>JARHVA010005567.1:0-387500 GCA_037957365.1 Torreya grandis | reverse complement strand
AAAATTTACGCACCTGCATAACATATATTTCCAAAAATAAATACCTAACCCCCATACTACTATTTATTTTCATTTGATGAGAGTCCCATCTAGTGAAGTATTCACCCTTTCCCCTGCTATTGTTATATGGCTAAAGTGTGTATACTTATATATTTGAACCAGTTCTAGCTTCGGTTCTTATCTACACACTAATATAGATAAAACCTAATATAGCCTTTTAATTATTAGATAAGATATTTATAATGATTTGATTGAGGCATATTATTTTCATACCTCAATAATATATATCCAATAGTTTTTTTTCTTAATTAAATAGATATATCATTATATTTATTTATCTCCCATAAGCAATAATTTTTATATATAAATATGTTTAATTTCACACATGGTCTCAATTAGAATAAATCTCAGTGACTTAAATTTTTATTTTATTAACTAATATTTATGTGCTTATTTTAATACTAGCCATAATAGTAGAATAAATGGATCATTGTGTTCTTTTAACAATAATTTTACTATTACTTTCTAAACTGATTATACTGAGCATTTAAACATTGATTTTAGATCAAAGGGGGAATACAAGGAATTGAATTAAAGTTGGGAGTATCATGGTTATAATAAGGATCCCATGATAACCATGCTTGAAAACAATGCAACTCGAGCTCACAACTCAACTTGGGTTGGCAACGCTACATGACCTAGAAGTGCAACTTGGTTGGGAGTGTAACTCAGCCAAAGAAAAACCACTATACAAAAATCTGAGGCATAATAAATTTTCACCCAAAATTCAATCTTGCATTAAAGAGAAACATATTTTATTTTAAATGACTCAACATTTTTTTCTAAAAGACTCAGTGTTTTATCCAAATGACTCAACATTTTACCTAAATGACTCAACATTTTATCTAAATGACCCAATCAATGTAAGTATAACGTAGTTAAATTTGAGACCCCATCTTAGCATATAAATAATTATATTTACTCAAATTCTATGAAGTATGCTTGTCTAAATAAAATATGCAGTTATCCTAGTGCTACTTTATATGTATTAAAATGTAGTCTAAAATGTGATGCCATCAAAAATATGTTCCAGATAATAATAAGATTTCAACTCATATATATATTTCATTCTGATATAACTGGTTGTTTATAGACACATCTAATAAAGTTATAACAGTTTGTTATAAGAATCGATTATGTTAAAAGGCAAAAAACTCTCCATAATCAATGTGTAGTCTCAAAACTATTTAGACATATCACTCATATGTATTTAGAAAGGGTGATAACAATACATACATACATATACATTTTTTGGATGCTACCTAGTTATATCAAATTATGATGTCAAAATATATTTTAATATGACATTGATAATAATATCATTTACAGTTTGCTATAAGAATCGACTTAGGTTTTGATTGGGTTTGAGATTATTATTTTTAATGTTATACAAAAAAAAACATAGGGTACTTAATTTGTAAGATCCCAAAACAACACACACATAAAAAAATAATACAAAACTGACCTTGTATGAGTTTGCCTCCCTTCTAGATTTCTCCAATTCTCTCTACTCCATGTCTTGTCTTCTTTCTTTTGTCCCTACCTTAATCTCATAATATTTAATTTATAAAATTATACCCCTATAATTATGCCATGCCCCTTATTTGCATTCTCTTTTCCATCCAAATTTGAATGTTTACTTTTTTTACTTCTAGTTTGCCTCACCATGTATAACATCCCCACTCTCCTTTTCATTTCAATAACTAAAGTTGTCTTTTTATCAAAATATATAGTATTTCCTTAGTTTAACTTTCTTAATCAATATAAAAATATATAATTTACTTAGTATGGATTATTATGCCACACTTTCCCAAGTTTACTTTAAACATAAATTTAATTGACTAATTAAATAAATATATCTAAATTCTAGTTTTCAATGAATTTTATGCATGTATTTTCCAAGACTAATTTTAGTTGTCTTGACTAAAGGTTAGCATTAGGATAATTCAATTTCCATGAAATTAATTAAAACAAAGACAATTATTTATTTAACTAATATTTTAAGTCCATAATTGCTTCCAATTATAACATAAGATAACTATATCTTCAATATCTTGAATATCAATAAAAGATGTTTTAAATCCATTAAACTAGTTTATACTTATAAAAGAAATTTAATATCCATTTTTCTAATTTATTCTCAAAAATCAAGACAACTGTAAGAAAATGAATCTAATGGAATCTTATGCATATCAAGAACTAAATATATTTATAAAATATAATAAAAATAAGATTTCCTTAACCACATACTAATATGTTACACATATAACATTTTAAATCTACTATATGTGTGTAGGGTTACTAAAAACTCTTCTATCATCTCTCAGTTGTCCCATCTATTCCATCCTCTTTGATGATGCTCTCTCTCATCATGCTCTGAGGGTAGGATCAATCCTGGATCTACATCACAATAAGTAGGTAGTTAGTCTGAGTCATCATATATCAACCAATTATACAAAACTAACAAATACACATCTTCAATATATAGAATAATAAAATACAACTTTCACATCATGTATACTAATCAACAATATCAATATCCTATTATAGTATATGTCATAAAGCTCAAATCAAAGCAATAATAAAAAGGATAATAACCATATTAGTCCACATATTTAAAGGTTATAAATCACAGGGTAAAATTAAGATGTAACATCTCCCCCCTCACCCCCCTAAAATTGGACGTTGTCCTGATGACACTTATTCAAATAATAGTTTTAAATAAAAAACAAAGTTTATCAAAATAAATACATAGTGTCAAATATCAAATCAAGCAAATAAATTATGAAATTTATATGAAGAAATCATCATAGTTCTCCCAATTAACTCTATTTTTGGAGTATTGGTCCCACAAGACCCTTCTCTAAAATTTCTTATTATGCAAATAAGTTTTGCGAATGTCACTTACACTGATTGGTTTTATCATGACCACCTCAAGGTCCAAAACCATAAGACAAGTTGATAATACCTCAGTAAAAGTTTTATTGACTTCTCAAAATCACATGAGATCATCACAAAATCCAAAATAAATGATTAGGGAGAGTTTCACAAAACCTTCTAAACCATATACACATCTATTTATCCTAGAGAGTGTATTTCTCATTTTGGAGAAAAGTATTTAGGGAACCTGGAAAGAATAATGTGTATAAGTTAATACTATCATTACTCTATATAGTTTCAAATAAGTATAACATGCCAATACCGTCTCTACTCTATGGATCTCATGATAACTACGATGATGAATAGGAATATAAATACTACATTTTCAACGTATACAAAATCATGGAATAATCATCCATAGTATATATGTGTATGGACATACAATTGAATTTGACAAGTCTGTCTATCAAATCCTATATTCGACAAGTCCAAATATTGGATCTAAACTCATTAATTACCTATTAAATGTGAGTTTGAGTAGGATACTATCTTATCATTTAGAACTCACGTTATTAATTCACCACTCATCCCTCAGGTGTCCATGACCTAATGATCTCTATAATGTGCACAAGGTTCAATGAAACACAAATCTATACTAAAAAATCATAGAAATCAATACTATATGCTAAATGATTCCACATTTAATAACATATAAACAATAAAAATTATACAATCATTCTAAAATTATATTAAGTTATTACTAGCTAAACATAACTAGCTTAACCTTTAATGTTATATTCGTAGTTAAGAGAAAATAATTAACATAACATACAAAGGCTAAGGATTATATTATCCTTACAACTTTATAAAGGAACAAGAGAGACAATGTCTCCTTATTTTCTTGACTAAAACTCAATCAAGTTAAGAGTTAATCTCAACCCTTTCAGACTACCAAGATGTTCTATACATCTTATACCTTATTTGTTCCCAATAAAAAGTACATATAAAACTCTTCAAAACAACATGCTTCTAAAAGATAATAATATCAGTCGAAACAAAGGTATTTATTAACATAATAATTATAATCATTACAATTTATATAAATTCAAGGTTTGCAATTCCTTGAGGTCAAGTTAATAAGTTAGATGAAGTAGTGACTCTAAAAAGTCACAAAGTGAAAAGTAGATAATTAACATCTCATAACCAAAACTCCTACATACCCTCACATGGAAAAAAAAAGAGAACACCACAACCCAAGTTGACAAATCACTATTCACTTACCAAACTTGTAAGGGTAGTATCATAACCTACCTCCACAATTAGAAGAAAAATAATAGCCTCAAGGATGCATCAATCCATCCAATCCTACAACTTCTCTCAACAATAAGTAGGAAACACTATCCCATGAACTCAAGGGAATAAGATCAAAACAATAATTTAGAAACAAGTTTCTGCTTAAAGAAACACTAAATCAACATCCTGTAAATATGAATCTTCTTGATAGATTAAAATAATGTAAGAGGAGAGTGATAGAATAATAATTCACCTCTAATCTAACTAAAAGAGATGACACTTTTCCTCAAGTCTATACAAATATAAGGATGCTAATCCACATAGTAAACTCCTAACATAAAAGAATTCTCAACCATGATATCTACACTCAACTACAAGATAGTTCCCATTCCTAGGATTTGTATAAATAATACACAAAACTAAATCATAAATACCTATGTGGGAAGCACTCCATGTTTTTTTCTAAACACTCACAATATACTTGAGGTGAAGGTGATTCGATTAACAAAAAAGACATAATTACACTCAAGGTGTTAAATCTAAAAGATCAAGAATATGGTCAAAAAATATTTTTCACAACTCAAGAACTAAGGTATGTACTCTCCTACCCATACACCCTAAAAAAACCCATCACCAATGAGACACTAAATAAACCAACCCTTTATCAATTCTTAAGGTGGTAAAAATTCTCTTAAGGTACATACTCAATATACCACACACATTCACATTTCTCCTTTCTATTAAATAGAGAGGTACACAAATGCTAATGGACTCATTAGGTCCTTGAGTTTGAGCCTCTGCTCTGATACCACATGAAACAACCCCACAGATTGTTCTTAGAATAATGCAATATTTAAAAAAAAAACTAAATACCAAAAATTCATTCATTCAAACCACAGTTATACTAAATAACTTATCCAATCATATATTTAACAACCTAGAATAATAACATTTCCAAATTCCAATATTAGATGTAATATAATATAATATAATTGCAAGGAACATAAATACATTAAGACTTAGCCATGGCTGGTATAATAATACAACAACTATTGTTTAAGTATATGAAATTAAAATATAATTACATTTATATTAGGCATTCAACCTTAATACACTAAATAGATACCAAGCCCTTTGAAACTTGAGTAAAACTAACTCATGTATCTTTGAAATCTCAAGTGTAGTATCTAGATAATAAGTACTACTATGGGGAGGGAGAACATAATATGATAATTTTTACACACCAACCATGGATCAATGATCCCTCACACTAATCTCATTAGGGAATATCCCTCTTTTCACGGATGAGTAGATAGTGATGGTGTAGAAAATCAAATAACAAGAAAGTAACCAAGTACTATATGATTTCTAAAATTAAACATGCAAATTATCATAGAAAAGTCATTTTATTTCAAGATATCATAATAAAATATCAGTCATACACACCAAAAGATAATATCTCACTACAAATTATTTAAGCACAAGATTCATACTAATTACATCTTCCTATCAATCACATCACATCACACGCAAAACATAGGATTAAGCAAGGTGTACCTTTATTCTATCAATGCACAAATGAATCTTACATTATTATCAATCTCAAATTAGAAATAATGATCATAGTTTATACCACTCAGGTAAAACACACATTAAACTATAGATTCCAACTACTACAATAAGTTTCATAAAACTTTACCCCCATGATAACCCATATTATCATAGTCTAGTGATTTAAGGCATAACTAATAGTTTTCCACAATTAGTCTTATAAATTAATCTTTATTACATGGAAACATAACTTCAATTCAAGCAACAAGATATAACAAAGCATGTCATAGTTTCCAACAACATAAAAGTATAACCTAGTATTCATTACACACTCAAAGCTTGCATGTACACATACATAATGCCCTACTAACTATTTCAAAACATACTATTCAACACACATATTTGTGTGGGTCTAAACATAAAAATTATAGTATGTACCATCCAAGTATGATATTATTTAATACTATATAACTCTATGACATCCCATAATATCATATATCTTTGTGCATGAGCACCCTACTCAAACATGAACAAACACTCTAACACTTATAAACATTAATTAAGTATGGGATTATACTACCATGGTATACCCTAAATTATACTATAAATTAAAAATCATAAGCACACTATCTTTAATCATAAATCACAACACAATATATTTATGCTATAAAATTCAAAACACTTGAAAATAATATACTTACAATAAGTACTGCACACAAGTTTTCATTTCAATATGTAAATATATAAATTCAACAATTCAATCATGTTATTAAAGAGTTAAATAACTCATAAATCAAGAAATCAATAATTATACTTTCCTATTCACATAATATATCGATGAAATTTATTAAAATAAGGGATTTTCCAAAGTAATATCACTTTATAGTTCATATCCCTAACTAGACAAATTTTCACAATAAAAACATACATAATTTTTTCACAAGTTTCCAAGTCAACATAGTCTTCTATATTTGTTTTGAGTATGAGTAGATGACATTTTACTAATTGATATTTATGTTACATGGTAGCTCAATCAAGTACATAGATATATAAATCTCTCTCAAGCTGTGATAACATAATAGTCAAAACTACGCAATAGGCATGCATAAGTAAGAGTCTAAAATTCATAAATCTATAAACTAAATTTTACTATCTATAGCATTACAAGTGTAGGCACACTCTAAAAATTTATGCACCTGCATAACATATATTGCCAAAATTACATACCTAACTCCCATACTATTGTTTATTTTCATTCAATGAAAGTCCCATCTAGTGAAGTATTCAATCTTACTATCACTATTGTTATATGGCTAAAGTGTGTATAATTATATATTTGAACCTAGTTGTAGCTTCAGTTCTTATCTACATACTAATATAGATAAAACATAATATAACCCTTTAATTATCTAAGAAGATATTTATAATGATTCAACCAAGGAATATTTATTTGCATACTTCAAAAATATATATCCAATAGTTTATTTTTCTTAATTAAATAGATATATCATTATATTTATTTATCTCCCATAAGTAATAATTTATATAAATGTTTAATTTCACACATAGTCTCAATTAGAATAAATCTCAATGACTTAACATTTTATTTTATTTACTAATATTTCTATGCTTATTTTAATACTAGCTGCATCAGTAGAATAAATGGATCATTGTATTCTTTTTAACAATCATTTTACTATTTCTTTTCGAACCGATTGTACAGAGCATTCTAACATTGATTTTAGATCAAGGGAGAAATGAAAGGAATCAAATTAGAATTGGGGATTATCATGTTTATAATAAGGATCCCATGATAATCATACTTAAAAATAATGCAACTCGAGCTCACAACTCAACTTGGGGATGGCAATGCTACACGACCTAGTAGTGCAACTCGACTAGGAGTGTAGCTCAGCCAAAGAAAAACTACTAAATGGAAATCCAAGGCATAATAAATTTCCACCCAACATTCGATCTTGCATTAAATAAAAACATATTTTATTTTAAATGGCTCAACATTTTTTCTCAAAGACTTTGTGTTTTATTTGAATGACTCATCATTTTATCCCAATGACTTAGTCAATGTAAGTATACCATAGTTAAATTTGAGATGCAGTCTTAGAATATAAATAATTATATTTATTCAGATTCTATGAAGTATGCTTGTCAAAATAAAAGATGTAGTTATCCTAGCACTACTTTTTATGTATTAAAATGTAGTGTAAAATGTGACATTGTCCAAAAATATGTTCTAGATAATAATAAGATGTCAACTCATATATATATATTTCATTTTGATGTAACTCATTATTTATAGATGTAGCTAATAAAGTTATAACAATTTGTTATAAAAATTAATTATGCTAAAAGGCAAAAAACTCTCTATAATCAAGGCATAGTATCAAAACTGTTTACATATATCACTCATATATATTTATAAAGTGTGCTAATAATATATATATATATATATTATATAAGTTTTGGATGCTACCTAGTTATATCAAATTATGATGTTGTCAAAATATATTTTAATATGACACTAAAAATAATATAATCTAAATTTATCTATAAGAATCAACTTAGGTTTTGAATAGGTTCGAGCTTGTTATTTTTAATGTTATACAAATAAAACATAGGGTACTTAATTTTTAATATTCCAAAACAACACACACATAGATAAAAATAATATAGAACCGACCTTGTATGAGTCTGGCTCCCTTCTAGCTTTCTCTAATTCCCTCTATTTTTGTGTCGCATCTACTTTCTTCTATCCCTACCTTAGTCTCATAATATTTAATTTATAAAAATATACCCCTCTACTTCTATAGTGCTCCTTCTTCGCATGCTCTTTTCCATTCAAATTTGCATGTTTATTTTTTACTTTCAGTTTGCTTCACCATGCATAACACTCCCACTCTCCTTTTCATTTCAATAATTGAAGTTGTCTTTTTATCAAAATCCATAGTATTTCCTTATTTAAATTTCTTAATAAAAAAAAATAATAATTTACTTATTATATATTATTATGCCACACTTTCCCAAGTTAACTTTAAACATAAGTTTAGTTGACTTATTAAATAAAGATATCTAAATTCTAGTTTTCAACAAATTTTATGCATGTATTTTTCAAGACTAAGTTTAGTTGTATTAACTCAAGGTTAGCATTAGGATAATTCAATTTACGTGAAAAATTTAAAACAAATGTAAATAATTATTTAACTAATATTTTAAGTCAATAATTGCTTCCAATTGTAAGATAACTGTATCTTCAATAACTACTGTGTGTTTATATGTGTGTGTGTGTGTGTGTGTGTGTGTGTGTGTGTGTGTGTGTGTGTGTGTGTGTGTGTGTGTGTGTGTGTGTGTGTAATTTCTTAATCAATATAAAAACATATAATTTACTTATTATATATTATTATGCCACACTTTCCCAAGTTAACTTTAAACATAAGTTTAGTTGACTTATTAAATAAAGATATCTAAATTCTAGTTTTCAACAAATTTTATGCATGTATTTTTCAAGACTAAATTTAGTTGTCTTAACTCAAGGTTAGCATTAGGATAATTCAATTTACATGAAAAAATTTAAAACAAATATAAATAATTATTTAACTAATATTTTAAGTCAATAATTGCTTCCAATTGTAAGATAACTGTATCTTCAATAACTAGTGTGTGTGTGTATGCATATATATGTATATGTATATATATGTATATACATATACATACATACATACATACATACATATATGTGTGTGTGTGTGTGTGTGTGTGTGTGTGTGTGTGTGTGTGTGTGTGCGTATATATATATATATATATATATATATATATATATATATATATATATATATATATATATATATGTGTGTGTGTGTGTGTGTGTGTGTGTGTGTGTGTGTGTGTGTGTGTGTGTGTGTGTGTGTGTGTGTGTGTGTGTGTTACTTATATTGATATCATGGATATCAATAAAAGACATTTTAAATACATTAAAATATTTTATACATGTAAACAAAATTAAATATCTATTTTCTTAATTTATTCACAAAAATCAAGACAATTATAAGCAAAGAGATCTAATGTAATATTATGCATATCAATAACTAAATATACTTATAAAATATAATCACAAATAAGATTTTCTTAACCACATATTAACATGTTACACATATAACATTTTAAATCTATTGTGTGTAGGGTTACTAGTATATATATATATATATGTATATGTATGTATATATGTGTGTGTGTGTGTGTGTGTGTGTGTGTGTGTGTGTGTGTGTGTGTATACATGTCTTACTTATATTGATATCATGGATATCAATAAAAGACATTTTAAATACATTAAACTAGTTTATACATGTAAACAAAATTAAGTATCCATTTTCCTAAATTATTCACAAAAATCAAGACAATTATAAGCAAATAAATCTAATGTAATCTTATGCATATCAATAACTAAATATACTTATAAAATATAGTCACAAATAATATTTTCTTAACCACATATTAACATGTTACACATATAACATTTTAAATCTATTGTGTATGCAGGGTTACTAGTAAATCTTCTATCATCTCCCAACCATCCTATCTATTCTATCCTCTCTCTCATCATGCTACGAGGGTAGGATTAATCTTGCATCCACCTTGAAAAAATTAGGTAGTTAGTCTGAGTCATCATATATCAACCAATAATGTAAAACTAACAAATATACATCCTCAATGAACATACTAATAAAATATAATTGTCACATCATGTATACTAATCAACAATATCACTGTCCTTTAATGAAATATATAATAATGATATAATAACCATATTAATTCATGAATTTAAAGGTTATAAATCATAGGATGAAATAAAGATGTAAAAAATGTATATGATGTAAGGATAGAACCTAATATTAGAAACTATGTATGATATGCCCTCAAGTGGGTGGGTGTATCAAATGACTAAACCTGGATCAGTGTATATTTACCTAGTGGGTAGATGATAACAAGTCAGGATGAGTGTAGTGGACTTGAGTCCTATAATCAATCTAAAAGCACTTGACAAGAATAAGTGAAACATTTATGTATGATAAAACTAACTATACTTTGATAACCAACATATGTAATGTCTAGAAAATATAAAAAATGTAAATATAGAAATGCATACAATCTATAAATCTTGTGTTTTTTGATTAATATTTGAATGTTTTTATATTTTGACATGTTATATTACTTTTGTATTTTTTGAAAATAAGCTATGTATAAGCAAATGAAAAATAAACTATGTATAAGGATAAAGAGAGAAGAGAGTATGTACAAGAGGGTAGGAACCATACTAATCGATGGTCTCATGAGGGACTCACTATCATTGTGGCCTGTGTCAAAAATAGAAATGATAATTTCTCATGAACTGTGATTGATATGTTGTAGTTGAATGTTATTATAGTAGGAATCTAAGTATTGTTCATCATCAAAATCATAAGAATGTAAAATGATAGAGGGAATTGCCTCATATTGTGGATTTGACCTTTCTAAATTATGCTTTGGCATATTGATTGTGATATTACCCTGTGAAACTATTCTTATTGTAGTCATATGGTGTTGTGGAGGCTATTTTTTTAGAAAAAATATTTTGAGAATGCTTGTTTATGTAACATGATTTTGAATTTGTAACTTAAGATATTGCTCTTTCTATAACATTTCCTATGTATCTGAATGTTTTGCCTTGATAAATTATATCTATGATTGATGTGCCTTTGGATTTTCAATAAATCCCAAACCCCATTGACCAATATTATCAACTGCTAGAATAGGAGAAGTGATGTCTTGGGCCTCCTTGCCCAAAACTTGACCATTATAATCAAATTATTGTGGATATTTGTGACCAAAATCATACCATTATGAAAGTTGAGCCTCATTTTGGAGAGGTAAGTCTGATTGATTTACCTATAATTATTGTATTATTTCTTACTCTGATTGTGTTTTGTGAACCTTTTATTGTTCTGAGTTATGCTTTGGTAGCCTTTTTTTACTATTTCTAAATTTAACCCTTTTTGAATTTGCAGATGTGTCATTGTATGTTGTTTGGATGAAGTGTCACTATATGTGTCATTTATATCTATTATCTATTGTATTTTCATTTTCAATGCTAAACATGAATCTATGTGGTGCCCATGCATTCTATGATATGCATAATAATATTTGAATTTCCTTACTGGGTGTAGAGAGGGTAGGTTAATTAACTTAACGTTAATCATTTCTCTTAATATCTCACTTGAACTCTTATTTGATCTTTGAATGATTTTTGAATCACTAATTGTAGATGTACTTTTTTGTGAATTATTATTTGGATATGTAGCATTGTTTGCCATAAATTGACTAGATGAAGATGAATATACATGATTTATGTTAGGTTGTGGAGCTAAAAGCTTCACCAGGATGCAAACAGGAGAAGTTATGGAGGATGTAGAGTTACGGGGAGTTGCAGAATCAATTGCAGGGAAGCTGGCGTCGGTCTGATCAGTCGATGTCAGTTAGATAGTAGTGAGGAAGCAATCGGCGACAGTTACCAGTCAGCCGACATCGGTCATGGAGGAGCCGGCATCGGCAGCCTGTGCGTGAACAGGTAGTTCGCATGTTGATTCTGGAGAGTCTATTTTTGGACTGTTAGTTTGCATGTTGAAGGCTAGTGTTAGTCTTGAGTTGCGTGTCTAATTATTGAAATTAGGTTAGTCTAATTATTGTAAGCATGAGATCTATATATGGACTCATGGGCTGTGTTGTAAAAGTGTGCTAGAAATCCATAGAGCTTTTAGAGAGAGCTAGTGTAGCTCTTCCTAGTTCCAAAGGGGTGTTGAGTGTGTATGATCAGGGAGAGTTTCAAGGTCTGCAAGGTCAAGGAGCTGATCCACCAGGGTACTGGTTAAAGAATCATAAGGACTTGGTGAGGCAAGGACAAGGGTTCTTCAGGGGTGTAGAGATATCTACATGGTGAGTAACGTCTAGTGATTTGCAGGTAGCAGAGAGCAGGGGATCTACTTGGAGTACGGTTGTGTACTTGGTGAACTGGTAGCGTGTTACTGACTGGTTAGAGAGGTGAACATCAATTCTATATTGGAGTTGATTGTTGGGACCGAGAGAGAGAGGGAAGAAGGTCTTGAGGCATGGAAAACCTTTGAGGTGGAGGAATAAGTGGCATCTTCCTTATTGTATATTCTTCTATGTATTTAATACAATTGTGTATTGTCTCTCATATTCTTATGTTGTTTCATATTTCTAGTTACTTATTGATTCTAGTATAATTCCGTGTTTAGTTGCTAATAAAAGAAGTAATCATATGTGCTCTAATTGGTAGAGCATTATCCTGACTCAGTAGGGATCGGAGCATGTTTATTGTTCTAGGTTCCCTGACAAGTGGTATCAGAGCTTTTGGTTGGGTTATTAACAGGTGGTTTTAGATCTGGTAGTGTTTGTTGATTACAGGTTACTCACAGGGGTTTCTGATTGAGTGGGAGTATATCAATGGCAGAAGGAAGTAAGCTACGAATGGAGAAATTGAATAGCATGAATGGTCTGATTGATGGAAAGAAAGACCAGGGAAAAAGATATTGTTGGTTGGTAGCAGATTAGCATGAAGGAACTAAAGATGTAGATGTTGCAGGTGTTGTTACACAGGATGCTTTGGGAGGTTTCTTGGATGAAGTTGAATCCTAGATAACAGATTATGTTGCCTCTTTCCATGCAGCCCCAGGGAGAGGAGCTGGTGAGCCTTGCCAAAGAATTGGCAAAGGGGAAGTGAAGCTGAAATTGTAGATGGACGACACACAGTGGTTGAAGGAAGTCATGCAGGTACCAGTCTTGGAGATGAGTCTAATTTCTTCAAGAAATTTGGGTGATGAGAGATGCACTGTAACTCTCACAGTGGATACACTTGAATTAGATGGTGGTAAGAAAGTAGGTATCCTTTATCTATCTACTTATATTACTGATTCACCTTCTGTTGCAAAGATGTGGCTTCATAAGCTTAGTCACATATGTAGAAGGAGAATGCATGTTCTAAAGCGGAAGACAGATGTTTTTGACAAGCTAAAGAACTAGAAAGCCTTGGTGTTCATGGAGGAGATGACAGACAGAGATCAGGTGAGGGAACTGAATTATTTTGAGCAGAGCAAGGTTGATTTGATTAGAATTTTGATCCATGGAGAGCTCATGGGTAAAAAATTATCACTCACAGACAAACACAAGTACCGGCATCGATTATACAGTAATCGACATCGGCAATAGGAAGACCAACATTGGTCATGAAGGAACCAACGTTGGCAGAAAGGATACCGGCATCGGCCAAGGAAACGACATCGACAGTCAGGGTCAGTGCAGGGAACCAACATTGGTTGGGAGCAGACTGGGAGATGGCCGAGATTGGTCACTGGAATGGATATTGGGCGGATAGCTAGCTGTCAACAAGTCTCAAATGCTCATGTCGAGGTCAAAAAGGGTAAGTGAACCTCATATTCATTGTTCACCTTCTTTATATTGCTTACTGATGGTCAAAAACTAGGAAGATGTGAAGAGGCAATGCAGGTAGAATCCAGATACAGTGGGAGCGTGGCATGGATGAGGAGTGTGAGTCCTTAGAGAAGAACCAAATAGGTATTTGTTGGTAGAGTTGTCAGCTGGAAGAAAGCACTGAGAGAGATGGATTCCCACTTTAGAGAAGAGAGTGGATGGATACATGAGACAGAAGGCCAAGTTATATGGTCTTGAGGAAGCTACAGGACAGTGGTATAGGTTTTGACAGGTGGATGACTAAGCACGGCTTCAGTCAATGTCAATGTAACTATTGTGTTTATCTTACCAGGTAGATGATGGTCGCAACATCATCTTATTACTATATGTGGGTGATTTACTAGTAGGTTTGTACATACAAGTATTTGCTGAACTAAGGGTAAGGTTAGTTCAGAGGTGTGTCATGAAGAATTTGGAGTAGCGAAATTCTTTGGCATAAGAGACATGGAGATTTTATCTCCAGTGGGAGCTGATGTGAAGACGGTGTTGGTGAGGTTCATTAAGTAGGATGCAGAATCGGTAAGCACACCAATGGCTGGACAGTTCAATCCTAGCTTGAAATAGGGTTCAAAATCACATGAGGTCTAGTGTAGACCTAAGTTTTTCCCAATCAGTGGGGGTTGTCGAAAAGTATGGAGCCAATTCAGGGAAGGAGTACTAGAGGGCAATTCAGTGGGACTAGAATCAGGGTTTCTTGTTATGCAGGGTCAATTTCTTCACTACATGGATGTGTAGGTTTGGATGTGGCAGGTTACTTGAATGACAGGTTTAGCATCATAGATTATGTGGTGGTTGGTCTTCAAGATTGATCTTGAAGAGGGATACAAGCTAGGGAATAATTTAGATAGTGTATAGGTACAGGTATATGTGCAGCTATTTATCTCCAAGTGGGATATTGTTAGGTTGTGGAGCTAAAAACTTCACCAGGATGCAAATAGGAGAAGGTATGGAGGATGCAAAGTTGTGAGGAGTTGTAGAATCAGTTGCAGGGAAACTGGCGTTGGTCTGATCAGCTGATGTCAGTCAGATAGCAGTGAGGAAGCAACTGGTGATGGTTACCAGTCAGCTGACATCGGTCATGGAGGAGCCAGCGTCGGTAGCTTGTGTGTGAACAGGTAGTTCACATGTTGATTCTGGAGAGTCTATTTTTGGACTGTTAGTTTGCATGTTGAAGGCTAGTGTTAGTCTTGAGTTACGTGTCTAATTATTGAAATTAGGTTAGTCTAATTATTGTAAGCATGAGATTTATATATGGACTCATGGGTTGTGTTGTAAAAGTGTGCTAGAAAGCCATAGAGATTTTAGAGAGAGCTAGTGTAGCTCCTCCTAGTTCCAAAGGGGTGCTGAGCGTGTATGATCAGGGAGAGTTGCAAGGTCTGCAAGGTCAAGGAGCTGATCCATCGGGGTACTGGTTGAAGAATCATAAGGACTTGGTGAGGCAAGGACAAGGGTTCTTCAGGGGTGTAGAGATATCTACATGGTGAGTAAGGTCTAGTGATTTGTAGGTAGCAGAGAGCAGGGGATTTACTTGGAGTACGGTTGTGTACTTGGTGAACTGGCAGCGTGTTACTGACTGGTTGGAGAGGTGAACATAAATTCTATATTGGAGTTGATTGTTGGGACTGAGAGATAGAGGGAAGAAGGTCTTGAGGCATGGCAAACCTTTGAGGTGGAGGAAGAAGTGGCATCTTCCTTATTGTATATTCTTTTATGTATTTAATACAATTGTGTATTGTCTCTCATATTCCTGTGTTGTTTCATATTTCTAGTTACTTATTGATTCTGGTATAATTCCGTGTTTAGTTGCTAATACAAGAAGTAATCATATGTTCTCTAATTGGTAGAGCAAGATCCTGACTCAGTAGGGATCGGAGCATGTTTATTGTTCTAGGTTCCCTGACAATTTACACTAGTGTGCCATGGAGGCCTTTATCTTGTACATTGATTTTCCAATGTTATAATATTTTCATGTAATATTTGATTATAATTTTTTAAACCTATAATTATCTTTCTCATACTGATAATTTGATCATATAGAGTCTCAAAAGTGCAAACCTAGCTATTTCTAGTTGAATATGTAGGCAAACATCCTGTAGGGAAGAGGTATAAATAGGCTGAGTATAGAGATTAGTGAAATTGTTATATGATACTTCATATCATAGAGGGGTGACAACATGGACTTGGTTAGGGGGAAATTAGCCATCACCCTCATGAAGATGAGGAAGAGAAAGAGATTCTTTCCTGTGCATGATATATGACATTGAAACTTGAAACATAGTTGTTAACTTATGTGCCAAATACTCTATGTGTGTATAGGTTTGCTTGTTAATGAAATTCCACGTAGAAAAAAGTTAACATGATATAAAATATGACATATATTTCAATTGATATAAATCATCATCTATACATGTGTTTATGTATTTTTGGAATTCATTCCAAATTAAAGGGAACAAGCATGCAAATGAAATTATTAGAATTTGCAACAAAAAGCGATTAATTTTTTTTGTCATTATGACCATGATTATATGAAATATAAATTAGAAGATATATATATCTAAAATTTGAATTCTATAAATGTAAACCTTAGGGTTAGGGTTTTGAATTAGTGTTGCTTTGTAAAAATTTAAATTACATTAGATAAATGAAACCCTAATGTGGGACTAATTAAATGAGCTAGGTTATGCCAAAAAATTAAAAACAATAGAAGTTTGTAACCATAATTTAGTGTAAAAAAATTGGTAGAAGGTAAACCCTATGTAAAACTAGGGCTTTAAGCAATATTTGAAGTATGTCAGGTTCATCAAATGATTTAATCTTTTATAAATATTCAAAGTACATCAAGTTCACCAAATGTTTTAACCTTTTAGGGTTTTACTAATGTAAATCCTAAATTATATTAAAGAATTTTATTGACTAAATCAATTAAATAACGTGCAATAAATAACCATTAATTTATTATAGATTTTTACTTGTTTTGACTTTCTAAAAAATAGTAAATAATATGTGAAAATAGTGACTTATCTAAAAAATGACCGTCATGGAAGATATGGGTACTAAAAACTTGGTTATAGATAAATGTAAGTGTTGTTAATAGGATCCCTCAATTATATTCTTCACTAGATAATAGTGCCATGTGGCTCTAGTGTCTTGAATTGGTGATAATATCCTATTTGTAGGATTATTTCTATTTTACAGAAGCATTTGTACCTATGTTTCTAGGTTCTATTCCTATGTACGTGAAATCTAGAACTCTATATTGTGCCTAGAATATATGATTTAGTATGCAAACCCTAATACTACTTGAAAGTATGGCAAGAGATAAAAATGTGTGATCATTAGTAGGATAGGCTAGACATCATTAACACCCTACTATGAAGAGAGTTTCCTACATACCAATACTTTAAGGAGGGATTAAGCTTGATGTAGTTATCTCACCTAGTGCTTGGTGTAAGTGTAAGTTAATGCTATAATGATAGTGGTCTTGAATGCCTTGTGTGCGCTTGAGATATGAAATATTTGAAATATAGGCTTAAGGTAGTTGTACAGAATAGGGATTAATAACCTTGTTTTTTCTCAACTTATTTCTTATTTGAATAGGCTTTTTGTATCTATTTTCCATCTAGTGGATAGAGGTCTAATAGTCTTATATTTATAGTGATCCATAGCTTGTGCAGATAATAAAATGTGCTTAGGTCAACCTTAGGAGGGGCATATATTTGAAATTATATCCGCTCAAGAGATTTAGGGTAAGGGACACTAGCGACAAGTTGGGGACACTAGCACCAAGCTGGGGACATTAGCACCATGTGGATAAAGTGTCTTTAATGTGGCTCTAGTATCCAACTAGAATGCTATTGGGCACAATGTGTTAAGATCTAGGAATGCAATTTTAGGATTGTGTTTGAGTTGATTGGAGATGTCTGTGGTCTATATAATGGATGGAAAGTGTGAAAAAGGATATATGATAGGTATAAGGCTAAGTTAGGAATACGCTGTCTTAAACAACACTCTTAACATCCAAATACCAATTTTAGGTGATTACACATAAATTTCATAACATATGCATCTTAGACATATCTCATAATGAAATTGTGTATATCAATGGTATCAATGTATATAATTATTCCACAACTATGAATGTGAATCATATAATTATGTGATTTGGCTAATTTGTAAACTAAGTGTGGAGAACATGCTTCTAAAGCATGCCCCCAATATATATGGACAAATCTAAAAATTGAAATAAGTACCAACATAGAGAACATGTTTCCAAAACATGCCCCCAATGTAATTCAGAGATGTTGAATACTTAATAAGTGTGGAGAACATGTTTCTAAAGCATGCCCCAACTGAATCTAAAAATTGTGAATGTATGGAAGCCATGCCTATATGTCATTCCTCCACTAAATATAAAAATTTATATAAGTACCAAATATTAAATAAGTGTGAAAAATGTGCTTCCAAAACATGCCCCCACTAAATTTAAAATTGTCCTAAATGTGAAGAACATGTCCCTATGATATGCCCCCACTTATTCCCCATACCCTTTGATGTGAGGGAAGAATAGAAATCGGTATTTAACTCACCTCAAAATGATAAGAAAATTGCATAATCTTTGAATGGAACCATGTAGTATATAGTATAAAATGTCTAGGTAAATGTATCATTGAAGTGTATAGGACAATGTGCTCACATAAAGGCCTAAGATGAATGATAAGGATCATGGAAATGTCTATATAGTAATAATACAAGCTCAAAAACTAAACAAGCAAACACACACAAGCACTCAAAATCAAGTCAAAAGGTAATGGTCCTAAAAGTCCGCAAACAAGGGACATGTTCAAATGTTACATAATCAAAGGGACATAACTTAGTCAAACATCCAAAAAATCAAGAATGACATATTCAAATATCTATAGAAGTAAATGATGACATATTCAAATGTCAAAGAAATCACATATAAGTACAAGTGACACAAATAAAGGAGCATATTCAAATGCTTGAATAACCAAGACAATAACAAGGTAAGACACTTAAGTAAATGCATAAAAGAAAGCATAAGCAAAAAACATAAACAAGTCATAGAATACCATGTATCAAATGTGTTAGAAAAAAATTTTCAAGTTTATAGCATATCAAGTACCCTATGAAAGATATTATTATCGATAAAGGCATGTATGAGTATGTATAAGCTTAAACATGATAATATCAAGTGATCATCAAACCATATAACCTACGAGTATCATGATCATAGAGGTGGATGCCCAAATTTACATATGACATGAGTAGAGGGAAGTAACAACATATAAAATAAGAATAGATTATATATTTATATATGTGTGTATCACAGTAGTGTAGAAGTGTGACACACGTGTATATAGGAGTAATTGATATTCCATCCATCAACATAAAACTAACACATAGATGCCAAGGAGCTAATAGAACATGTATGTTTCGGAAGTGTTTTTTGATTTTTATAATATTTTAGAATGTGTAATCACCTAAAAATGATACTTGAGTGCTAAGAGTGTTACTTGATACCACCCATCCCTAACCTAGCTCTAAACCTATCTTAGGCCCTATTTAGACACTTATCCAACCTTTGTAGGCCATACAAATCCATAAAAAATCCCTAAATTAGTAATTAACCCTCACTTTGACATATTATCCCTTAATGAATTAGGATATACCACCTGCACACTAGCACCATAGTAGGAGTAATAGTGCCCCATGGCGTTAGTGTCCTAGTTTTGGTGCTATTATCCTTTTCCCTAATTTTAATACCAATGGACATATTTTAAAATGATTAACCCCCTAAGGTCAACCTAGACCTATTTTTAGACATTCACAAGCTTTAAAACAATATATATACATGACTTTTATCCCTCTAACCACTAGATGGAAATCAAATGCAAATTACACAAACAAACTCAGAACAAGTTTTACATAATCAAGGTTATCAATCCCTATTCTTCCCTACTTATAAATACAACCATATACATCATTTCTAAGCTCAGAGTACTTGGGTTTCTAGTCTCAAGCACATTCAAATCACTCAATCAAGCATTTATACTAGTTTCACTTGCATTTGCACCAACACTTAGGTGGGGAGAAGTACATCACGATTGATCTTTCTTTGGAGTATTGGTATGTAGGCAACTCTCATCACAATGAGGTGTTGAGGATGTATAACCTACCCCAATATCAACACAATTTACTACTTGTGCCAACTAGATGCCCTAAAAATATGGAGGTTTAGGGTTAGCACATAAAATTAGTCAAAATAGGTCATCTACAGAGATCTAGAACTCATGCACACAAGAATAGTCTTGGAAAACCCAGACACAAGTACACCTAAAAGTTTAAAATAATTATAAATAGAGTAAACTAGTGCCAAAATAGAGACACTATCACCACATAGTGATACTATCCAATTAGGGTACTACTATCTAATAAGGGTTTTGATACTTGGATCTTGTTTGCAACACTTAGATCAACCCTTGTCTTAGTTTGTAACCTCAAAATTACCCATTTCAATCATTTTATATCTAAGTATTGTTTACATTATTTATTATTATTTATATAAAGGTCAAACTAAGTCAATTTTGTTGAAAACAAGTGAATGAATTTATTGCATATTTCTACCCTAATTTACTATACTCATACCTCTAACAACCTAGGATTTACATTCACTAAGTCCTAAATAGTTAAAAATTTTCGTGAACTTGACATACTTCAAATACTACTCAAACCCTAACCCTAGAGGCTACTAGGATTTGTATCCTTCTTTTTCCTATTTTTACTAGTTGTGTTAAGATTTTTAGATTTCATACATTCTATTTTAGCAACCCTCGTTCACTTTGTTTACTATATACCATCTAAAAATGTTATCTCTCTTCCCTTAAAAAGAAGTGTTATGCTTAGAGGTAATCCTATTGGACATACTAATATTCCTTCCATTTGAGATTATACCATGGAAAAAGGACCAATTATAAATCTCATCATTGATACTTCACACATGGACTTCAATGATAATGCATTCAAAGATGAGTAATACAATCAAGATCAAGATGATATACAAGATGGGAATCGAGATACTCTCTCCCCACTTAATAATGAAAATATTATAGTCAATAAGGATGAGATTATATAGAGTTTAATATATAGACATTAGGAATAACCCTGTGATCATACATAGATTCTATAAGCCATAATGGAAATAAAGAACAAATCAAATAATGGTGAATCTTTTACTCCCATAGACAACAACATTATTGCACCTATTTTGGGGGAAACATATCTTGTATAACAACCTATCTTAACTCGACAAAATTTAGTGTAAAATACACCTGATATGGCTAGTTCATCCATTCTAGATGTATAATCCCTTATGCAGGAGATTCATACTCTACAAGCTAAGGTGTTACATCTTGAGTAGGGAGCCACTAGGCCATCACATGCCTTAGATTCTCATGTTTTTTTACATATACCTTTGGCAAATGAAATAGAAACATATCCTTTACCATCTAGAATTGTGGTACTTATGTTTACCTTATATGATGGTAAGGGTGACTTAGAGCACCATCTACGAGATTTCTATGCATCATGTTTGGATTACATGTCCAATGATTGGATCCTCACTAAGTTGTTCCCACATAGTCTAAAGGACTATGCCTTAAAATAGTTCTATGATATTTTGAATTAGTCTATCACCACATTCAATCCATTTGAAGATATGTTTTTAGTACACTTATTAATTAACATCAGTGACAAGATCTCATATTCTCAAGTTACACAATTGAAGCATAAATCCAATGAGCCTATTGTAGAATATGTCTTGAGATATAAAACTATATTGGCAAAGATGACTAGCCCCATGGTAGATCACGAGCTCCAAGACATATTCAAATAGAGTTTACTACTAGTATTACACAAAGCTATCTTGTTCAAGAAGTTTCCAACCTTCATATATTTATACCACATAGTGAAATAAATAGAAGTCAAAATTATCTCTATGGGCAAATTAAAGTACACAACTAGATCATAGTCAACTACTAAGATTTATAATAATTTTTCATACAAATTAAGGGCCAATGAAAATAAGAGTGATCCAAAGGCCACATTTAATGTAGCTTCAGAGCCATTTCCTTACTTGGTTTTATCAGATCCTTTACAGAGAATTTCATTAACCTTATAAAATCTCTAACATGTGCTTTGAAATAGCCCCTATAATATAATGTCCTATCTCTCCCTCCCATGAAAAAGGTTGATACAACATAACCTCTTTCAAAAATATATGATTCTAAAGTATTCTATGACTATTCACCAAGCCATACTCTAAACTAATGCATCACCTTGAAAATAAGATACAATATTTGATAGAGGCCAACATAATTTATGTGGGCACACCCACATAGGCACCCAAAGTTTAAAAAATGGAAGTAAGGCATTACAAATATTCTTGGATCTATTTCCAAAGTATATAGCTAATGAATTAGGGGCACTTTAGGTGTTCACTACATGTATTAGGCACATCTACCACCAATATCATATCACACTACTACAAAGGTTGCACACCCCCTAAATAATATTATTTGTGTGTATCATACTATAGTAATGTCTAGACCACTTATCACTTTCTCAGAGTAGGAGATATTTGATGATGATTCAAATTTATATGCACTCTTTGTACTAGTCTACATTAATCATCATTCTATTTAGAGAGATATGGTTGAAAATGGGTCAAGTATTAACATGTAAACTATCACACTTCTACAACATTTTAGGTATTCAGAGTAGGACATTTATCCTATCGACACAATTATTCATGGTTTTAGTGGTATGATTAGAGTTCTATTGGGGAGATTGTAATTCCACTATAGGTTGTACCATCACATGTGGCCACTATATTATTAGTATTACCTAGTGTAAACACATTTGGCATGTTATTGGGTAGGCCATGGATACAAAGACTATGATTCATTCCATCTACCATGCATAAATGCCTCACATATATACATGTTAATTAGGTGATCATAGTTTAGGGTCTTTCATATGAGTATACTTTACCTATCCCACAAGAAGTCACAACATAGATACCGATTAAAGTTATAAACACAATTCTTATCAATATAACATAGAGTTCAATAGATCCACTAGTGCAAGTGAGGTTTACTCCTATAGTGTTACCATGTATGCATACTCTCCCATAGAGACAATTATTAGAGAGACCCCTATGTCAGAGATATGTTATAGATTCTAGAGGGCCTCCATTTACTCTTATTATTTTTAGATCAGTATTATTAATTTCTTAGAGTTCTCATCATATGCCACCTATTCTAGAATGACATATTTTACCAGATAGGTCCCTAAGACCCCTACAGTTCACATGACACCCCATTCAGTTTCACAAATTCCTAGCACCACTTCATAAGTAGTGCTAGTTATAAATCACTCATTACAACATGTTATGGGACCTTAGTTACCTTTTCATACAATATGCACAATCACTATTCCCTTATTTTACACATGCCACATTGATAGTGAATCTTTCATGAGACTCATCGGTTAGTATTGTTCCTCCCTTATTGTACATACTCTACTTATTTATTGATCCTTGCATATAGTTTCATTTTCATGTTGATTTTACATATATTATATCTATAAAATACAAAAAAAAATAATACGTCGAAACACAAAAACATTCAAATATTTAATTGATATAAGTTCTTAAGCCACCCACACATGGGGATTGATCAAGCCATCAACTCAATCCAAGATATTCATTGATTGATCACTATCTACATGCACACACATAGGTTATCACTAGGTTTATGCACTAGATCATGTACCTGATGAGGTGTATTCATTTGTTTTCCCTCTCTTATCTATTTACTCAATTTTGTCTTTGCTTTTGATATCTCTGCACATTTCATTTGTATGATACAAAATGGAGCATGCTTCACATACTTAGATCTAAACTCATGGGATTTACCTCTTAGGTAAGTTTAGGTATACTTATTTTTTCTTTATCATAGTCATTTATTTTTTCTAAATTTATAGAATAAATAGGGGGCAAATATAATCACCGAAAAATGACACTTAAGTGATAAGAGTGTTACTCGAGACTACCCATCCCTAGCTTAGCCCTAGACCTATCTTAGGGCCTATTTAGACACTTATCTAGCCTTTGTTTGGGCCACAAACATCTTTAAAATATCCTTAAAATAGTCTTAGACCCCTTACTTTGACATTCCAGCCCTTAGCGCCTTAGGTTCTACCACTTGTATAGTAGTACTATAATAAGGATAATAACACCCCATGGAGCTAGTGTCCCAATTTTGGTGCTATTGTTCTTTTACCTCATTTTACTTCCAACAAATATATTTTCAAATGAATAATCCCTAGGGTCAGCCTAGACCTCTTTTTATACCCATAAAAGCACTAGAACAACACATATACATGTCTTTTATCCCTCTATTACCTATATGGAAATAAGATGCAAATTACACAAACAAACTTAGAATAAGTTGTGTACAATCAAGGTTATTAATTCCTATTCTTCCCTAATTATATATATATATATATATATATATATATATATATATATATATATATATATATATATATATATATATATATATATATATATAACCATATATAACATTACTAAGCTCATATTACTCAGTTTTCTAATCTCAAGCACATTCAAGGCACTCAAGGAAACATTCATACTAGCATCACTTGCACTTACACTAGTACTTAGGTGGGGAGAACTACATTAGACTTGATCCCTCTTCAGAGTATTGGTATGTAGGAAAATATCATCACAATGGGGTATTGAGGATGTCCAACTTACCCCACTAACAACAAAATTTACTACTTGTACCAACCAAATGCCATATCAACATGGAGGTTTAAAGTTAGCACATAAAATTCATCAAAATAGGTCATCTATAAAGATCCAAAACTTGTGCACATAGGAATAAGCTTGGCAGACCTAGACATAAGTGTACCTTGAAGCTTAGAATAGTTATGTACAAATGAAAATAGAAATAAAACAAAGATACTAGAGCCACTTAGAACTACTATCCAATTAGGGCATTGCTATCTAAGAATGGTTTTGACACCTAGATCATGTTTAGAACACGTAAATCAACCCTTATCTCAGTTTGTAGCCTTTGAATCTCTTATTTTAGTCATTTTCTAGCTAAGTATTTATTTACATTATTTATTTCTATTTTTAAAAAGGTCAAACTAAGTTAATTCTATTACAAATGAGTGGTTATATTTATTATATATTTCTACATTGATTTACTATACTCAAACCTTTAGTAAGCTAACAATCACAAAGTCCTAAATAGTTAAAAAAAATGTATGAAGAGGAAATATCATCCTATGATCTCCTACAAAGTATGGTCATAGGTATCTCCCCACTTGAAATCAAGTTCAATAAATTGGTGGTACTACCAAGAAGTATGTGTATGTGTAATTGGTGGCCAAAATTGGCCTATATTCAAAGATTTTTCTTATCCAGTGCTAGAATTTCTTCCATGAAGTGAATAATACGATGATCATCAAATGATAGCCTTCAATGAGCCAAAAATGAATTCATTTCAAATAAAATCACTTCCAAGCAACCATATTGGCTTGGGGAGCTCAAGAAAGCACAAAGATTGCATTTTTAAAGGTTTCCACCATTATTACAAGTCTTGAAGGAGGCCTAAAGCTTCATTTTAATCCTTAAGGTTTTGAAGAGACAATAAATTATCAATCAAGAATGAAAGACATGAGAAAGTCACCTTTATCCCTTATATAAAAAGTAGAGCTTTAGTGCCAAATTAGTTTGTGCAATGCTTTTTAAGAGCAATTTCATAGGGATAAATAATGCTCATTTCTCTCCAAAACTTGTATTATGATAGCCAAATATCAAGGGAATACAATGGTGAAGGTGGTTGTAGAGAATTATTCTTCACTTGAGAATATCATAGTCATGAAAACTGCCTAGTACATAGATTTCTATGTGTTTCTAAGTTCCAAATCAACTTGCACAACACTTTTTAAACACCATTTCATAAAACTAAATAAGTCCAATAACATTAAAATTTCACATGATGGTATAAAAATGTGGGAATAATCTGAGGGTAAAAAAAAACTATAAAAAATTCTCTCCCATGTGCAAAATATACAGGGTTAAAAACTGGCTTCTAAGCTAATTTTTACTTAGTCAATTTTATGTGTTTCTAGTTTTTTAGATCTGGTTAGTGTGCATATTTCAAGATCATTTTTGCATAAATAAAGGAGGTCAAATATTGTTAAAATTTCTCATAGTGATAGATAAATGTCATTAGATTGCAATGGGAAAGTTAGTGCACACATATTAGATATAATGTGTAAAATATGCAGCTATCAAAATTAGCTTTTGCATTGATTTTTACTTTATTCATTTCCTGCATCTCCTAATTGCTAAATATTCCTAGTGAGCACTATTGAATCCCATTTGAATATAAAAAAATGAAGTTTAAATTCCATAAAAGTTTATATGATTTTACCTTAATGGCATGAGAGGGAAATGTACTTGGTTTCGTAGCTGTATGAGTTTGTAGTGAAAAGTTATGATTGTGTGAAGTGATGCTCCTAGGAAGATTTATCACTTGGCCAAAATTTCACCAAAAAAACTTAGAGGGTAGTGTTGGCCAATTTTGGCCCACATATGAAGTTCTTGCATGGTTTAATAAAGTAGTGGTTAAAAGGCTTTGTGATAGGTCTAAATTATTGTAGAGATCCTATGGGATGTTAAGAATGCTTGGAGCAAGTGTGGAAATGCAAGGGATCCATCATGTTCTTCATTATGTTCATATAGGAATATTGGGTCTAGTGGCATGATTTCTAAGTAAGCACTTTGATGACATCACCATTTCCACATGTGTATGAGTCAGGGAAAATTGGCCATATGGGTTTATTCGTATTTATGCCAAGTTTATATAAACCAAGTTTTAGGTAATCGATCGAAGCAAAAATGGAGTTATGCATATAAAAAGTTTGATCCTCAACAAAATTTGCCAAGTTTCCATCCTTAGCCATTTTTGATCCAAGACGTCACACAGGATCAAAAAGACTAGCCAATTTGTGTATTTAATATATTCACCTAGAAAGATCTCGAAACCAATGGATCAAATGGGTTTGTTCCCTTTGAAATAAAAAACATCTCATAAAAGTTTGATGCCTCTAATATTCTCATGCTTCAAGATATAAATCTGGAAAGTCAGTCAAAATGGACCTATATCATAAGATATTCATGCTGATGTCAAATTAAAGATCTAGAAAAATCTATCTATGCTTAAATTTGATGGTCCATAGGATGTCAATCACATTCTATAAGACATCAAATGATGGTTGGTAAGACATCAAATTTAAAGGCAAATAAATACAAATCCTATTTAGATTAAATTTGATAGCTACATGACCATCAATGATGGTCATACAAACATTATTTGATAGGAGTGAGGATGTCAATTTTAAGATCATAAACTAGCCATTGGATTTCAAAGAGTGGCTCCCATCAGACTGATGGTTGACATTTGATCAAGCTTCTAGATCTAATGGTGGGTAGAGGTCAAAGGGTTAATGAATCTCAAGGGTGAATATAGGCATGACAAGTGTCAAGGATGCATTTAACTGGTAGAGGGCTGATGGTTTTCTAGTATTCATACTAATTGAAATTGATAGAGAGAGATGGTTAATGTGTCAATGAGTTGAGTCAATTTTTGACAACCAATTAAAGTAAAGGTGAGCCCAAAGTTTTTTGATAGAGGTTGAGAATCCATTTTTGACCATGGAAAGCAAGGTTTTGTAGGATCTTCTTGATGCCATTGAAACTAGATCAAATGCCATGAAGTGGTCTAATTGATGCAGTAGGATATATGGAACATAAGGGACCACTATTAGAGATTAATGTGGACATTTGGTTCAACTTTTTTTATGTCTTGTAGGGTTTATTATTTTGATCATATTCACCATTTCTAAATAAAGATACATGTACAATGAACTCTTGGCTCCTATAGAGATAAAGTGGGTCTATTTGGACCCAATGGAGTCCATAAGGTGCTATATGGTCTATGGGTCTATTTAATATAAATACTATAGAGAAAACTAATGACCTTAGATTGGTTTTCCATCTATACGTGGGACCTATGATCCAAATATGGAAAAGGGATGAATATGTGATAAATTCAAGGGTGCCTATTATCAATAAGTATATACTCCACCACCTAATACATGGCATGATTATCGATATTAGGATTTGAGGATTTGATCCTCATGAATAGGTCAAATGGACTTAGAGGATTGAGATGGTGAGATAATACTTAAAGAGGTAGTTAGGGGTATTTTATTATGCTCAAATGGACTTATTCATCATGGAATAAACCCTTGTCTTTAGTAGGACACTCTCAACCAATGAGAGGAGTTCAGAGACTAGAGGGATAAAAAGAGATCTATTGTTGATCAAAGCATGCACATAGAAAGTAATCAAGTGCTCCACCTCACTTCTTGAACTTGAGAAATTTACTCCACTCTCCAAGGCATTGTTCCCATCTCTCTTTCTCTCTTATACTATATATAAAGGCTTTTGAGCCAAAAAATGGATCTTTTCTATATTTTCTCAACTCCCTCTCTTGGGTATGACCAAACTCTACCAAGATGGAGTTTGTAACCTCTTGAGATGAATAGAAGATTGTGTTTTAGATTTCATTGTTCTAGTATAGTGTGTACATATCATTTTATGTATGTGGTATAACTTTCTCCCTCATCAAATTATGATCTCACCTAGTTACTAGTTCATTTAGTTATGCAAGTCATGTTTAATATTCTACATCTCTTGATTGAAGCTCACATGTGGATACTATGACTAGTTAGTGTATTAATTTAGACCTCTCCCTTAATTTACCTTAGCTTATATAATTTGGTGAACCTATTCATGAAGCATCTATGTATGATAGATAATTTGGATCCTTTTGGTATTTTACTTATTTTGTTAGTGTTATAAGATTCAAGCAAGGTGGATCAACCCATAAATTAGGTGTATCACTGATGTTATCTTAGGTTTCCTTTTCATGTTTATCTCTCTCTCTCTCTCTCCCCCTTTTTCTTGGTTATTAATAGGTTTAATAATGGGAATGAGTTAAAATTATTCATCAGAGGATCTAGCCTCATTAAAAATCCTAGAGGTTTGACCCCCATTATAGGATACCTAGAGCCTGGGGTCATTCCAATGTTGGACTAGAGTTTGAGTAAAGAGACCTAAATAATCTCCTTTCTCAGCTAGGGTGATATTTTAATCTATAATAGTTTTGGTAGGCTTGATGGGACCACATCAAAAATAAGAGGAAGATTATTAGTGTGTCTTTTCATTATTAGCTTTTAGAAGCAAGCATTAGTACCAATAGTGATTCCAAATCAATATTTTGGTTATGAGCATACTATGTATGTCTTAATAAAGTTTCTAATTAGTTTTTTCATCTCATTTGACATATGAGGTTAATATGAATAGTTATGGTGAATATACCTATTATCCACCTCCTTATCAATATCCCCAATATGATCCTTATGATCCATATAAGCCTAATCAACCCTACCAAGATTTGTGTCAAAATTATGAGGAACCTTGACAAGTTTCATATGATCCTTATTATCAAAGGAATAACTATTACCTTCCTCATGATCCTCACTAGCAACATGAGGACCTATTTCAATCATATATGCAAGAATATTTCCCTAATTCTCCATATGAACAATAAGCCCACCACAACACTTCTCCTCATCAATGTTATCATGAGCCATCTATACCAACACTTAAGTAGACTCTAATAAGCCTTAACAAGAATGCACTAGAATTTTCCTAACAAAAATATTATGGCCACAATGTCCCTACTCACCTGATTCATTATGTGAGAGAGTCATTGTAGCATATGAAAGAAGAATGGACACCTATTGAGAGAGCAAATTAGAATAATATCATAGGTGAGATGATAGATGTAGGTGGTTACATTCAAATAATTGAGGAAAATATAAAAGGTCTTGAGGAATAGTAGGTCCAACCTCTTCAACCTTATAGTCCTTCATATGCACCACCTTAGCCTTCGTATGTGCCACCCATTCCTCATCAAGATACCATTTCAAGTACCCCCTTGAGTATGCCAAGTTCCAAATATGTTTCTTAGACCTTTCCTTCTTGGGAATGTATTCAAGAGAGTTGTCAAATAAGAAAGGAGATTATTTTGGAAGTGTCTACTATTAGGGTCCAAGACTCCATCCTTCTTGAGGAACCCCTTATGAATTCTTTTAAGGTTCCAAGATAGAACCAAGTGGTGAAGTCATGGGGTAGTCCAAGTGAGGCAAATATAGATTTGAGGACCCAAGTTAAAGAAGGATCTAAACTTATGAAAACCTCTATCATCCTCCTTTAGGAGTCTTCTTGTGTTCCCTATCTTCATTAATCCACTAGCCACCTTAAAGATAAGCTATTTCAAGAGAATATAACAAAGAAAATCAAAGATATAAAGCTGGGACAAGGAAAGAGGAGGAAAAATAGAAAGAAAAGGTCAAAGTAGAACCTCTATCTTTCCCATCTTGGATCCAAGTCATGCAGTCAAGTAAATCCAAGGTTATTTAACCCCAATTCCTCCCTCAAGAATTTAGGTCATTTCCATCTTATAAATCCATCTAGAGAAGTATGCAAAATAAAGAGGAAGACATGACTTTCAAAGAAAAATAGTTGAACCAAGGAGGTGTCACATATCTCTCATATCCCTTGGGGTCATCTCAAGAATATTCTATGCCACTCCTTGAATAGCTAAGTGGTGAACTCCATGTTGAACTCAAAATTGGTAATGATGAATTATCAAAGTTAAAAGAGGAGATCAGTATTGGGACACCAATTTGAGAGAGAAAGCATGCCTTAGTATTTCATAATTTCAAAGAGGATGAGATAAAAGATAAATTACAATTTGGAGATGAGATCCAATAGGGGGAGGTCTCAAATGTGCATCACAAGGTTGTTTCTCAAGAACCTCTTAATCACATATCAATTGTCCAAGATCAAGAATTTCCTCAAGATCTTGTGGTAGGTGATATAGATAAAGTACAAGATCATCTTCCTTTGGAAGGTATCCATGAGGAAAACTCCCAAAACACCATTGTTGAGGTAGAGATCATTCTTGAAGAAGAAGAACATTAGAAACAACTGTACCATAATTTCATGAGTGAGATTGATGAGCTCAATATGGTAGACATAGATGATGGGATAATGCAGCAAGTTGGATATTCTAAATATTCCATTAATAATTTGGAACATGAAGAATACTAGCTTGATGACCTCATGCATCAAGAATAATAGGCTGAAGAAGTGGTGGTTCTAGGTGACAAGAAGGACAAAGATTATTGGTAGCAATAAATGATGCTCTTTCAAGAGTTCGAAGATCTTGGTCAAGTTAAGGATCAAGTGCTTGAGAAGGTGGACAAAAAATTTCCCATGGAGGAAAGTGATAAAGATTGGGTAGAATATGTAGAGCTCCTTGATGATCTTGAATAATTTGCATCAAAGGATAAGCCTAGTCTTAATTAAGACATCATGGAAATCAAAGATGTATTCCTTATTAAACCACCATTAGAGGTTGTAATTGAAGAACCATATGAAAAAGTTGAGACTATATAGATACACATAGCTAACCTATTTGGAGTTGCTTGGTTCTCATTGAACATCATGCTAAAGAGGTTGATAGTTACAATAAAGAAGAAGAAAACATCAAAACTAAGGGTTAAGGAGTTGCATGCCTCATTCAATTCCTCATCCCATGAGGAAATAAAATTATCAAACTTTCCTTTTGATCCAAGAGGAAAGGTACACATAGTTTTAGGTTGTATATATTAGATTAATGTTGTTCAAATTCCTCTACGTGATATTTATAGCACATTTGTTTGTTATCCCTATTTTAGGTTAGTTTAATTTTTAATGAGTGCCTCAAGAACTCTATTCTATTTTTTTTTTTTGGTCCTTGTGTTTATTTAAAGAGAGGTAAAAGAAGGATTGGTATCTAGTTCCAAATCTAGGTCAATATGTTGGATCTAAGTAGAGACTCTATGCCTAATGGACTAGACAAGACACAGGGTCTGGGTTCTTTTTTATAAATAGGCATGTAACCCCTATGAGTCACCAAAGATGTTGGATAATTTTGGCCTACATATGATGCTCTTGCATGGTTTGATAAAGCAGTGGTCAGAAGGCTTTGGGATAGGTCCAAAGTGTTGAAAATATCCTATGAGATGTTAAGAATGCTTAGAGAAAGTATGGAAATACAAGGGATCCATCTGGTTCTTCATTATGTTCATCTAGGCATCTTGGGTCTAGTGGAATTTTTTTGAGTAAGCACTTTACTAATGTCACCATTTCCACATGTGGTTGAGTCAGGGAAAATTGGTCATATGGGTTTGTTCACATTTGTGCCAAATTTATATGTAGCAAGTTTTAGGTCTTCCACCAAAGTATAAATATAGTTATGCATGTGAAAAGTTGGATGCTCAAAAAAATTCACTGAGTTTCCATACTTAGCCATTTTTGAGTCATTTAAGATAAAATAGACCATTTAACTTATGAATTTAATATAATCACATGGAAAGCTCTTGGGACTAGCAAATCAAATGAGTTTTTTACCTTTGACCTCAAGAACATCTCTTGAATTTTTGATGCTTCCAAGATTTTCATGCTTTAAGATATAAATCTAAAAAGTTAGTCAAAATAGACCTACAACATAAGACATTCACACTATCATCAAATTAAAGATCTATTTTTTTTCTATGCTTAAATTTAATGATCTGTGGGACATCAAATAATTATCAATAGGATGCTAATTTTAAAGATAGAACAAAACAAATCCTATTGAGTTTAAATTTGATGGTCATGTAACCATCAATAATAGTCATGTGAATGTTATTTAATAGGAATAAGGACATCAATTTTTAGATCATGAACTAGCCATTGGCTTTCAAATAGTGGGTCCTAGCATATCGATAGTTAGCTTTTAATCAGGCTTCTAAATCTAATGGGGGTGGAGGTCAAAGGGTCAACAGATATCAAGGGTGAATATGGGCATGAAAGTGTTAAGGATGCATTCAAATGGTAGAGGATTGATGGTTCTTATGCATTCACATTGATTGAAATCAATAAAGTGAGATAGTCAATGTGGCAATGAGTCGAGTCAATTTTTGACAACCAATTAGAGTAAGGATAAGCCCAAGGTTTTTTTATAGAGGTTGAGAATCCATTTTTGACCATGGAAAGTAAGGTTATGTAGGGTATTATTTATTACATTGAAGATAGATCAAATAATATGGAGTAGTCTAACTAATGTGGTAGGATATATGGAACACAAGGGACCACCATTGGAGCTTAATATGGACCTCTAGTTTGACTTTTTATGAATTTTAGCATTAATTCTTGTGACCTTGTTCACCATTTATAAATAAGTATCTATGTATAATGATCCATTGGCTCTTTTAGAGATAAAGTATGTCTATTTAGACCCGATAGAGTCTAAAAGGTGCTATATGGTCTATGGGTCTATTTAATATAAAGACTATAGGGAAAACTAGTGACCTTAGATTGGTTTTCCTTCTATAGGTGGAACTTATGATCCAAATATGGAAAGGGAACAAATATGTGATAAATGCAAGAGTGACCATCATCGAAAAATTAGGTACTCAACCATCTAAGGCATGGCATGATTTTTAGTATCAAGATTCAAGGATTTAATCCTCCTGAATAGGTCAAGTAGACTTAGGGTCCTGATATGGTGAGATGGTACTTAGAAAAGTAGTTAGGGGAATTTGATTTTGCTCAAATAGAATTAATCATCATGGAAAAAACCCTTATCTCTAGTAGGATACTCTCAACCAATGAGAGGAGTTTGGAGACTAGAAGGATAAAAGGAGATCCATTGTTGATCAAGGCATGCAAACAAAAAGCAATCAAGTGTTGCCACCTCACTTTTTGACCTCGAGGACTTTACTCCACTATCCAAGGTAGAGTTCCCATCTCTCTTTCTCTCTTATACTATATATAGAGGCTTTTTAGCCAAGAAATGGATCCTCACTATATTTTGTCTAATCCCTCTCTTGGGCATGACCAAACTTTGCCCACATGGAGTTTGTAACCTCTTGATACGAATAGAAGACTATGTTTTAGATTTCATTATTCTGGCATAGTGTGTACATGTCATATTTACATATGTGGTAGATGTTTCTCCCTCATAAAATTATGATCTCACCTAGTTACAAGTTCATCTGGTTATGCAAGTCATGTTTAGTGATCTACATCTCTTGATTGAAACTTGTATGTGAATATTGTGACTAGTTAGTGTCTTGCTTTAGACCTTTCCCTTCATTTCCCTTAGTTTAGATCATTTAGTGGACCTTTTAATGAAGCAATGATGTATAAAAGATATTTGGGATTTTGGATTTGGTCTTTTACTTATTTCATTAGTGTTTTAAGAGTCAAGCATGGTGGATCAACCCATAAATTAGGTGCATCACCACTATTAGCTTAGGTTTCCTTTCATGTATCTATCTTTCCCCCCCTTTTTCTTGGTCATTAATAGGTTTAGTAGCAGAAACGAGTTAAAATGATGCATTAGAGGAACTATCCTCATTAAAAATCCTAGAGGTCTGACCCCCATTATAAGATACCCACAGCCTGGGGTCATTCCAATGTTGGACTAGAGTTTGAGTATAGAGACTTGAACAATTTACTTGCTTAGCTAGGGTGCAATTTTAGTATATAATAGGTAGGTCACATGGGTTAATTTTATCATTTAAAAAAAATAATAATATGTTTTAGAGAATATTTTCAAGATATTTATATAAATATAAGAAATGGTAGGTTTTGCTCATATCTTGCTATGTGATTTTACATTTTCCATATTCTAAAGGTGGTAATGCAACTATGTATGACATCATGTTATATTTTTAGCCATATATTTTAATCTGCATATCCATTTTTGATGCTACTAGTTGCATTAAAAATATAATTTCCCCTCTTTATAATGATGTTAATTTCAAATTGGAGAAATGTATAATTAAAATTGGTCAATGTCATAGCTAAATGATGTTTTTTCCCTCAAGAAGCATTTCTAGGTTATGTGTTAGTCATATTTAGCCCACATAAATATATTTTACCTAGAAATGGCTTAAATAGATGAGCAAAGTTTTAGATGGAATGAGTGGTCTAAAGATCACATGTAGCTTGCAAAGCCTTTGAAACATTTTAAGTAAACTTAATATGTAGTTTATCAAATTTTGAGGAAGCATGTTCTCATGGTGATCAATACAAGATGGATCATGAAATAAGTTTTCATATGCCTCAAGAGATCATAATAGATTTTAAGGATTAAGCAAAAGTTCATAACTTAAGCTTTGAAGAGCTAGACCATCATCAGGATGTCATGTAGGAATAGATAGGTTAGCTCACTTGTACATTTTATAAATATGCTCAGGATGGTTACTAGGTTCAAAATTTTTCAAGGAAATGATGTTCTTTTCATCAAGATATTATTCTAAAAAATGCATATCTTGATGAGGTTTTTATCAAAAGATACAAGCCTTCAAAGGTAATCCAACAAAGTAAAATATTCACATGAGCATCAAAATTAAGCCATAACAAATAACCATTTAGATTTAAAAATCCTTGGACATACATGCTGATGCCAAAAAGAATTCATGTAGACATAAAAGATGGGTGTGAAAACATCAATTTTGGGCCTCATGAAATTGTTATTTGGATTCAAAAGAAGCAGAACAATGGTTGGCATTCAATTGTATTGAATATCCAATGGTGAGCAGTAACTTGACAATATCAATGGGTCCCAAAGATCTAATAGTGTTTATTTAATTGTAGATTCTAGATCAATGATGAGCATCAAGTCAAAAGGTCAGTAGGAATATGTGGTTGACAAGTGGAAATATTTCAGGTACCTAAGTAGAGATCTAATGGTACATATCTACTGATAAGGCCAGTGGGCCCAAATTGATCAATGGTGCATGTGTAAGCAGAATCAAAGATCTAATGGTAAGCAATGAGTCAAAAGGTTAGTGAATATTAAGGAAAAATTCATAGATGACAAGTGTCTTAATCACATAAACTAGAAAAAAATATATGGTTCACATTCATTCGTACAAGGGGAGATCTACAGTATGCATGAAGGTCAAGGAGTTAAAGAGCTAATAAAAAGATCCTATAGAATAAATGAGGAGCTGACAATTGGCAAAATGTGGGGAGACTAGATCAAGATCGATGGTCAATTTTAGAAAGTTGAAAGCTAAGGGACTTCAGTTGGAGTAAATTAAATTGAGCTCAAACCAGAAGATGCCATGAAGATAGACATATTGGAAAAAATATCTTTCCACCCTGAGTAGGTAAAATGCATAAATGAAAGATCAAACATGATCTAGATAACTAGGAATAGACTCTACAAAGCTATCTAATGCCATTTAAGACCTATAAAGATTTTGAGAAATTCTAGATATAGGTTTTGCATCTCATTTAGACTTAAGAAACCTAGCCTATGGATTTGCGTTTATAATCATGACTACATGAAAACCAATAGGGTAATTGGTTTTCATCCATAATAGATCTATGTTTAGATATGGAAGTAATGGCAGAATGATGACTACATAAAGAATGTCAGGAAGAACAATCAAGTATGGTTAAAGAGGATAATGAAGGACATTAATGTAAAGGAGCTCGATAAGGATCCATGCAAATGTGGGGATTGATTCCTGCAAATGGTCTTGATCTTCACATTCTCGATCAAGCCAAAAAAGGTGCAATGACATTAATACATGGAAAGGCTCAAGAAGGATGGTAGTGATAATTAATCTAAGTGGGATTGGGCTCATTAATAACCACTTTAAGGCCATTTTATCTCACTCTTACTTTCTTTCCTTCTATAAATACTATCATTGAGCTCTTGATTTGTTTCCCTTAGATGGGTATAATAAACGTCTACTAAAATCACTTTATAAACTCTTTGAAGAAATATAAGATAAGTTTAGATTCCATCTAATGTTAAGTGTGCTATATTAAAGTTTGATTTAGAGAGCGTATGATATCTATTCATCATTTATAGGTTATTTATGTACCTTACTTTAATACTATTAGTTTCTTGCAAGTTGTGTGAAGTGTTAGCTAGTGAAGTTTCCCTTGAAGTGTCATAAGTCCATAGTGTCTTGCATAGACCTATTTATTTCTATCCTTTAAGTTATATACCTATTTTCAATCTTCATATAAAATATTCATTTTTAGAAATTTTTCATAGAATATGATTAACCTTTATCCCCATTATATTCATTGGTAGTCATAGAAGTGTTTAAGATGATAATGGACCATTGAGAATCGGTGCATCACCACACTTAAAGTAGGTTTTCATTAATGCATTAAAATTTTGAGAAGAGGATTAAAATTGTCATATCTAAGAATCTAGACTCATTAAAAATCCTAGAGGTCTAACCCAATATTAGGTAACCCATAGCCTAAGGTCATTCCCATGTTGGACTAGCTTTGGGTAGAGGACATAAATAACCCTTTGCTTATCCAGGATGCAATCTAGAACCTCCAAAATTTTATGGCATGAATGGTGGGACCTAAAAGACATTATCTTTGTCATATTTTAAGTTAGGAGTTGAGAGGAGGTATTTGTAAAAGAAATCACCCACCATCATTAGAATCTGAAGATCTTCCAAGTTACAGAATTCATAGCATCATTTAGACAATCCTCTCATGCCAAATGTTAATAGAAGGTCATCAAGTAAAGGTATTCCATTTGAATTCATTGAGATACCTTATACTTCATATAAATGATCAAGATTCAATAGGATAGGTCCTTATCCCCAAAATAAATATTCATCTCTTGGTCATCCTATTGTCTTAAGTAGTGCAACCCCCCACCATGAAAATAGAAAGAATGCAAGATTTTTTAACCTTTAATGGTGGTATCCAATTTAACCTTAAATAATATGATGATATCCTTGATTCCTATTTAAATAATCTACCATACTTTATAGGATAAAACTCTAGCACTCCTGTAGATCACATTACTAACATTACAAACCTTTGTTTAGTACATCACATTACACAAGAGAAAGTAACCATGAGACTACTAGCCACATCCTTGAAAGGCAAAGCCTTGTATTGGTATAGGGTTCTAGCTCTTACCTCAATCAATACTTAGGATGAGTTTGATGAATGCCTATGTAAAACTTTTGAGGATAAAAGTGACCATGTATCACTTGTTGAACAACTCACCTCAGTCAAGAAAGCATCCCAAGAATCTATGGTTAATTTTAACTATATGTTTAAAAATAATTGGGATAGGATCCCCATCATCATTAAACCCATGCCCAAATATGATTTTATTTACTATTTAAGATCATTGAATTCAAACATTGTAGTCATGATTCAATCTATGGGTGGGACAACTCTGCTTGGGGCTTATGAGTTAGCTACAAGGGCAAAAAATTATTTGATACAAGTAGGGAAACTCATGCCAAGACCTCTCATGCCATGTTTTCCTAATATTTAGCCAAGCCCACATACCATTGCTCCATTTCCAATTTCAAACAATCAATCCCAACCTGATGATGGTCAAATGGAAAAATTTACAAAGATTGAGAGCTTTTTGAAGGCACAAAATAATAATCTAGTGGCTCTAGAGAGACAAAAATAGACTTCATATAGGCCATACCAAGGCCGCATCCAAGCCCAATACCCTTATCAATCCTAAAATAGAACCCCTTATCCATCAAATCAATAAGCCCAAGGGTAAATTATTCAAGGTAGATCTTATAATAGTTATAATCCCATGGCTACAAGTAGCTCAAGAGCATTGGTCCCCACATAAAACAACCTTACACAAAAGGCTCAATGATAATCAAGAGGGAAATCCAATGAGGTGGTAATGGTTACAAGTGGATAAATGTGTTAGGATCCTAGTTGGTAGCATGCTCCTTGATTCCAAAGCCATGACATAATGCCTTCTTCACCATAAGGCCCTCTAATGAAGCAAGGTAATATGCCTACCTTGACACCATTGAAAGCTCAAATTCAACAAAAAAGAAGCATGGAGAAGGCACTATATGACACCATGTGCATAAAATTTTAATAATGGGAACATATGTTTGAGCATGTAGCAACAAACATGGGGTAGACTACACAAAGGGTAAATGAACGAGTTGCAACCAATGTAAGGGGGAAGGATAGGATGTTGGATGATAATGTGGGGAAAACTAAGGCTTCTTCAACACCTCCAATAGTTAGTTAGTAGGATACCACTTCAAATGTAACTACTAAATATCCTACAACTCAACTAATACCTCAACATCATGGGTAGTAGCATAAGTATCCTTTTGTTCCTCATGTCACTCAAGTGCTAGGTGATACTTCTACTTATAAGGTGCAATCCAAAGGTACCAAGCTTCCTTTCAATATTATAGATCATATGAAAAAGGCTAAAATCACCATGTCTATGTATGATGCTATGTCTATTCTGGGATAGAAAGAGATCCTTCATCAAAATCTCTCCAAAATTTCTCATATGAGAAAAATAGCTGATAGGGTGAACAATATTTTTAAAATTAGTGATCAACCTAGTCAAATTCAAGTTCCCAATCAAGATCCTATACAAGGTCAAGTTAATAATGTTGTTCATCCTCCTAAGGTCATTAAGACCCCTCCATTTTATTTGTCAGTCATCATAGGGGATTGTTTAGTGTATAATTATATCATAGATTCAATTGTTTTAACCTTAGTTATGCCTAAAGCCATAGCAGATAAGCTTGAGCTTAAGTATGTACCTAATGAAAAAGGTGTTCTCTAGTTGGATGGTTCTCCCTATAAAATAGTAGGTATAGTGAAATATCATAAGATCACATTGGCATCTTGCCCAAATTGTGTCATTATTTAGGATGTAATGGTTGTAGACCTACCTATATATTTTTCCCTATGCCTATTGATGGACTTTACTATAAAAATTGGGGTCTATTTATCCTTTGACTAGTTATAAATGGTTTTTAAAACTAGATATGGGACTAGGGTCACCATTAGGTCAGAACCTATCTCTAGGTTCCACCTAGAGCCCTATATGCCTAACCTTATAAATGCCAACTGTACCATATTAGATGAAGATGAAAACACTAGTGAGTAATAGCCTTATAATCATATTGAAGGCATTTCATACTTATACCTAGATGAATGGGCAACTAAAAATCATGGATTTGATCCCCATAGCAATATTGGATAATCAAGCTTAGTGGTGTATTGTATACATAAAGAAGGTGTTGCTATACCTTGCCTAGCTAGCATCACTCAAGAGGAAGATGGTCTATGGACTTTATTCTTTGATGGATAAAGGTCAAATAATGATAGTAGAGATAGATCCATATTAGTTTCACCCTTAACTCAAAAGTATGATTTAGTTGTAATATTTTAATTTAGTTACACTTTAAACATAGCTAAATATGAGGCTCTTTTACATGGTTTACAAGAGGCAAGAAGAAGAGGTGTCAAATTTATTCAAGATAAGGATGATATTGAGATTGTTGTATAACAACTAAGAGGAATAAGTGTAGTCAAGAACCATCATTTAAAATTTACAAGCATCGTGTATGGGATATTATAGAGGTCTTCTTTGCATTATATATAGAATCCATACCAAGGGAGGTACATCAACCTATAGATAGGCTTGCAGCCATTGGAGCTCAGTATGAGGTTGTAGGAGTAAAAGGTAACCAAAATCAAGACAAGATCAAGGTCATATGTAGGATGGCTATACTTGAAAATGAGGTGAGTTGGTAGGTGTTTGACAATGATGACAAAATTATATGTTTTTTGATGCAAGAGGTAGAATTCTGTCATTAAAATCAAAATAAATTCTAACATTAATATGATGAGCAGATAGTGTAGCTAAGATATAAAAAGTTGCCTAAGGCACTTGTGACATTGTAAAGCATCTTCAATGAAGATGACCAAGTGAGAAAATGTAAGGCATGCATCTCAGGAAAGGAGGAACATTATGAAAAGATAGATATCTTCAAGGGTAAATTACTGAACTTAGGAAAGATCAACACAATAAAAGAGAGAGATCCATTTGATTCCTTATGCCAAGAGTTCTCTGATGTATTTGCATGGGAATATGAATATTTAAAGGGTTTTTATCCTAAAATTATACAACATACCATTGAACTAGAGAGCAATGCCAAAATAATTAGGTAGAAACAAAGGCCTGTCAACCCAAACGTTGAGGAATTGATGAGAAGGGAGATTTATAAGTTGATTGAATCAAATATCATATTCCCCATTAAACATTCCTCATGTATGGAACACCTTGTGCCAGTGAGGAATAAGAATGGTGAAATATGTCTATGTGTTTACTTTAGGTACCTCAATAAAGTATCCTTAAAAGACCATTACCCACTGCCCTCAATGGATCAAATTATTCAAAAGGTGGCATGATCCTAGAGGTTTTCACTTCTTGATGTCTACTCCATTTATAATCTGAGTATGGTCAAGGAAGAAGATATGCATAAGATTTCCTTCACCATAAAGTGGGGCACTTATGCATATATGAAAATTCCCTTTAGACTATCTAATGCTAGAGCAACCTTTCAAATGGAAATGGATGTCACCTTTAAAGGTTTGATCAATGACATGGTGCTCATCTACCTAGATGACATCACTATTTTCTCAAAGGACCCAAAAGATCACATTGCTCACTTGAGGTTAGTATTTGAAAGATCCAGAGAATTTGTTGTGTCATTGAATCCTTAAAAATGTATATTTGGTGTTCATAAGGGTAGGTTATTAGGCCATGTAGTGTCCAAGGATGGTATTTTCATAGAACATAAAATATTTGAGTCCATCTTATCCTTACCCTTGCTGAAACATAAGAAGGGTATATAGAGCTTCTTAGGAAAGATTAATTTTATAAGAAAGTTTATCCCAAGCTTTGCAAAATTGGTCAAGCCTCTCACTCACATGTTAATAAAATGCAAGGAGTTTACATGGACCAAATAAGGTAAGAGGAGTTTTGAGACCATCAACATGGCCATATCTCATTCCCATACACTCCTTAATCTTGATTTTAACAAAGAATTATACTTATATGCCTTCTCTACATTGGATGCAATCTCTACCATGTTGATGCAGTAGAATGAGCAAGGTATAGAGCCTATTTCTTTCTTTAATCAGGCCTCATAAGGGTATGAGGAGAGGTATATATTTATATAAAAACATGTGATTTTATTAGTGAGAGGTTTGAATAAATTTAAGCACATGGTCTCCAATATCAAGATCATACTCATGGTGGTACAACCAAGTATTAAAGATTTTATACTCAACATATACCTCAATGAGAAAACAGCTAGATGGGTGATAAAATGCATGGAGTATTACCTTGGATTTAGAGCCAAAAATATTGTAAATGGTATAGGTTTATGTGAACACCTTGAAGTAGAGGTAAAATAAGATAAATATCAAGTGTTGGCAGTCCATGACAACTAATAGGCAGTTACAGGCAACACATCTTTCAGTTGGACACATGATATAATCATATTTATTAAGTTAGACCAATGTCCTATGGGAATAGATAGAGCCAAGAGAAGTAAATTAAGGTTTTAGAGTATACCTTATGTCTTGATAGATGGATTAATTTTCAAGAGAGACATAGGAGACATGTTTTTGAGGTATGTAGAATCATGCCAAATAAATAAATTGCTTAAATAGTTCAATGATGGTCCAACTAGTGGGCACTTTACTACCAAAACCGCAACCTATAAGATCATTAGAGTAGGGTACTTTTGATCCACAATGTTTAGAGATGCATACACTTGGGTAAGGAAATTCCCAAAATGTGTAATGTTTGTTGGTAAGCAGAAGCTGACTGCTCTTCTCTTACAACCCATACAAGTAGAATAACCTTTCATGCAATGAGGCTTAGATTTCATAGGGATGATATAACCCCATTAAATTAAAGGAAATAAATGGATTATTGTATCTATATAATAATTTATAAGGTGGGTTGAATCAACTACCCTCAAAGAAGCTAATGAAGATTCTATTTTGGAATTTTATGATAACCTTGTGACTAAATTTGGTGTCCCCTCTACAATCATTTCTAACAATGCATTGGCCTTTAACAAAAACAAGGTATGTGAGTGGGATATTTCACATGGAATTTATCTTAAGGCATCCTATAGCTATTATCCATATGGAAATGTACTAGTAGAGTCCATAAATAAGAACTTTTTGAGAATTATCAAGAGAAATATGGAGTATAGTTAGAGGGAGTGGCATACTAGACTAAGGACTGCCCTATGGGTAGATAGAGTGACACCTAAGAAAGATATTGGACACTCACCATATCTTCTTGTATATTTTAAAGAATCCAAGCTTCCTATTTCTCTTTAATTACTTTCATTAGAGATTGTAGACCAACTTGAGCCCCTAAAGGATGATGATATGTAGATAAGGTTGAATGAGCTGAGATAGTTGGAAGAGACAAAAGACACTGCGATGCACATCATGTGGTCCAATAAATACCAAGTAAATAAGTCATTTATCAAGAGAGCTTCCTTAAGGACATTCCAATAATTTTATATAGTCCTTAAATGGGATGAGAACTCTGTAAAACCAAGAAATCACTCCAAGTTTGAAAGTCTTTGGAGTGGGCCTTATATTATCATAGGTTACAAGGAAGCAATTCCTTTGAGATTTCTAGGTTGAATGGAGATATCCTTCCCATCCCTATTAATGGGAGGTATATTAAATTATGCTACTAGTGTTATTTCATGATTTTTATACATAAGTAGATAGGTTTGTCTTTACCTCTAAGTGATCAAGCCAATTGAGTCACCATAAATGTTGGCTAGATTTGGACCACATAAACATCTTTTGCCTAGAAATGGATTGAATATATGAGAAAATTTCTAGATGAAATTAGTAGTCCAAATATCACATTTATCTTGAAAAGCCTTTGAAACACTTTAAGTAAACTTAAAGTGTAGTTTGTCAAATTTTGAGGAATTAGGTTCTCATGGTGATTAATATAGGAAGGATCATGAAACAAGTTTGCATATGCCTTAAGAGATTATCAGAGCTTTCAAGGATCAGGAAAGAGTTTATAACTCTAGATTTAAAGTGCTAGACCATCATTAGGACATCATGTAGGAATGGATGGTTCATCTCACTTTTACATTTTATAAATATGCTCCAGATGCTTACTAGGGTCAAAAAGTTGTAAGGAAATGATGCTCTTCATGCTAAGATCTTACTCTCCAAAATTCATATCTTGATGAGCCTTTTATCTTAAGATACAAGCCTTAAAAGTTAATCCAATAGAGTAAAACATTCACACGAACATCTTAATTAAGCCATGGTAAAAAATTGTTTGGATTTAAAAATACTTAGATGTTCATGCAGATACCAAAAATGATCATGTAATGTCAAAGATAGGCATGAAAACATCAATTTTGGGCCTCATGAAATAACCATTTGGATTAAAAATAAGTAGATCAATAGTTGGAATTAAATCATACCAAATATTCAATGGTGAGTGACAACCTGATAGTATCAGTGGGTCCCTAAGATCTAATGGTTCAAATTTGATCTTAGCTTCTAAATAAATGGTGAGCATCAAGTTAAAAGGTCAACATTAACATGTGGTTGACAAGTGGAAAGATATTGTGTACCTAAGTAGAGATACAATGGTGTGTGGTTACTGACAAATCTAGTGGGCCTAAATTGATCAATGGTGCACATGCAATCAAAATAAAATATCTAATGTTGATAAATGAATCAAAAGGTTAGTGGATCTTAAGGGAAAATGATCAGATGACAAGTGTCTTAATTGCATCAATTGGTAGAAGATATATGGCTCACATTTATTTGTATAGGGGGAGATCTATCGTGCACATGAAGGTTAATGAGTCAAAGATATAATAGAAAGATACTTTGGAAAAAATGAGGAGCTGAAAATTGGCAAAATATGGGGATCCTAGATCAAGATCAACGGTCAATTTTGGAAAGTTAAAAGCTAAGGGACTTCAATAGTAGAAAATTCAACTAAGTTTAAACTAGAAGATGCCATGAATTCATACACATTGGACAAAGGATCTCACCACTTCAAGTAGGTAAAATGCATAAATGCAAGATCAAACATGATATAGATAACTAAGAGTAGCTCTGTAAATCCATCTAACACCATTAAAGCCCTATAAATACTTTGAGAAATTTTAGATGTAGGTTTTGTATCTTGTTAAAACTCAAGAAACCTAGCCTATGGATCTACATTTTCAATCATGACTACATGAAAACCAATAAGGTGATTAGTTTTCATCCATAATAGATCTATGTTTAGATATGGAAGTAGTGGTAGAATGGTGATTGTGAAATTAATTTCAAGAAGAACAATCAAGCGTGGTTGAAGAAGATAGTGAAGGACATTAATATAGAGGAGATTGAGAAGGATCCATGTGATGGTGGGGATTAATTCCTACAACTGGTTTTGATATTCACATTCTTTATCATGCTAATAAAGGTGCATTAACATTAATACATGGGAAGGTTAGATAAGGATGGCAATGGCAGTTGCTCTGAGTGGGATTGGGCTCATTAATGACCCCTTCAATTCCATTTTATCTCTCTCTTTCTCTTTTTCTCACATTATTTCCTTCTATAAATACTAGCCTTGATATCTTTATTTGTATCCCTTGACTAGGTATAGCAAACCTCTACTCAAATCACTTTGTAAACTCTTTGAAGCAATATACGATAAGTTCAAATTCCATCTAATGTTAAGTGTGCTCTATTGAATTTTTATTTATAGCATATGTTGTCTATTAATCATCGATAGGTCCTTCATGTACCTTGATTTAAGGCTATTAGCTTATTACATGTTGTGTGAAGTGTTTGCTAGTAAAGTTTCCATTAAAGTGTCATAAGTACATAGTGTCTTGTAGAGACCTATTTCTTTCCATCTTTCAAGTTACATACCTCTTTATAGCCTTCATACAAAATATTCATGTTTGGAACTCTATAATAGTATCTTATCAATATTTGTCCCCATTATATTCATTATTAGTCATAAAAGTGTCTAAGTTGATAGAGGACTATTGAGAATTGGTGTATCACCACACTTAAATTAGGTTTTCATTCATGCATTCTCTCCCCTTTTCACCCTAATAGATCAAGTTTCAAGAATAGGATTCAAATTGTCATATCTAAGGAGTTATTCTCATTAAAAATACTAGAGTTCTAACCTAATATTAGGTAACCCACAACCTAGGATCATTCCTATGTTGGACTAAGTTTGGGTAGAGGACCTGAACAATCTTTTACTCAACTAGGGTGCAACCTAGAACCTCCAACACTATGTTGTGAGAAAAGATTCAAGTTACATGTATAATGGAATTAGAAATAGTTTTATAAGTGTATTTTAAGTCATTTAACATCAATTTAGGTTGAATAAGGTAATCAAATTCACCCTCAAGGTCTCTAGACATTATATTCTAAAGTGACAAGCTTTCACAAAGTGTTTAGAGGATTTTAGAAGACCAAGTGGGAGATGTGACAAATTTGGCAAGTGGAAGAGGTTAAGTGGAAATAGGAGGTAAATCAAAGAATTTAATAAGACTTATAAAAGAATAAAGACTTTCTCCATGTAGTGGAGGATGACATCACTCAAGTCATCATCCATTTCCCTCTCTTCTTTCTTCCATTTTCTTCTATATATCTCTCATTTTTTCTCATCGTAAGATACTTCCTCTTGTGGTATAGCATAGCCCTACCCATTTTATAATGAAAACACCTCTTGATAGCAATATAAGAGTTAATGTACATTTCTCTATGCTTCCATCTTATGTTTAGTTGAGTTTGTGCATGAATACTTTGTGAAGGATCTCTCTTTCATGGTGTTTGTCCTCTCTTACCTCTATGCAAGATAGTTTTATGTTTGTAGGTCTTAGGATGTGCTATATCATTCATGAGGTGAAGATAGGATATGAATATGATCATCCCTTATTTATTTGTCTTATTTCCTAGATCCTTCTTAAGAAACACTTATGCAACCATCTAGTTATGGAGTTTGTCTGAATGTATGAGTTCTTGGCTATCCTCTATGTGTGTCTCAGATCAAGGAGTGTCAAATCTTGGTGTGTCACCCTTATTTTTTTAAATTCATCCCTTTATCCTATTTATAACCCTTTTATTTGGAAATTAGTAGTTTATATTAGTTTTCTAAGAGCCTAATTGATACACCTAGGGAGCTGGCCCATAACCCAGAGGTTCACCTCCATTACATGATACCCATAGCCTAGAGGTGTTCCCATTATGTGTCTATATTGGAGAGAGCCTAAATAACCCTCTCCAGGGGTGAAAATATATTCTATAATAGTAATATCTATCACTATATTATTTGTGATGATCTACATATGTAAAATATGACTCTCTTGTCTTGGAGAAATAGTAGGAGTAATAAGAGTAGGGGTTCATGGAACCCATCATTGTGTGTTCTATTTTTTTTAAATAAAAATAATAGGAAAATGTGTAGGTGATTTAGATATCTTCACATGGTGTGTAGTATATGAGGATTATATAGAATCCATTATATGTCTTTAATGTAATGGTATCTCAAGTACTAGCTGCCTAGTAAAGAGGATTGTTTGTTGATTACCCTTTTAAATTAAATTAGCCTTAGTATGCTTAGTATTTAATTATATGGGAATAATTTTATCTTGTTTAAGAGGATATTCATATGTAATTATGGAAACTATAATTAATTTATTGGCATGAATATATTTAACACACACATGCACTGTAGAAGGTACTACTCAAAGTGTATGGATCTAAGGTCTTCTAAATAACATATCAAAGATTCTTAGTAACCATGTGTGGGAATGACCTATAAATCTAGGTCAATATCACCAAGAAAATTTTGGGAGGTCCCATTGAATGATCTAACTAATATAATAAAAGGATTAAAATCATGATGAGTATAACCTAGATGTATAAGAAATGTCATGGTGAAAACATTTTCACTTTCTCCATTTCATAACACTATGTATAGGTTGGTGATCAAGGAATGCTCAAATGAATAAATAATGAATATTAAATTCATAATCATTTATCTTCATATCATCAAAAGGAATAGAATGTCTCTAAACCATATGAGGTATATGTCATGTATAAGTACCAATAATCCCATATAATGAGTGCCCATAATTTGATGGATGAGGTGTGCATTATATGCCATTTACACCTCAAGTCCCTTCATAGAGTGGTATTACAAAGGATTTTTAAATATTTTTTGTGTCTGGTGATTACCAAGTTGTGAACTTGATTCCTTGGGAAGATCATCAAATGTAATATTTTGGTCTTCGATAAGGTATTAGATCTTATGCTTCAAGGTTAAACATCTATTCATAGAATGTCCTAATCCATGGTGATAACCATAATAAGCATTCATATAATATCCTTTGGGTAGAGGTATATTCATATCAACCTCTATACCTAGGATTAGGGAAAGATATAAGCTGACACTCTATAAACTATGGGAGTAATGATGTTAGAGACTTAGTTAAACATGTGGAATGTCTCCTTGGTGCATTAAATAAGACAATATAATTAGGTTGTTGTTTCACTATGTTAACTATAGTGGTTTTTTCCTTTTTAGGATCATGAAGTTTTACCTTATAACTTGGTTTGATTATAACCTTATTAGTGGACATATACGCAAATCATGTGTTTGATACATACTTGAGTTTATTCAATGAAATAAGCTTCATTTCATGGTCCCGTACAACATGGCATAAGTCATTAAAAGATTTAAACTTATTGAAAACAATAGATTCATGTAAAGAAGTAATAAAAATTATATTGAATTGGTCTTGAAACTCTTTATCTACCATATGATTGGTCATTTTAGCCAACATTGTCTTATATCTTAAGACATATTCATTTATAGGTTTATTTGTTTCTTGTTTGATTTTGGAAATTTGGGCATAGGAAATTTTTTCATAAATATTAATGGAAAAGTGTGCTAAAAACTAATTTTCAAGAGGTTTGAATGCTTTCACATATTGGATAGATAAATTAGAGAACCACCTAAAAGCATAGTCATCAAGGATTTTTGGAAATAATTTGGCCAAAAGTTTATCATTAGAGGCATAGTCAAGACATACCACATAAAAGGATCAACAATGCTATTTAGGATCATCTTACCATCATGAAATGGAAACTTAGGTGTAAAAAAACTAGTTGGAAAAGGGTGAAAATAAATCTTAAGTACAATAGGGTTATTCAACACATCTTTTGAATTAATAACATGAAGAGATTTTAAAACATTTTATTCAATGTGAATAACCTTGTCTTCCAAGGTCTTTATAACTTGAAGGAGTGTTTGAGCCATATACCCATTGAGATTAATATTAGCAAGTTAAGTAGTCACCAAAGGGGGTTGTAAAAATGGTTTTAGTAGTAATAGGCATTGAAACTAGTATTTGAGTTGAAACATTTATTATCCTTATGGTAGATGTAGCAATAGTAGTTTCAGGGAATAGATGTTGGAAGACATAATCTATGCCTTCACTAGATGTATTAAGTGGTAATGTGTTCAAGGGGAGAGATGTTTAAACTGTACCTTTTGAAGTTTTTATTTCTATTGTAGTTTTTAGGATCTCATCAAGATATTTAGGGTTTTGATGAATACACTCACAAAACAATGCAGTTGCTTGCATTTACTCATGGTCTATTTGCTCATGTTCATTGGTTTCATTAGACTCATGATTATAATTATCAAAATCTTATTCTATGATAACCTCATTAGTATGTTTTTTATTTTCAACATCAATATCATTATGGTCCATAAGATTATGTCACTCAATGGATTTAGACATCTTAGATGATGGGAGGGGAATATCAATGTGTTCAATAGGCACACTTCCCAATCTAGGGATATGCCTAGATTGCATATAAAATAATATAAGTATGAAATGAAAAAGTACAATAATATGAAACCCTAAGTGACTAAAAACCCTAAGAATTATATTTTTTTTCATTTATATGAATAAATTTCACCAAAATTTTAACCTTAAAATGATATAGATTAGGGTTATTTAGGGTTAAATGGGATATATAAATGAATAATCACAAGGGTGATAATTAGATCTACAACAATAAAATTACATTCTCAACTTAGATATAAAATATGTTGAACTTATTAAATATAGATAGGCTAAAAATAACAAGTACAACTATGCTAGATATGGAAATGATAAAGAAGTAATGTACTTAGATGGTTTTGATGCTAATACAATTCTAAATATATAATAGGTAAGAAGTAGACTAGAAGAGGGTTACGAAACAATTTCCAAATTTTGATTTAAGTGTCTATGGATACTATCTGAATCTAACAGGTTTCATGTATACAATACCTGCTATAAAAGGATGTAACCACCTGGATGCTTCTAGGTTTGTCTTCACCTTTGCTCTAGTGAATTTAAATCTAAGTCATGGATTGTTGATCCTCATCAAATTAAAAAACCCTAGTTCTTCATCTTCATATTGACCCTAGAATAAAATGGGTTAGTAGGCACATGGTGTCAATTTGACCCCAAATACATTTTGGAGGCACAATCACTAGGGAGGGTAAATTAGTGATACAAGACATTTCAAACTTCAAATTTAATCCTTTTAAACTCTTAATCAAAGACCAAAAGAATTCATAAAGCATAAAATATATTCATAACAATGAATAAGAGAGATGATGCAAGATAAAACACATAACAAATGAATTCTATAGGAAACCCTCATGAGGTATAAAACCCACTCTTAATCCTATAAACACATGGATAACTTGTCCTTTAGGATGATCATAAACATGAGTCCTTTTAGTGAAGAACCCACTTCACAAGGAACACCCACCCCTAAGTATGAACAAGCATCCACTTGTTTTAGATGTTGAGTACCCACATAACACCTTATGAAAACAACAACTTCAAAACTCTAATTGCATTTCAATCTAATTGGAGAGGCAATGTATACCAACTCTATTTCAACTCATCACACACACTAAAAATTGCTCATATAAGAAATGAATCTAAGCACCCCTTTTGTATCACTCTAGACTTTTTTTTCTCATCTTAAATTTTCTTTATTCTTCAATCCATCCATTAGGCATACTCCCTTTGATCTCTTTCCTTTTCATCTATCTTCTTCTCTCTTTACACATACTCCTTTAGTCTTTAAGCCATTACCTTAGCTTTCACTCTGTATAGAGTTTTCATGAATACTAAATTATAGGTTAGACATAATACTTACCTTAACCCTTAAGACTTTTATCATGCTAACAAATATCTTAATACCATCCTCATAGGTCAGCCATAACATCCATGGGTCACACTTAAGTAGCTATGCCTTTTAATTAGGTCTTTAAAGCCCTTACAGGTCTCATGGAGACCTATTACCCATTTAGCACTTCATCAAGAAAATTAAGAACATAATATCACTTTCAAATACATGAGTTCACTCCATATAACCTATATGACATCTTCAGGTGATTACTCCCACCAAACACTCTTTTCCTAAAGCACAAATTTCTTAAACAATATTCTATACATAAAAACACCATGAATGAACAAATAGTCATCTTAAAACTATAATAAATGCATATATATGAATATTCAAACCTATAAACTAGTTTTTATGGATATCCCTTGAAATTATTGACAACTTTTCCTTTTACACCATTATCAAATTTTACATATATCAAAAGTTATAGCTCAAAACAATACAGGATGGTTTTTCCTTTGTTAATTTGAATATTAAAATTTCAACGGTCACTATGTAAATAAAAAAAATCTAACACTTGTCATAATCTTGTGTCCCCTAGAAACTTTGAACAAATATGGTCCATTTATCTCATTATGAGCTTCCTATCTTTAACTCTTTAACGCTCACCGTTGATCTTAGATCCTTAGTTTTGAGATCAAGCCACTTGGTAGCCCCATGTGCCTTCTATGAATTTGAATATTTAAATAAAACTTCATCATTGATATCCATATACATGAACACCCACATGCCATTGATATTTTGTTGAATCATTAAGATTGAGACACATGTCACTAGTGCATGAAATATTAGGAACCTTTGACTTATTAACTTCATGCACACCATTAGATCACTATCTAATAAGATCATGCACTCTATTAGATCCTTATCTAGTTATATTAATTGCTTTACATATATATTTATCCCTCAATTAAATTCTCACTTTATATCTTTGATAATGTAAATTTGGCTAAGTATGGGAGCCACTGCAATTTACTTGGAAGGCCAACTTTGCACCTTTCATGACCTAAAATTTGAACCACATGATAAAATTTCATAGGGGAATAAATCCATGTATCAAAATACTCCTAAAACTTTGACACAAGTGGAATATGATGTCATCAAATTGATTACTTAGTCTTATCTGCCAAGATGACTACCTAAACCTAGATACTCATATGACTACTTTGATGAATTATGTTCACTTCCATAAGAAATCAAAGTAATCATAACACACCATAAGGTTTTTAAAACATTCCCATACCATTAATAACATCCATCAATTACCTCACTAAGTCAAAAATTGAAGAAACATGCAAGAATATTGAAGAACATTGAAACACACTTTGTCATTATCATTCTAACACACATGACACTTTATCAACATCCTTGTTTACCTTGGAGACATAATTGACAAACCTATAACAATATCCCACTTTTTCATTTATTTCAGCACTAATAAAAAGCTTATTCTTAGACTTTATCTCTCTTCAAGTACTTGCTCACCCTTTGACATAATGACATTGTGGGCTCAACTTCTAATCCTATAGACCTGGAAAGACTTCAAGGGCCAATAATAATAAAGGACCACCTTTGAGAGATGATAAATACTCCCCCTAAAATTTTGCATACCTATTCTTACCTTGACGTTCTCAAACATGCTCCATGACTACACTCTTATTTGATCAAATTCTATTCAATGAAGATAAACATATAAGAGCAACAAAAATTGCTTGAACTCACCTTGAAAAAATTAAGAGGGACTCCCCCTTACATTATGCACACCTCTTCAATCCTATCTAATTATCTAATTTATTTCCCCCTAACTCCATGCTCTATTTAAAATCATCTTCAACAAGTCTTCTCAATGAACTAGATATGTCATCAACTCTTCAAGCACTTGAAACCAACCAATTTGACCCTTCAAGACCAAAACCCCTGAACAAGTTACCTAAAGCATTTTACTAAAGACTACTCGAGAAAACTCATGAATCAGTTACTCTACTTCAACCAATAACCTTATATTGATTTTTAGATAAGGAGATAACTCCCAATCTTTGTCTTAGATACTCAAATGTTGCTTTTGTTAATGGTTTGGTCATAATGTCTAAAAGTTGTTCTTTTGTAGGTACATATTCAAAATTAACACATTGATTTCTCACTTGTTCTCTCTAGAAATGATATCTAATAGGAACATGTTTATTTTTTGACTCCATTACAAGATTATTTGAGATACTAGTTACACCAATATTGTCATAGTATATGGGACAAGCTTATTTTTGCTTTACTTTATAGTCTTCCGAGGTTTTCTTCATCCATATAGCTTGAGTGCAACATGAGGCAACAAATATATACTCAAATTCTATAGTGGATAGGGATATTGAGGCTTACATTTTGATTATCCAATATACTAATAATTCACCCAAGAAGAAAACACCACCACTAGTACTCTTCCTATCATCCATACAACCAACCCAATATGCATCAATGTATGTCTTTAGAGTGAATTCTTTGCTCCTGAGATACCATAAACCATATTCTATGGTGCCCTTAAGATAATTTAATATTCTTTTGACTAATTTTAAGTGAGATTCTAGAGGATCATATTGAAACCTACCAACAAGTCCTACTACTTGCCTGATCTTCGGTCTAAAGGTAGTGGAGTATAAAAGACTTCTAATCATATATCTATACAATGTTTGATCAACCTTTGATAAGCCATCTTGCTTACTCAACTTGCAACCTGTAATCATTAGTGTACTCATTGGCTTAAATTCCATCATATAAAATTTATTTAGCATATCATTGATGTATTTAGCTTGTGAAATGAATATTCTTGCATCTAGTTGGTTAATTTTCAATCCTAAAAAGAATGAAAGCTCCATTAACATAGACATCTCAAATTTAGTCTTCATGACATCTGCATATTCTTTAATCATATTGTCATTGTTATAACCAAATATTATGTCATAAAAATAGAAAAATATAAGTAATAGATGACTACCTTTAGTTTTAATGTACAAATTACTATTTACTACCCCTCTTTTGAAATTGGCTCAGAAGATACTTGTCGAGTCTATCATACCAAGCTCTAGGAGATTGTTTAAGACCATATAAAGCCTTATTAAATTTGCACACATAGTCTTGATCACTTTACAAGAAAAATAATTCATGTAACTCAATGTAAAATTCTTCTTCTAAGTTGCCATTCAAAAAGGCATATTTCACATCCATTTGATATACCTTAAAATATTTGAAACTAGCATATGCCACGAAGAGTCTAATTGCTTCCATTCTTACCACTGGAGCAAAAGTCTCATCAAAATCTATCCTTTCAACTTGAGCATATCCTTTACACACCAATCTAGCTTTATTTCTTATGACCTCTCCTTTCTCATTCATCTTATTTATGAAGACCCACTTAGTGCCTATCACATTCTTGGTTTTTAATCTAGAAACTAGATCCCATGCTTAATTTTTTAACTATTAAACAAGTTCATCATCCATACAAAATGTCCAAATTTCATCTTTTCTAGCTTTCAAGAAAGCTTTAGGTTCAATTGATGACAAGATAGTGTTTTATTGGTTCTGATTGATCAACATTCTTCTTTTAGTTTGCAACCTTGCATTCACATTACCAATTACCTAGGAGACATGATGATCATTTTGTATTCTCTTAGATGGAGCTTTAGTGTCAAGTCTTGCTTCTTCATCTTCATCTTCATCATTTTTTTGAATAGATAACCCATCCTTATTTGAAATATAATATTGAATAGTATCACTTAATTGCAATTTTGAATTCTTGACTCTATTTGTCTCATCTACATTCACATTTGAGCTTTCAACAATCTTTTGAAGTCTCTTGTTAAAGAATCTATAGAAAAAGATGATATAAGAGTAGCCTAAGAAGATGCCTTCATCAGATCCTAAATCAAAATTTCCAAGATTTTATTCATCCCTTTTGATATAACACTTGCTCCCAAATACTCTAAAATGTTTAACATTAACATCTCTATTATTCCATAGCTCATATGGAGTCTTATCACCATTTACTCTAATTTGACACTTGTTAATAATGTAAACTAAAGTGTTTGATGCCTCTTCCCAATAACCATATGATAGTTTAACATCTTGATGCATAGTTTTACTCATTTTTTGAATAGTTTTATTTTTTATTTCAACAACACCATTATGTTGTGGTGTTCTACCAATATTCCCTTATTCTTCATAGGAGTCATAAAATTCACGAGACAAAAAATCACCTCATCTATATGATCTTACAAACATAATTTTAGATTCTTTTCATTTTCCACAAGTGCTTTGAATGCTGTAAATGTTGCAAAAGCATCAGATTTATCTTTAAGAAAGCATATCCAAGTCATCCTAGTGAAATCATAAATGAGAAGCATGAAATAGTTGTTAACTAGAATAATTTGAGTTATCATAGGTCTACACATATTAGTATGGATCAATTATAAAGTCCTTGTAGTGGAATGTTCCTTGGATATTTATCTCTTCTTGATTTGCTTCCCATTAAGACATGCTTTGTAGAGAGAATGAGGAATTTTGGTAATTTTTGGCATATGTCATACTAAACCCTTTGAAATGATCCTTACCATATTTTCAAAATTTGTATGCCCAAGTCTTCTATGCCAAATCTAGCTTTTATATAATTAAGTTATGAAACATTCCTCATTCTTGGGTTTATGGAATATATATAGGTTATTTTCTACTTTATGATTATTTGTAATTATTTTTCTAGATTTTGCCCATTTAACTTCGCATTCCTTGTCATGAAAGGTTAGAATATTTCCTTGCTCACACATTTTAATCACACTTAAAACATTATGTTTTAGACCTTCTCTATATAAGACATTCTCAGTTCTAGTATGGCCATTGTCAAGACTCACAATACATTTTCCAACAATATTATCAGATTTGTTATCATCAAATCTAACTGAACCTAGATTGTTCTTCTTGAGAGAGATAAACTTGATCTTGTCTCTTGTAATATGACTTGAGCACCCACTATCTATTTACCACTTCTTGTTCTCATCTTCTTGAGTGTGAAAAGTTATTTGAACAAACATTGATTCTTCCTTTGGTATACTGTAAGAGTTTTGTTTCTTTTATTCTTCTGTCTTAGGCTTAGTTTCCTTGAACTATTTATGGTGTCAATGAATTGTATGTCCTTTTTATAAAAGTCTCTTTTGAAATTCTTGGAAATATGACCTTTTTGATTGTAGTTCTATTAAACCATTCTTATTGAAGTGAACTCAACTTGCCTTACATGATTGGGACAAAATATTGCAATGTGTCCTATGTCATAACAACTAAAGCACTCAGATTTGTTCATGCTATTTGACTGATGATTCCACTCATTTTTAGTTAGGTTTATACACTCTCTATCCATATGACCAAAATGATTGCAAGTATAGCAGTAACCATTAAAATTTGCATACCTAATGGAATTTGGTTGTCTAATATGATTTGTCTTCATTATGCCAACATCTTCATTTCAAGACTTATTGTTGACCCTCAAGGTCTGATTGTCTTTGTTCATAGTAGTCTTCATCTTGTCTTGAGTTGCAATTTTTTGTTCTTCTTTGTAATCAAATCTAGTTATATCACTAGAATGATTTTGACTATTCAAAATGTTATTTAGATAACTTGATCTCTTTTCAAACATCATAAATGACTTCATCTTATTGGTTGTCTTTTCTAACTTATATTTTAATGACTCATTCAATCACATACCTTGAACACTCATCTTCTTTAGATTTCAAGCTTGTAGATAAGATTTCCAATTGACTATTTATATGGTTAACTATACCTTTATGATCCTTGGATTCTCTATTCATTCTAGACTCATACATACTGAATTACTCTACATAGTCCTTCATATATAACTTAAACTTTTTGGTATTCTTTTTCTTAATCTTTATATCTTCAAGGGAATTTATCAACTTAGTGTCATAGTCCTCCTTATCTTCTTCATTATCCGTATCACTCCAAATAGACTCATTTTGCTATGATCAAATTCCTTCCTCAACCATGTAGAAGACTTCATCTTCAATAGGACCATCATCTTCATTATCAAACTTAGAATCACTGTCCTCACCCTCATCTGATGAGCTACAATATTCATTAGTGTAGAGAATATTCATGTCATTATACCTCTTGAATCCTTTCTTCCTTTTATCAGACATGAAAGTCTTCTTTCTTTCATCTTGGTCTTCATCATCATACTTCTTATGCTTATTGATGGGTGTCATCATCCCCTTCATTTAATCAACTTTATATTGATGTCATATTTAACCAGGACTGTGTCTAAAGCTATATGCAACAAGATGAATCGTAGTGATTTAGTAATTGAATGGAGGGAGGTATTTGTATTTTTGATGTTTTTGGGGGTTTTTAATGTCTTATGGATTTCTTGGTTAAAACCTCATTGGAATCAAACTATGCAAACCTGCTGGAAATAAACACACTTTGCAGAAATGAAATTAATTGATGGAAACAAACACACATTGCATAAATGAAAATAGATTGTTGGAAACAAACACACGTTGCAAAAATGAAATTGATTGTTGGAAACAAACACACATTGTAGAAATGAAATTGATTGCTGGAAACAAACACATGTTGCAGAAATGAAAATTTAATCTAAAACACCTACAAGAACAAATTTACAACAAATCTTAACTTTAAGGAGTTGGAAGCATTTATAAATTTAACAGAAATACCTATTTACTTTTGTGAATAGAAATATAAATACCAAAAAAATGAAGGTCCTGGTTCTTTGGAGGAGTGGACCCTTGCTCCGCCTAGGATGGGATTTGAAAAATTTAATTTGCTTTCAAAATAGAAATGGCTATTTCATTGATAAAATGTTATGTATTACAAATGTACTGATCTATCCTTTTCTCTATATATTATATATTATATATATCTATATCTCTTTTACAAAATTCTTAGGTCTGTATATATAGTTGCTTTGATGGCTGTAACTATTTCATAGATACGATAGAACTGAATCATACCCAAAATAGATACTGAATCAAGATGTGGCTAGATGTCTAGCTGTGTGATAAATGTCTTGATTCTACAAGTTTGGAAAATCAAGAATCTGTTCCTAATTTAATGGGATCATTGATTCAACAAATCACCGGTCCTTTGGAATAGATCCTCATTAGTTCCATATCTAGCTGCAAAAGTTCCAGAGCTTATTTATAAGAGTACCAGAGCTAAATATAGAGTTTTAGAGCTAAGTCCAAAAATGTGATGACTCAAAATAGTATGGTGGAGTTCTGGAACTAACTGTGATGGTTCCAGAATAGATTCTACAGGTTTCAAAACTAATTGTGATGATTCTAGAATAGATTCTATAGGTTCTAGAACTAATCTAAATTGAGTCCAATGCTTCCAAAAACATGCAATCCACTTCATATTTGTTCTTTAGCCTGATGATGACTTGTTTTATTGAAAAACTAGAATTTTCCAACACACTTGTAGGAATTATAGGTCTTTTAAAACATTAGAATCACAATCAACAAAAGATGGATAATCACATCCTAACTCATCTCAGATCAAAATAAAAGTTACAAAATGCAATCAAACTTAATAAAAAGAGAAAGTAAGTTGAAGTCATTTATTATACTTTTATTAGGCATATCCTAGCCTCATCACTTCCCCCATAATTACTTGTTTGTAAGTCCCTTTACAAAATTCATTCTTCAAATTTAGGATTGTATATCCTGCATTCCATTTGATTGCTTAGATCAAATGGCTGAAACTAAATATCCCAATGCTTTGACTCAGAATTACTATACCCTACTCTTGCTTCTACTTTTCTTTTCCATTCCTCAAATTGAGTGGGATTTTAAGGTTCTCTATTTTTCCAAGGAGATATGGGGGTGAGAAGTAGAGGTGGCCTTGTCTACATTCCTATCCATATGCTCATGGGAGTTTCATTGATCCAAGGAATTATTGTGCATAAAGCTTTTGCCCTTTCTAAACTCTAGATCAAATTTGAAGGGGATATTACTTCCCTTTTTTTCAATGCCACTGAGATAAATTCCCATCTTTTTAAACATGCATCATAGATATTATCAAAATTTGCCCTTTCATAGGAGGTGAAGACATCCATGCTTTGCTGTAAATTGAAAAGATAAGGTCCCTTGAATTTATCATTAAATTCATGGGATTGGAAATATGTAGTAAAGGTGGATGGATTACCATAATGAATTCTCATACAGAGATCATATGAACTAGCCTTTGACCAATACTTTGACTCCCTTTCTTTCCATGCAATCTGATTTTAAAGAACATAGAAAAATGTGTTAAGTTGGCTTTCTCCTACATATAATTTGATCATAAAACCTGTATTTCTTTCTAGCATAAAATTGTAGAGGTAAAATTCACAAAGAAGGTTTTTCTGTTCTATAATAGCTAAGGAGTAGGTGGCTGAGAAATCAGCTTCATCTTTTATTTCATGTGGAAGGCCACATGCTATTCTTGCTAACTACCAGTGAATGAATTGTTCCTCTAAAAACACGCTATAAATAGGAGAAAGTCTTCTACATGCAAGCAACTTCTCACTTATTTCTTGGAAAACTGGCTCCTCAAATATTTTATCCTCTTTTTCCTTTTCTACTTGGCTTGGTCCAGGAGGAGTCATGGCCATGCTACCCAAAATATCAACAGCTTTAGTTTCTAGCCTTTCTTGTTCTTCCAACTCCTCTAAACTTTCTTTAGACTTTTTATGATGTTTCCTTTCTTGAGGAGCCTCAAAATGTGCAGACATAGGTTTCTTCTTAGAACTTCTTTTGGTTTTCACCTTTGCTCAAGCCTAGGTGAACTGTCATTGTCAGAGATAGGTACCAGTTCTTCTATAACCTCAGTAGAAGAAGAAATGGCTTGAGAAAGTATAGTAGGGTCTACAATTTTAACTTTTCTTTCAGATTTTCTTCTTGTTGGTATTTCATTTTCCCCTAATCTTTTCTTTTCCTTAGCAATGATAGTAGTTTTCAAATGAACTAAAGGAATAGGAGGAGTTGCTATTGTTCTTCTAGGAATACTAGGGTTTTGTCTAAACTTGTCAAGAAATTTGTCCCACATTTCTTCCCCATTTTTCTTGGAAAGGAAATGGTGTTGGCATACTAAATGCACTAACCCATGATGTCTAATTGTTCCTACACCCCAAGAATACCTTTGGGCCATCATATGGATGGAGTCAAAAAGAAACCCCTGGAAGGTTTACTGTATATTCTAGTTGTTTAGCTCCATATTTGAGGTGTATAAGGATTTTTAGGACTTCTTTTCCTACTATCCCAAATTGTCCATCACATGTTAAATATTTGACTATCTAGAATGCTACTCTATCAAAGGGTTTGGGAAAGCTGGCCCTCTTAACTCCTTTGATGATTTTATTTGTATTATAAACATATCGGGGTTCAACTTCCCCTTCTTTCAACAAGGTTTCAGCCAGGTCTTCAATGTCCCTTTGATAGGGTTTGGGACATGCATTATCGGTATTCTAGATAGCTCACTTATGATATTCACAGAAAAAGGAATGAAAACCTTCCTAATCTTTGTCCTTGTTTTCTCTAAATTGATAATAAATTATCTTACCAGTTTATCATTGTATTTGAGAAATTTCCTCAAAAACTCTAGCCATCCTACCTATTGAAAGATATTTGTTACTTCTTCATCTACAAGGAGTTGGGTATCATTGTCTGGTTTTGATTTCATTTTGATTCCCATGATTCGTTCTTCTTTGAATCTTTCATAGGTTAGATAAAAATTGCTTCTCATCTCAGCAAAACTAAAGATTTGACTATGGAACTAGTAGTTTCAGTTGTTGATTTGGTGAATTCGATTATGGAATTACTATACTCAGCTATGAAACTTATCAATTTTGGCTATGGAACTACTGTACTTAGCCATGGAACTAGTAGATTTAGTTACTTCAATCATAAGAATGATTCTTTATGGTTATCCACCAAGTCATTCCATCATTAATATCCTTCTCATGATTTAGCACATTTAACAATGATGTATTATAATAGATGACTCATCATACTAATCTTTCTAAATCAAGTCTAATCACACATGAAAACTTTCATTAAACCTTTAACAAGTTAAAAACATAATTACTGTCCTTGATGATGTAATCCCTCCATCTGCTGACACATCATCCCTAAAAAATGGTTAGAAAATAGTTAGAATTCAAAAAAGTTTTATTTGAATTAGCCACTTATTTGAGAAGATCAATTGTTATCACTGATTTTCAATTGATCTCTAATTTGTTTTTGGGGAAGAGAATGCCATTTACTAGTTTTCATTCTCTTCCATTTATTTTGGATCTCTTCATCTGATTATTTGATCATTTTGGAAGAATTGGGTTCTTTCGTATGATCAAATTCTTTGCTTGCTTCAATCTACTTCAAGAATTCATCGTTAGTAGGATGCTTCTTATAAAGTTTTAGCCTGTGTCCATTGACCAAGAGTATTCTTCTACTACCATCAATGGGAAGTAACTGGATAGAACCATTGTCAAATATCTTCTTGATTTTATAAGGTCCCAACCATCTGGTTCTTAATTTACCTTTAAATTTTTGGTACTTAGAATCAAACAACAATGCCTAGTCTCCTACTTTGAATTGTCTTTCCTTGATATGTGAATCATGCCATTGCTTCTTTTGACCTTGGATTATCTTTGTCTGGTGAAGTGCTTCTATTCTAAATTCATCTAATTAATTGAGTTAAAGGATTTTCTTCTTTTGAGCTACATCCAATTCAATTCCCACCTTAGCTGCTATCCTCAATGTCTGTAGTTCAAACTCAATAGGCAATAAGGGCCTTTTCCCATAGACTAACTCATACGGTGAAAACCCTATTGTGGTTTTCCAAGTTGTATTGTAAGCCCAGAAAACTTCAGGTAGTATTTTTACCTAATCTCTTCTTTTAGCTTCAACTATTTTAGTGAAGATGTTTTCTAATTCTTTATTTTTTACTTCAACTTGTCCATTTTCTTGCAGGTAATAGGGAGATGACTTCCTATGATTGATCTGATAATACATTGTGAAAGCCTAGATCATATTGGACATAAGTTGTGGTCCCTGGTCTGAAACTAAGCTTCTTTGTACTCTAAAATTTACCATAATTATGTGCCAAAGGAAATCAACAACTACTTCTTTAGTGGCATTTGCTAAAGCTTGAACTTCTACCCATTTTGTTACGTAATCAATACACACAATAATGTGCTCTTTTATTTGTGAAAGAGGATTAAAAGGTCAAATAAATTCTAATCCCCATCTCTCAAATGGTTCAATCACTACTTGTGGTTGTAGAGGCATTTGATTGGTAATGGTTGGCTATCCCATCCTTTGACAAGGATCACACCGCTTGATATATCTCTTCACATCTTTCTACAAAGATGGCCAATAGTAACCAGTGCCAAGTATCTTGTGAGCTATTATTTTCAATGAATAGTGTCCTCCACTTGGTTCATCATGACATGCCTAGAGGATGTCAAAAATTTTATCTTCTCTTACACACCTATGTAAAACCAAATCAGGACCACATTTAAATAGCATTCCATTTAACCACTTGAACTATGCACTGGTTTTGATTAATTTTTTATTTGTTTTTTAGTGAAAGAAGGAGAAAACTTCCCTATTTCAAGATAATTTTCCATGTCAACAAACCATGGTGTGTTAGCTAAAATAGCAAATAATTAATCTTATAGAAATTTATCCTTGACTGGATCCTGCTCCCATGTACTAGTCAATCTTGACAAGAAATTAGCCACCACATTAGATTTGCCTAGATTGTCCATAATGGTAATATCAAATTCTTGTAGAAGTAATGACCATCTAATTATTCTACCTCTAACCATGGGTTTGTTCATTAAATATTTAATTTTTAAGTGATTTGTATGTACAAATATCTTGTACCCTATAATGTAATGTCTAAATTTATTGATTTCATAGATCATAACCAGAAATTCTTTTTTAGTGGTAGTGTAATTTCTTTCAGTGGGAGTAAGATTTTTACTGAGATAGTAAATAGCATACATTCTTCCTTATTTATCTCTCTATCCCAAAACTGAACCAATTGAGGTATTTGAGGCATTAGTTTGGATGTGAAAAGGTTTATCCCAATTAGGTCCTTGCAATATTGGGGCAGTTACTAATTTTTCTTTAATTTCTTCAAAAGCATGTTGATACTATTCATCCCAAAGAAATTCATAGTCCTTGGTAAGAAATGTAAACATGGGGGCAACAATTTTACTAAAATCCTTGATAAAACACATTTAGTATCCAACATTTCCTAAGAATGATTTGATATCTATGGAAGTTTGCGGAATAGGCAAGTCTAAAATAATCTTGATTTTGTTTTGGCCAACCTAAATTCTTATTTTTGAAATATGGTGCCCTAATACAATCCCTTCATCAACCATCATCAAACATTTCTCATGACTAAGAGACAAGTGATGTTGTTCACATCTTGTTAATACCCTATCCAAAATTTTTAAGGCATCATCAAATGTATCTCCATACATAGTAAAGTCATCCATGTATACCTCCACACAGTCATTTGTTAGGTCTACAAAAATTATTAATACATCTCTTTGAAAGGTTGCTAGAGCATTACATAGTCCAAATGGAAATACCCTATAAGCAAAGGTACCCCATGGACAAGTAAATGTAGTTTTGTCCTGATCCTCAGCAACAATTCTGATTTGATTGTATCCACTAAATCCATCCAAGAAGGAAAAGTACTGTTTACCTAAAAGGTTGTCTAAGACTTGATCTATGAATGGTAAGGGAAAATAATCTCTTAGGGTGGCTTTGTTTAGTTTCCTATAGTCAACAAAAATTCTCCATTTTTTGTTATTTTTAAGGACAATTACAAGAGGAGACACCCACTGGCTATCAGAGATAGGGCGGATAAAACCTACTTGTAATAGTTTTTCAATTTCTTGTTTGACTATATCCCTTAAGGCTTGATTAATCCTTCTCTGAGGTTGCCTAACTAGTCTAATATTTTTAGTATAAATTTGATGAGTGTAGATACTTGGATGAATTCCCTTCACATCTCTATAGTCCCAAGCAAACACTTTAGTATGATCCTTTAGAACATCATATAGTTTGGCTTCTTCATCATTCTTTAACCAGCTATTAATATTCAAATTTTTCCTGGTTGAATCTCAACATGTTTGGTTCTAGGATATGATGAACTAATTTGTTGAAAGGATTACATTAAGGTTTTTAGTGGATAGGCATGTGGTAATAATATATGATATGTAGGAACATCTCCAAAAGTCATTAGAGGCAGAATGCTAGACAAAGGACAATAGGAAGAGTTATGATACTTATCTTGTTCTAGATTGAACTCCTCATTACTGTTGTTTCCAAAAATTCTTCACCATCTCTTGATATTTGTAAAGTTGATGCTACAGATCCTTCCTCTCCCCAAGAGAAATTGTGTTCCTCTAGAGTGAAGTTATCTTCACTTGCAAAGAGTTGGTGTGGTTATATAACTAACTGTGATGGTTCCAAAACTAAATGTAATGGTTCTAGAACTAATTGTGATGGTTCTAGAACTAACTGTGACTGCTCCAATGATGATTGATGTTCATTTAATAAAGGATTAACCATATCATCTATTTCTTGTACATGATCCTGTAATGTTATCATAGACAAAAAAGACATATTTTGCTCATTAATATCAAGATTATCAACCCATAATTTTGCTTGATTATCAATAAAAGGTCATGCAGATGGATATAAAGAAATTTGTTTAGAATTCATACCATTTGAAATAGTCATATCACCTAACCTGCTATCAATTAAGGCAACAACTATAGCTAACCATGGTCTCCCCAAAATGATGGGATAACTAAGTGTTTTACCTTTTGGTTGCAATATAAAGAAATCAACTGGATATTCCCATGATTCCACCATTACTACCACATCTTCAATAACTCCTGGTTTTGTTACAGACTGATCTGCCATCTATAATATGGTATTAGTAGGTTGTATGCCGATTAATGGTAATGTTTTCAAAGTGTCCACTGTCATTCCATTGATAGCTACACCCAAATTAATCAAAACATTATGTATATCCTTATTCCCTATAGAAATATAAATAACAGAGCTTCCAAGATCTCCATATTTAGGTAGTAGGAGTTTTCATGCTAACAAATCAGTAAGTTTCTCATCTACCTGAATAGTCCTAGGGTACTGCTTCTTTCTTCAAAGTTTTTTAAAACATAACAATTTGATTAACTTGTTCAACTCTGGAATATCCTTAATTACTTGTAAAAATGGTATTTCAATATTTAATATTCTTAGTTCTTGCACCAATTTAGATTACTTAAGTTCTATGCTTTCTTTAAGTCTTTCTAAAAATGGATTTTAGTAGAATTTATTTCTGGTTCCTTAATTTTTTCTTTGTCATCTTCCTTAGGTGTAATTGTGCTAGGGGGTTTAGCTTCTTTTGTCATCTTATTTATTATAATAGGTGGACTACTAACTATTTTTCTAGATCTAGTTTGAATGTTTTTACAATCCATTGTATTTAAATCAACTAATTTTTCTGGTTCTGTTTTGTATACAGGAGTTATTTGTTTGTTTCTTGGGTTTGATATTGGTTGTGCTAGGATTTGGGTTTGGACTATGTTTTTGATCTATGGATTTTGTGTTGGAGGTCCCATTATGGCTTGTTGGTTATGATTTGGATATGTTTTTCCTTGCACATAATTGCTAGGGCTCCATCTAGGTTGTGGCCAAGCATAAGGATTTCCTTGACCAGCCCAAGGTTGTTGAGTATACCAAGATTGACTTGCCCAATCCTGAGGATGCCATGTGGGTTGAGGGGCCCAAGGTGGCTATCCCCAACTTTGTCATACTATTTGAGCTACCCATGGCATCATCTAGGGATTAGGAGCTGGTCTTGGCATAAACTATCCTTGTTAGGTTGTCTCTGAACAAAATTTAATTCTTCTATGGTGGATGATGTATTGGTTTGTTTGAGCTGATTTTTTATGAGTGAAAGAAGAGAAAAAGCATGAGTATCATGTTCTTTAGATTCATAGACAAGACATACTTATGTTTTATCCAAAGGACATTCCCTTATTGCATGCTTCTTCCTTCATCTATGACAATACATGGCTAATGGTTCAAGTTGGACATTTGCTTTAGCTTGTAATCCATCCATGGTGGAGGTTAATTGAACTAATATGTCTATTTTAATGTTTTCCAATTCATCCATCAATTTTTTTTATATCTGGATTCAAAATTTTAACCATTTTCCCTTTTCTAGGTCCACCCCTTGTTCTTGAATAGTTTCTACAAATTTCTATGATTTCATTCATTCTTAATTGAGCAATGTTTCCTTCACCAATTTAATCAAGGGTTTCCCTAGATTCATCATCTAGACCTTTGAGAAAAATGGTTTTATTTAAATCTTATTGAAGTATAAATCCACATCTTTTACTCGGAAATAGGAATCTATCCATATAATCTTCCATATTTTCATCTTCTTCCTTTTTGACTTTGAAAAATTCTTCCTTTCGATTTCTTCCTCTACAATAATCTTGATATTTGTCTAGGAAGGTAGTTTCCATTTGTTCCCAATTGGTAATATAATTAGATATTAATCCCATAAACCACCTCATTGCTGCATCCTTTAGGGTAGATTTAAACAAATTCAATTTTTGATTATCTATCTTGTAATCATAAGTTTGACATAGTACTTTAAACTCAAATAGAAATTGGTCAGGATCCTCAGATGACATTCCTCTAAATGTGGGAAAGTGTGTATGTGAAATGTTTTTCATAGTGATTTCACCATCCTTGATATTAATGGGATAGGTAAAGGTTCTCTTCCAGCTTCTTGTTCCATCTCTCTGGTATTTTTTAATTCCTTCTCCCAATCAATGTGGTATGTGGTCTGTTTTGGAGATGGTGAAAATTTAGGAGTAGGGGGTTGAATACTCAATTGAGAATCAAAACTTTCCCTCAATGGATCTTGAGAAATAATCCTCCTCCCTAAGGTTTTACTTGGTTTTGGTGACTGATCCAAAAATTCCAAAGATGGCAATTTTGCTTCTTGTCTTGTAGGAGATAATGGTGCCTCTAATTCTTGCTCAACATCCTTTCTTAAACTAGAGGATGATGGAATTTATTGTTCAAATATTTTGAGGAGAAATCTACCCTTGGAATCTCATGGTATACTCATAAATTATGGAAAATATATTTAATTACTAAATGAATGATTGTTTCTCTTATTGACACCTAATTATAAAATTTCAACTAGTGTTCCCCGACAACAGTGCCAAAAATGATGGGTGTCATCATCCCCTTCATTTAATCAACTTTATATTGATGTCATATTTAACTAGGGTTGTGTCTAAAGCTATATGAAATAAGAGGAATCATAGAAATTTAGTAATTGAATGGAGGTATTTGTATTTTTGTTGTTTTGGGGAGTTTTTAATGTCTTAAGGATTTCTTGGTTAAAACCTTATTAGAATCAAACAATGCAAACCTGCTAGAAATAAACACACTTTGCAAAAATGAAATTGATTGTTAGAAACAAACACACATTGAAAAAATGAAAATAGATTACTGGAAACAAATACATGTTGTAGAAATGAAATTGATTGCTAGAAATAAACACACAATGTAGAAATGAAATTGATTACTGGAAACAAACACACGTTGCAAAAATGAAAATTTAATCTAAAACACCTACAAGAACAAATTTACAACAAATCTTAAATTTAAGGAGTTGGAAGAATTTATAAATTTAATAGAAATACCTATTTACTTTTGTGAATAGAAATATAAATACTAACAAAAATGAAGATCCTAGTTCTTTAGAGGAGTGGGCCCTTGCTTCGCCTAAAACATGATTTGAAAAATTTAATTTGCTTTCAAAATAGAAATGGCTATTTCATTGATAAAATTTTATATATTAAAATTGTACTCATCTATCCTTTTCTCTCTATATTCTATATTCTATATATCTATATATCTATCTCTCTTTTACTAAATTCCCAAGTCTATATATATAGATGCTTTGATGGCTGTAACTGTTTCATAGATACGATGGAACTGAATCATACCTAGAATAGATACTAAATCAAGATCTGGTTGGATGTCCAGTTGTGTAATAAATGTCTTGATTCTGTAAGTTCAAAAAATCAGGAATCTTTTCCTGATTTAATGGGATCATTGATCTGACAGATCACCAGCCATTTGGAATAGATCCTCATTAGTTCCATATTTAGTTGCAAAAGTTCCAGAGCTTATCTATAAGAGTATCAGAGCTAAATATAGAGTTCTAGAGCTAATTTCAAAAATGAGATGACTTGAAATGGTATGGTGGAGTTTTGGAACTAACTGTGATGGTTTTAGAATAGATTCTATAGGTTTCAGAACTAACTGTGATGATTCTAGAGTAGATTCTGTAGGTTCCAGAAGTAATATGAATTGAGTCCAATGCTTCCAAAAACATGCAATCCACTTCATATTTGTTCTTTAACCTGATGATGACATATTTTATTGCAAAACTAGAATTTTCCAACAAACTTATTAGGAATTACAAGTCTTTTAAAATGTTAGAATCACAATCAACAAAAGATGGATAATCACATCCTAACTCATCTCAGATCAAAATAAAAGTTACAAAATGAAATCAAACTTAATAAAAAGAGAAAGTAAGATGAGGTCATTTATTATAATTTCACTTATGAGGGCACTTATTGACAAAGTGTCCTACCTCTCCACAATTGAAGCATTTGAGGGGTAGTTTACACTTATACTTGCCTAAACATGTTTTCAATTTCCTTGTAAACATAGTAATTAGTTCATATTCATCAATATCATCATAATTGACTTCCTTATGTTGAGTTCTCTTCTTCTTTGGCTTTATTTCTATCTTGAATTCCTAATTATTTCTTTGGTGGTTTGTCATCATTGACTTTCATCTCATATGCTATGAGATTATCATGCAGTACATCCAAATTCATTTTTGTGAGATCATGACTCTCTTTTATGGTAGAAACCTTTCAATTAAATTTGAAGGTAAGAGACCTTAATACCTTTTGCACAATATTAGTTTCTTAAATATCCTATCCTAGACCACTGATGATGTTCACAATCTCATCAGCTCTCTAATGAAATGATGTCACTGAATCCTCTTCTTTCATCTTGAGACTTTCAAATTATCTTCAGTGAGTCTATAACTTAACCAACTTGACCTTTGAATCCCCTTCATAAATGATCTATAATTTATCCCATGTCTCTTTAGAAAATTTATAATGGATTACTTTAGTGCACTCAGTCTCTGAAAGACCATAAGTGATGGCATTCATTGCCTTAGAATTTTTCTCACATAGCTTCTTATTAGCTACACTAGTTAGACAAGTTGAATATCCATCCAAAATACATTACCAAATGTCAAAACCTATTGAAATTATGTATGTCTTCATCCTCAAACTCTAAAAATCATAATTAGACCCATTGAACATCAGTGAATGCTTAGTTGAAAAACCTCTTTGCATTTGATGACTACCCATATTGTACCTTGGACCACCTTCAAGTTGTTAAACTTGAACAAAAGGTCCTGCTATGATCACCTTCAAGTGGTTAAAGTTGAACAAAAGGTCCTGCTCTGATCACCTTCAAGTGGTACAATCACTAAGGGAGGGGGGTGAATTAATGATGCAAGATATTTAAAACTTTAAATGCAATCCTTTAAAACTCTTAATCAAAGACCATAAAAATTCATAAATATACAACATATTCATAATAATGAATAAGAAAGATGATGCAAGATCAAACATACAATAAATGAATTATGTGGAAAACCCTCATGGGGAATAAAACCCACTCTTAAGTTTGCAAACACATAGACTAATTGTACTATAATATGATCACAAACATGAGACTTTTTAGTGAAGCACCCACTTCACAAGGAACACCCACCCATAATTATGAACAAACATCCACTTTTTCTAGATGTTGAACATGCATACTACACCTTATGAAAATAGTAAATTCAAAAATTTGATTGTGTTTCAATCTAATTAGTGAAAAAATGTATAACACCTCTTTTTCAACTCATCACACACACTCAAACTTGCTCATATAAGTATTTCATCCAAACACCCCTTTTGGATCACTCTAGACTTCTTTTCTCATTTTCGATCTACTATGTTATTTAGTCCATCCACTAGGTAAAATCCCTCTAATCTCTTTCATTCACATCTATCTTTTGCTCTCTCTATATATACTCCTGTCGTCTTCATGACTATCAACTTATAGGTCAGCCATAATACTTTCATTAACCCTTAATAATTATATCATGCTAACACATGGCTCAATACCATCCTCATAGGTTGACCATAGCATCCATGGGTCACACTTAAGTAGTTATGCCTTTCAATTAGGCCTTAGAAGCCCTTATAGGTCTCATGGAAACCTAAGACCCATTTATCACTTCATCAAGAAAATTAAGAATATAATAATAATTTAAAATACATGGGTCCATTCCATATAACCTTTATGACATCTTTAGGTGATTAGTCCCACCAAAACACTCTTTTGTTAAAGCATGATTTGCTTAAATAATATTCTATATGCAAGAACACCATAAACAAACAAATAGTAAACTTCAAACTAAAATAAATGCATCTATATTAATATTCAAACCTCCAAACCAATTTTTATAGATATCCATTTAAATTATCTACAACTTTTCCTTTTACACTATTATCAAATTCTACATATATCAAAAGTTATAGCTCAAATAATACAAATTGATTTTTCCTTTGTTAATTTGAATATTCAAATTCCAATGGTCACTGTGTAAATACAAAACATATAAAACTTGTCATCATCTTGTGTCCCCTATCAACTTTAAACAAATATGGTCCATCGATCTCATTGTGAACTTCCTATCTTTAACTCTTTAATGCACATTGTTGATCATAGATCCTTGATTTTGAGATCAAGCCACTTGGTAGCCACACATGCCATTTGTACATTTGATTATTTAACTAAAATCACACCATTGATATCCATCTACACAAACATATACATGATATTGATCTTCTATCAAATCATCATGATTGAGACACATGTCACTAGTGCATGTAATCTCAAGAACCTTTTACATATTAACTTTACATGCACCATTACATCACTATCTGACAAAGATCACATGATCCATTAGATCCTTATCTGGTCAGATTAATTTCTCACCATATATCTTCATATCTTGATTAAATACTCAACATATATATTTAATAATGTAAATTTGGCTAAGTATGGGAACCACTATAATCTACCTAGAAGGCCGAATTTGCACGTTAATAAATTTTTCTACGCTCAACTTCATGACTTGAAATTTGAACCACATGATCACCTTTCATAGGGTAATCCATAAATATATCAAACTACTCTTGAAACTTTCACACATGTGAAATATTATGTCATCAAATTTCTTACTCAACCTTGTCTTCCAAGATGACTACACGAACCTAGACACTCATGACTACTCTGATGATTTTTTTCACTTTTATAAGCATTATAAATACTCATAGCACCCCATAGGGTCTCTGAAACATGTCCATACCATAAATAACATCCATTAATTGTCTCACTAAGTCAAACACTAAAGAAACATGTAAAAATATTGAAAAACATTGAAGCACACTTTGCCATTGTCATTCTAGCACACATGACACCTTATGAACATCCTTGGTCACCTTACAGACATCATTGACAAACCTCCAACAATACCCATCTATTAATGAGCACTTCCTACATAGATAATACTCTAAAGAGGCCCTCAGACTGATGTAGTTTTCCCTTATGTGTTGGCTTGTATGTGAATCATGCAATATGTGGAAAGCAAGTACAAGAATGACCTAGCTTATAACTTATAAAATATAGCTCTTGGGCTACTCTTTTAGTAATTTAGACCTATAGATGTATTGTACTTATGATTAATATGGAAATAGGAGAAAATAGGGAAGATTTTCTCAATTAAATGCTTGATTGAATGCTTTTGATAAGTTGCCTTTGTCTCTTTTGGTCTTTTCTAAGTGAGGAATGAATGATGACTGATCTTGTATTTATATCAATCCCTTTGTAGAATTAACTCACATTAAAGCACTAGGTTGACAATTAGGATATGTTTCATTTGAAAATTAGATGAATTTATGTCATTAGATACTTATGTCAGAATAGGACACCCATATTGATGTAAGTGTCTATCCTAGACACTAGTGTATAGGGAACAAGAAAGTAGGTACAAAGTCAAAACTTACATAGGTAGAAAATAGGTAAGTTTTAAGTATTATAGGAAAGATATCAGGTATGGATAATCAACATAAGGTTTTTTTGACCAATATATAGGCCAAGGGGCACAAAATATAGTAAATATGAGACTTATAAAAGTATTAAAGGTCCATAAATAAGAGGAACACCAGGGTCTAAGTTTTTGAAGTGTACAAGATTGAGGTGCTATATAATCGATAAAAGTGTATCTATATGGGATTTTTCCTTCCTATGAATTGAAGATAGTTGTTTTGAATCCTAGATTGGTATGGTTTTTAAAGGGTTTGAGTATAGTAAATTAGGGTATAAAATATGTAATAAATATAGCCACTAATTTGTGAAAGAACTGAGCTAAACTGATATTTATAATAATAGAAATGAAGGAGACAAATAAATACTTTTATAGAAACTACTTGAGACAAGGGATCCAAAGGCTAAAAATTGGTACAAGAGTTGGTCTATGTGTCACAAAGAGGATCCAAGTGTCAAAAACATTCTTAGATAATAACACCCTACCCTAGATAGTAGTGTTTTGGAATTAGTGTACTCTATGTAAGAACTATTCTAAGATTTTGGGAGCATCTATGTCTGAGTCTACCAAGCATGTTCCTATGTGGTTAAAATTTGATTCACTATCTATGAATTGTTATGATTGATTTTGTATGTAAACCCTAGACCTCTATATGATTATGGAATTTCATTTTGTACAAGTAGAAAATGCATGGTGTTATTTGGGTAGGTTGGAAAATCTCAACACCCCATTTTTATGAGAGTTTAATACATATCAATACTACAGGGAGGGATCAAGATTGATGTAGTTCTCCCCACCTATGTGCTAGTGCAAGTGCAAGTGAATCTAGTATTAATGTTAGTTTGAGTGCCTTGCGTGAGGCTTGAGACTATAAATTATGTACTTAGCTTAGGATGGTTGTAAATGTCTATATGTAGAAGTAGGGTAGAATATGGATCAATAATCTTGATTGTGCATAACTTATTCTGAGCTTATTTGTGTGTATTTTCATTTAATTTCCATCTAGTGGATAAAAGGATAAAATTCATGTATATATATTGATCTTGGAATTGTGCATGGTTTGAATTAGTTTAGGTTGACCCTATGTGTCTTAGGGACTAAAGATATATTTGTTGGATCTCAAAATAGGAAAAGGACAATAAAACCCAAATAAAACAATAATGTTATGACACTAGTGTCAAAGTGGTATAACTTAAGGCACTAGGGTCTTGAATGTCTAAAGATAGTACTAAGTTTGATATGTTTAGGGATGCATGTAGCCTACACAAAAGTTGGATAAGTGTCTAAATAGGCCCTAAGATAGATCTAGAGATAAGCTAAAGATGGATGGTCTCAAGTAATACTCTTGTCACTTGAGTGTCATTTTTAGATGATTACATTCCCCCCCTTTATTTTGAAAATTTAGAAAAGTGAAGTGACTAGTATAAAGGAAAAATAAGTGTCCTTAGACCTATATGTGAGGTAAAGTTCATGAATTTGGATCTGACTATGTGAAGAGTGATCCATTATGTGTCTTGCAAATGAAATGTGCATTGAATAGTCCTTACTTAAGAGATATCAAATGCAAATACAAAATTGAGTAAAGATATAAGAGAGAGGAAAGGGACAAATACACCTCACTAGATATGTGAACCAATGCATAAACCTAGTGAAATATTATGTGTGTGTATGTAGATAGTGATCAGTCAGTGACTAGCTTAGACTGAGCTGATGGCTTACTTAATCCCCATGTGTGGGTGGCTCAATAACTCGACCTATTTCTGACTCCATGGTTAGCCATCCCTGCTTGGTGGATCATGACCTATGAATAGATTGGATTAATATGATACCTTGTCTAACTCTCTTATGTAGGTGGCTCAAGAAATCAATTAGACTATGACTACATCATTACCTACCCATGTGTATTATATGCATCTATAACTAAATCTATATGATTGTAATTAAAACTATATATAACATCTCTATGACCAATCAAGAAATATAGAATGAAAATTGGCTTAGGGTCCTCCTCAAGCACTCAGGTATGTAGCTCAATAAATATGCAATAATGCCACCCACTAAAGACAGAGTAAGGCATCAATCTAGTGTATTACTTGAAACATGGTGTCTAGTGTGTATAACATATATAATGACATAGATTTTGTCATTTAATCTAATCAACTAGTGCATAAGTGAGCATATAGAAATAATGTTCCATGCACATGCCCCTAAATTAGATATCTAAAAATATAGATGATGGATTGAGTTATAATTATCTATATCTAAGTATCTTGAAACTAAATTGAGAGTGCTCATGTCACACATAATGCCCCCAATCTGAGCAAACTAATATCATTTTGTGTAAAACTAAGAAAAACTAGGTAAACATTGGTAATCTATAACTAAATCTATGTAAACATGGATTGTAACTATTGTCTTTCTATAAAATCTATATTTTTATACTTTTGGGGTTACTAGTCAATAGCACTAGTGTCCAACTATTCTATTTTTTTTCTAAACTAACTCTAATCTCTATCTAACTATTTTTCACTATGTTTTTATAAAACTAAGCTCTGTATCCTATACCTATGTGTTATAAATTATACTTTGAGTGCATTTGGATGGCCTAACCTCTATGAATTCCCCATCTTATAAGGGGAGTTATTAAACTTGTGTAATAATTATCCTTAAAACAAAAATATCTACATGTTATGTGTTAGACTAAACATATATGATATCTATGTAATAAACCAATATAATGTATATAAATGACATTAGAATGTAAGATATTATAAGCATAAATTTTTAATATATGATGTATGTTAGATATAACATTCAAAAGGATGTCATGATGGATATAATGATGTAAACATGTGTATGAATAACAAATCTAAATAATAAATTGAGTAAATACCTAGGGGGATGGGGCATGATGTCCATTATGACACCCAAGGAGGAAGGGGAGATAAATGAGGTCCCTCATGAAATCTAAAACTAGAGTGTATAATAATAAAGAGACAAGTGTCATGGATATGATGCATACATGAAATCATACATACAACAAACACGAGGAATAAAAAGTAGGCTAAGGGGACGCAATACAAAGGACATGGGAATATGTCACTAAATATAAGAAAGCAAATACATAAAAAGACATATTGAAATGTCCACATACACAAAAAGCAAACAAGGTTGGATTAGAGTCACATTGAAGGACATGTTTAAATATTCGCATACACAAGCAAGAAATAACAAACAAGGACATGGGCACATGTCCAAAGCATACATAAAATAAAATGAAGTGACATAGAGTCGTAAAACAATGGCATATTCAAATGCCCTCAAAAAGATGTAGAGGCATATTGATAAAATCAAGTCTAAACTAAAAATATAGAAATGAATGCATGAACATGTGGTACACATATGTATAAGAGAAAGGATGTACATAAACTAAGTCTATATTAGTAGTAGTTGGTAATAAATCTAATTAGTGTAGTATGATCAATATCAAGATATAATAATGTTAAATATATGATATAGAGTTTAGAAAGATGTAAAATGACAATAAATTTTTTGTAGAGGATTCATGAAAATGGATGAATGTATCAAACGAGGAATCCATGTATTTGTGTATATGCCTCTAGTGGGTAGATTATAGAAAATCTAGATTTGTGTGATGGACTTGGGTCCTGTAAGCATCTATGAACACTCAGAAAGAATAAGTGATGTATGTATGTGTGATAAAAATAACTATAGTAATATAGATATCATATGTAGTACCTATCAAGTATAATAAATGTAAAAATGAAAATGCATACAATCTATAATTTTAATTTTACGAGTAAATGTTTGAATGTTTTTGACATATTATATTGTTTTTTTATTTCTAGATATAAGCTATGTAAAGCAAATTAAAATGAAACTATATACAAGAGGTAAGAATAAATTACACTATGTATAAGTAGATTAGAATATTTGTATATATGGAATCTCCTTAGATGCATGATGTTTAATGGGTTCTTTATTTAATTGTCATCAATTGAATATAGATGATATACCTTGGGGTTAATATTTTCTGTGACTAAGTATGGTCCAAGCCAATTTGGTTTGAATTTTCCTTTTTTTATTTTATTTTGCATTGATGTTTATGATATTTTAAATAAAATCATTGACTTTGAATTCTCTACCATGAACATGTCTATTTTAGGCCCACTATATTTGTTTTTGATATGCTCTGATTTGTTCTATAACTTGGATGTGTGTGTGATCCAACTATTATAATTCATGGAGAAATATTTTTCTATATCGATCATATGTAATAAGCCCTTGTAGGGATACCTATAAGAATAGGATTTATAGTTCCAATGGGATAACTAATTATATGTCATATACTAATGAATAGGGAGTAGTTCCTATTAGTTTCCAAATACTGGTGTGGTAGGCCATAGTGCATAGATGAGCTAATTGTACCAATCATCAACAAATTTGGTAAATTTTTTGTGAAGGATGTTTTTAATTATCTTGTTTATGGCTTATACCTAACCATTACCTTGTGGGTAGTATGGAGTATAGAATGTGTGCTATGTCTTATATTTATCACAAAATGTCTTCATTGTTTTATTCTTAAAATAAGTTCCATTATCGGTAATAATAGTTGATCAGAGGCTAAAATGGTAAATAATGTTGATCATGAGAAAATGGCATATATCTTCTCCATTTGTGTATTATAAAGGAATGGCCTCCACCCATTTTGTAAAGCATTATATAACTATAATTATGAATTTATGACCTCTTTTAGATTGTGGATTTATATTACTAATTAGATCAAATCCCCATAACATGAATGGCCATAGAGATATAATGGGTTGTAACTAATACAAAGGGACTTGGTGTAATTTTCCATGACATTGACACTTTTCATATAACCTAACATATTCTTGACATTATTTTTCCATGGTTGGCTAATAGTAACCTTGTCTAGGTAATTTGTGTGACATTGCTTTACCAATGAAATGGCCACCACATTCACTTTTATACTCCTGGATAATGATAACTTAGCTTCCTAAAATGTTAGACATTAGAGTAAGTGTCCCTTGAAATATAATTTGAATAAATCCCCACCAAAAATGATAAATTGGAGGGAATTTATTTGTAGTTTGATCTTACCATTCCTGGTGAAAGTGTCTAGTGTAATATATTTACGTAGAAAATTTTATATATTTGAAAACCATTTAGATGATACTATACTATGCATGGTGACTAAAAATTTTAGAGATATAAAGTTCAACATGGGATACTGATGGATATTTTAATAACTTGATAGTGAAGGTAGCCTTATCATCATTGATGCCGATGGGGATCAATGATGTTGTATTGGTAATTTCATCAACATGATGATTGTATTTACAAGGAATGTTTTCAATAGATAAGTTTTCAAACTAAGATTGTAAACATTAAACCATATTATTTTAGGGGATGAGATGTTATTCTTTAATTTGGTAGATACCTGTAACCTGATTAATAACTAGTTGTGAATCTATGTAAACCTTAATTGATTTTATCTGGAGAGCCTGAGCTATATGAAGGCCGAAGATGAGGGCCTCATATTCTATGATATTATTTGTATATTAAAAACTAAGTTGATAAGCAAGGGTTAATATGTACTCAAGTGGGTTGATGAAAACAATTCCTTACCCAACACTAGATGCACATCTATAACCATTTAAGAACATTGTCCATATGTCTGGAGTGGTATTATAGGCTATGAAGTCATTGTGAAAATCATTGTTGATAGGATTTGTGTCTAATAATGGGGCTGATGATAATTGATCTTTAATTATCTATCACTTTACTAATTTTTTTAACATAATATTTAGGTTGAAATATATGACTAACATGACTCATTTTACAATAAAACCTGAGAGATGTGGTTTTGACATAATAAACTTTAAAGGAATGAATTTTGTAATAACTTGTGTTTGATTATTAATCATGTAGTGAAAGAGCTTTTAAATAGTGAATACAAGTGAAAAACATAGTTTTTGTATTAATGGATAATTTCATTTATAGCCAAAAAGTGTATGACTAATGTAGTAAATGACTCACTCTTTATGTTGATCATTATGTTGTGCACTGAGTGTACTGAGTACATGATATGTTGTTGAGAGGTAGAGGAGAAGTGGCCTATCAGGTGTTGGTGGTACCAATATAGGTGGTTTCAAAAAGTATTATTTAAGTGTTTTAAATTTTTATTAACATGTAATATCCTAGTTTAATTTTATATCCTCCTTAATTAATTTGGTGAATGATTGAGTCTCATCTACGAGTTATGCCACAAAGTGATATATTGCCTGAATCTTGCCCTATAAGAAGAAAAGTTGTTTCAAGTTTATAGGAGGCATGTCCATTATAGTTTTGAATTTATTTGGGTCAACCTCACTGCCACATTGGGAAATTATAAATCTAAAGAGTTTAATATATGAAACCCCAAAGACACATTTATTGGGGTTTAGTCATACATTGTACTTTCTCAATCTTTCAAATATATGCCATAAATCTACAACATGGTGATGTCATTCTTTTAATTTTTCAAGCAAGTCATCACCATAATCTTCAACTATATTAAGAATGAGATCATGAAAGATATGGGTCATTATTTTTTGGTATGTTTCCCCTACATTATATAATCCAAAGAGCATGACTATATGGCAGAAAGTGCCCCATGGTATGGTAAAAGAAGTTTTTTATTGGTTCTCCTTAGTGATCTTGATTTGATTATAACTAATGAAACCATCCATGAAAGATATAATTTTTTAGCCTAATACAAATTCCACTATCATATTGATGTTGGGTAGAGGAAAATCATCCTTAGAACATTTTTTTATTTAAGTTCCTAGAATCACAACATAGAATTTGGCCACTAGTTTTAATAATTGGGATACTATTAACAACCCATTAGGGATGAGAAATTGGTCGTATGAAACCAACATCAAATAAACACTGAATCTCATCCTTGACTAAAATATCTACCTTAGGATGCATTTTTAATTTTTTTGTTTAAATAGTTTTGAATTAGGATAAAGTGTAATATTGTGTACTTCTATTGAAGGATCAATGTGAGGCATATTGAAATAGGCCCAAGTGAAAATTTTAGGTAAGTCTTTTGAAATATGTCAAATATTGGTATCTTATTCTTTATGTAAATTATTAGCTAATAATATGATGTGAGGATCAGTATTAGTACCATAATTAAACTCAACTATCTCTTCACTAACTAATGTAGATTAATCAATAGTTTATGGTGTTATAGGGATAGTACCATTTGTGTCAGGTGAAATGACATTGGAAGTATATGAGTGCTCACTAAAGTATGCATGGGTATTTATGGAATGAAAAAACCTATTCTTATGATAAAAGGAAGGGAGATCCTCATATGTCCCTAGGAATTCTAAGAGAGCCTCATCATTAACAAATTCATTGAAATTAGGTAAATTTGGAGAAGTGGTATCATCAATAAGATTAGGGTAAACAAATGAAAGTGTAGAAACATGATTTATTATATTATATACCCATGAAATGGGTGAAAAAAAAACTATATATTGAGAAGTATGGTGAGAATACTTGTAATTAGATGTGCTATATTTATATCCAAGTCTTTATCTACCTTGTTAATCATATGCCTCAATAGGATTAAGAATTTATTGTTCATGTTTGCCAAGGCCCTATCCTATGTAACCTATATTTTGGAAATATCTCAATGCAAAGGGAGAAGTGAAACTATAATCATGTGGTCTAGTGGTTTTTGAGGTAGTTATATGTGAAATCTAAAATAGTAGATTGGTGGGATGCTATATCTAAATCCATGTGAGAAATATAATTATGTGAAGGATCTATATTCTAACTATATTTAAATGGTTATTGATCCATAGGGCATGTGTAAATATGAACTTTGTAGATGAAAATTAAACATGCATGTAAAGTGGATGGAAATACATGCATATCATGGATCCAAGGTATTTCAAGCAAGATGTTATAATTAAGATCATTAGGCATGACTTGGCATGTCTTAGGTAGTGTTTTAGGTCCCAATGTAAGATTTAGTATGCCCAAAACTTTACGTGAAATAATATCAAACCCTTGAATGTTCATATCAAAAGGATCCAAATCCTTAAAATGTGTATTAAGAAGTAAAAAAAGAGATATTACAAATGTTTAACCCTAATCCATTGTCAACTAACACTCATTTGACACCCACTTCATTAATTTGAAAAGTAATGTAGAGAGGTAGGTGTAGATATATGATGTGTTGAGGTGGGAGATATTCTTTTTTGAATGAAATATGATCTTTAGTCTATTGCATAGTATTGATTATAGAATCAACATAAGCTGTCTCTAGTATGTGAGGCACTTTAGTATCATAAAGTGCTATATAAAAAATATCTTTTTATGTTTTAGAATGCTATATGAGTTCTAAAATGGAGACTGTGACCAAAGAAAAAATGCTTTGGTTGATAAAACTATATCCATGGGTGTTTCTAACCTACCATGCTTCATGACCACATGTGGAAATCATAGCATGGATTTCATGGTCTAGTACGAGCATAAATCTAGTGGTAGAGGTAGGAAAATAGCTAGATGTGTAGGGTTGAGAATTAGGAGGGATAAGTACGACCATTGATGTTTTCTTATGTCTACTATCAATAGGTAAGGAATTAAAGTGAAATAAAGAGTAAAAATCATCTAAAGAAGACTTATTAATTTTAGGTAATGTGTTTGGTATATTATGTAATATATCCTCTATATGTTTAAAGATTTGATTCTTAATTGAATTCCACATAAGAGAAAAATAACATGCTAAAGAGATAGTGAAACATGACATATAATTCAATTGATATAGAACATCATGTATACATGTGTTTATGTATTTTTTTAGTTAATTTTGAATTAAATGAAATGAACATGCAAAATAAAATATTAAACTTTGAATCAAAAAGTGATAAACTTCTTTTGTCATTATTATCATGATTATACAAAAATAAAAATTAGAAGATATATTGATCTAAAATTTGACAAAGGGTTTTAGAAGGATTGGAAGTAGAAACCCTAAAGGTAGTCTAGAGTTAGGGTTTGTGTAATATTCAAAGTAAGTTAGGCTCACCAAATCAAATAACTATTTTAGGGTTGTAGATTGTAATCCCTAGGTTGTTAAAGGGTCTAAGTATAGTAAATAAAGCATAAAATATGCAATAAATGCAACCACTAAAATGAGAAATAACTGAGCTAAATTAATATTTCTAATAATAGAAATAAAGGAGACAAATGAATACTTAGCTAAAAATTACTTGAGATAAAGGATTCAAAGGTTAAAAACTAGTACAATAGCTAATCTAAGTGTCGTAAACAAGATCTAAGTGTTAAAAAACCTCCTAGACAATAATGCCCTAACTTGGATAGTAGCATTATGGTGTCAGTGTCCACTTATGGTATTAGTATCCTTTATGTAAGAAATATTCTAAGCTTCTAGTATAACTTATCTCTAAGTATTCCAAGATTTTTCTTGTGTGAACAAACTTTGATTTGATATCTATGGCTTGTTGTGACTAATTTTGTATACAAACCCTAGACCTCCATGTGATTAGGGCATTTGATTTGGCACAATTAGAACATGTGTGGTGTTAATTGGGTAGGTTGGACATCCTTGACACCATCATATAATGAGAGTTGCTTACATACCAATACTCTATGGAGGGATCAATCCCAATGTATTTATCCCCACCTAAGTGCTGGTGTAAGCTCAAGTGAAGCTAGTATGAATTCTAGTTTGATTATATTGAGTGAGGCTTGATACTATAATTCTTTTTATGATCTTAGAATGGTTGTATATGACTATATGAAAAGGTAGGGAAGTATAGAGATTAATAAACTTAATTATACATAACTTATTCTAAGCTTGTTTGTGTGTATTTGCATATGATTTCCATTCAGTAGATAAAGGGATAAAATTCATGTATATATATATATATATATATATATATATATATATATATATATATTGATTTAATGTTTGTGTATGGTTTGAAATAGGTCTAGGCTGACCTAAGGTGTCTTAGGAATTGAAAATATATCCATTGGAGCTCAAAATAGGGAAAGGACAATAACATCTAAATAAGACAATAACACTATGGCACAATTGTCCACTTATGGTGCTAGTGTCCATGTGGCATAAATTGAGGCATTAGGTACCTAGATATCTAAGGAAGGGTTTGAGATTGATTTTGAGATATCTAGGGATGTGTGTGTCCCATAAAAAAGATAGATAACTATCTAAATATGCCCTAAGATAAGTCTAGAGCTAAGCTACGGATGGATGGTATAAAGTAACACTCTTGTAACTCAAGTGTCATTTTTATATGATTTCATTACTACCATGGTTTTTGAACTCATGGGTGTGGAATATGTGATGTTATTTTCAATCTAACATCTAACATTAGTGTTGATTGATACACATTATTTTCCATTTCTATATTTTAATTTCTAGTTTTTTTAGAAGTAATTAAAAAGTATGTTTATTTTGTGTGATATTTTTTAATTCATCAATATAAAAGGTGTAAACACCTAATTTTGGTTCAATACCCTTTTTTATAGCATCTTTTCCCTATGTCATTTTGCTTTCTACACACATTTATAACTAATTGTCTCTAGGATTTTATAGCTGAGGTTACAGGGTTACCAACGGATGGACTCAAATTTTCCAAGCAGACCAACATTTTGAACGAGTCCTTTTGTAAGTTCCCCAAAATGAATGAGGAGGAGCAGAAGCTGGTCAAAAATGGGGATTTCTATGAGCTGGACCAGATTAAAGGGATATCAAGGGACGTCCTAAGCTGTATAAGGGAGTACTTCATCCTGGATGAAAGAAGCAAACAAGTGCACAAGTTCCATTTTGTCTTCCTCAACCACTTCAGGCATAAGGTTAGCTTGTCTTTTCCTTTCTATCTTCGTTACTCCCTGATCCAAAGTTTATATGCTCATAGGAAAAAGGATATGTGCCCTATTCTTCACGAAGGCCTTATTCTACTTATTGAAGGCTACTGCAAGAATAGGGCACTGGTTAAGTATCCCAAATAGGGGAAAAATAAGTTGCCAGGAAATAAAAAGAATGAAAATGTAAGCAGGAGAGGCAAAATTAAGACCCCAAGTCCTAATAAGTAGATTGTAGAAGAAGAAAGGGGACATGAGGGAATTAAAGAACCCGAGGAGGAAAAACTGGAGGAAGAAGAAGGAACCAAGAGCTGGGATACCAACTCTAGTAATGATAAAGAAGGTTCTGAGGAAATTGAAAAAGATAACGTCAATACAGAGGAGGATTCGGCTATCAGAACAATAGAGATGGAGGAAAACCAGAACGTGTCGAAGGATGATTTTGTCTAGGAAAATCCTGTTAAGGACCCAACTTCTAAGAATGAAAAGGAAATTTCTGTCCAGGATGATATTCAAAATATGGATTTGGAAATTCAAACTGGAATCAAAGAGCGGGAACAAAAGAGTCAAGAAGATTTCTTTGAAGAAGCCAGGAATAGCCCCAATAAAAAGTCAGAGGATTGGAGAGGGAAGAATCAGAATGATGAAACACACGCACCTATGACCTGGGTTAATTGTAAAGCTGAGTCTTCTTCCCAATTTGATTCCTGGATGTGTAGGGAGATCATTGATCTCAAGAGAAAAGTGGAAACCTTGGAAGATTCTCTGAAAGCTGCTTGGAACAAAGTAAACAACATGGAAAATTAGTTAAGCGAGATCCCTGTCAAGCTCAAAGCTTATGAAAACAACCTCCGAGAACTAATAAAGGACAATAGAATGAAAATGGAGGAAGTAACGTCCAACATCTGTGCAGCTGCTATCAATATAGGTAAACGAGCCAATGAGGAGACCAAAGAACTAGAGGGTCCCAGCAAAAGGATGAGGCAAAGCTCTAGAAAGAAAGATACACAAAAAGGAGCTTTGCTGGAGGCTACCACCCAGGAAACTGCTTTGAAAGGAAAAGAAGCTACGAACTTGATACTAGAACTGGATGAATAAGCTGGTCCTTCTTGTTGGTTTAGAAACTGGTACTGATCTTTGTTTTCCTTTTATTATCTTTTGTATGTTGTACTACCAGATTTCTATTTTTGGGTTTTGACCGGATGCGTCTCTAATGGTTTCAGGTCCATTTAAAACCTATTTTTGCTACTTCTTTGTAGTGTTTTTTAGGTGTTGCCTATGGACCTAGACATTCTTTCTTTTGCTCTCTGTTATAGGGTTTCGGGGCCCCTTCAAAACCTATTTTTACCTCAATCTAAAACTAATTGTCTCTAGGACTTGTCCTAACCCATAATACTCTTAGTTTGGTACTTAAACCCTCTTAATACATTTAAAACTTACCTAAATATATCCATTATCATCCTCGTGCATAATTTCACAAATTTTTATGTTTTTACTTGAATGAGACACCTTTATTTTATTTGGACAGGAATGATGATCTTGCCAATTCTTCCCTAGATAAAAACATTGGGGCCACCATTTCTATCCTTCATCATTTTTTGGGTCAATTTTTTTTTCACTCCATATGCTTTTATTATTACTTATTTATATTTCATAGGGTTAGCTAAGTATAATTTTAGGTCCTAAAGCATCCTATTTATATTGATTCATCCCAAGCCATTTCATATATATATATATATATATATGTTTGTATATAATATATATTGATAGATAGATAATGTATTGGTTATTCAAACAACTTTATTCTATTATTTGAGTTTTAGGTAACCCTTGACATATCCATTTATATACTTGTGATGGAGTTATTAATTGATAATTTAACATTTTTGCATCACCCTTTTGTACTAAAATAAGGTATTAGGCAAATTACATGCAATTACATATTCACATTTAGGGAAGAGGAGATATAAGTGATTGCTAGATATTTCATTCACATTGAAAAAAAATACATGAGTTATAATTCTAGCATGCAGGATATGTAGTTCAACTCCTACAATGGTTTCCTGAACCATAAATTTATTTTGTTGTAGGTTGGTAAAAAGATAGGTTAATAAGAAGGAACAGGAAAACTTTTTTACATTTTATATATTAGATCATAGAAACATAAGTGCAGATAGGAAAGACATCTAGTTGTAGAGTGGCATGGGAAAAGTACAAATCTAATAGTGAGTAGAGTACAAAATTGGTGCATGAGGACACAAATTATGGTAAAAATCTAGTGACGATCCTACTATAGACACGAAAAATGTATGCACGCTTCCTATTTTAGTAAATTCAACACTTCAATCTTGGAGACTAGTCATCTAAAAGAATCCAAAACTCAGATTTGCATTTAGAAATCTAAAATTCATCAATGTGTGACTTATCCATCATCTTTTATCTCTTTTCAAGTTGAATTGGCAATTCAACACTTTCCTTTTGCTATAAGAACCCTTTGATTAGACACTAGAAAAGTGCCCCAAATTGCTTTTTCATACAGTTACAAGTAATATTCCCAAAGGATTTATTAACTAATCCTAATAACACTTGAAAAAATAATTACTACAATTAGAATGATTAAAAGTATAGGTGTATAAAATATTTTTCCATATTTACAACATTCATGTTAATAGATTTGAAGCATATAAATATTTTTTTATTTCATTTCATTATATAATTCAAGTACACACTTTCATGATACATTCATTTTGAAAAATTAGATTATGTACTCATTTATAAATAAAGGGCATAAGCCTAAATAATTCCATACTTTCCATCCATTAAATCAAACTTTAAAATACATAGAAATATCACAATATATACTAATCATATGATTACATCATAATTATAATTTACATATTTAAATATTTTCATATAATATATAAATAGATTATATTTATTTATACTACATATATACAAAAAATATCAAGTCTTATTAATGTGAGAACATCAAGGAAGTAGGAGATCATAATTAGAGCTAAGAACTATGTAAGAAGAGGGAGAATATCATCATAGGCTTTACATATAACCTCATATCTTATCACCCATACACCTCTCATCAAATGAAAGTGACCCTACCATTCATGAGAAAGGTAGATATGTAATTGATAGTGAGGAAGATAATAACATGTATACAAATCATAATACAACTAGATCCACACAACAATACAAATTGAGACAAAGAATTGGAACAAGAAAGAATGCATTCTTGATATATACTAAGTATACATGCTTATAGAAATAATACTAAAAAAGTCAATAAGTCCACCTTATTGCATCCAAACTCAGTAACCCATTCTAGATACATAGTCAATGTGAAATTGAGGGATTTACCCACCCTATTGTGACCAACATACAACATTTTCAAATTTAAATTGAGGACCCTCTTTGAGCTTAAATTTCATGTTTAGGTGATATTTTGAAATTAATAAGTTCAAGTCTAAGATATAAGTCATTGTCTTAAGTCTGAGTTATTTATTCAGAAAAAAGTCTTGATCTAATTCTAAGATGGCTGGGTGTTCTCACAACTACTCAAATAATTCCATTGATACTTGAGTCTAAAGGTTGAAATGGACACATTTATTGAAGGTATTTTATGCATTTATCTAAATTTTATTACTATGATGTTTTTTGAATACATATTTTTTATTTATGGACTAATTGAGCTAATTTGTTTTTTTCCCAAGGTTGTTTATTCTTATCAAGACTATTCTAACTCCCCAAGTCCACCTTGAAAAACCTTAATTGGTCCAACTCAAAAATATTCCTCTACATTATGAATGCTTTTAAAACTTAGTCATTTTGATAAAATTTTCCTCACATAGACCTTCACTGCATGTATCTCTTGATCAACATTCAAATTTAAGATAAATAATGTAGTTAAAATTCTAATGGATAACTCCTTGAGTTAAAATTCCAATGGTTAGGTCCTGAGATCCAAGATAATTCCATGTGTTGACACTTAGCTTCCTCATGAAGGATTTTTGAAACAACTAAGTATTTTCCTTTGATAACCCCTTCAATTTCATAGGATTGATATGTGTGTCTTCATCTCACTTCTCTATAACTTATGAAGAAAAATGTTCTAAGTATTTTTGACCCAAGCACCCTAGTAACCATGATTTTGTCACATGTCTTCATCCTACTTACTCACTTCTATTAAATCAAATCACTAATAAAAGGACCATGTGAGTATTTAGATTAATGAGATTAAGCCATGTGTTTCCATCTCATTTCTCTAGGGTAAAATAGTGAAGTATCCAAGTCATGTGGTCCTCGATCATCTGGATAAGTGAGATCATGCCACATGACACTATCCCATTCATCCACAAAACTAGTAGGTAGAGACACATATTTTGTCTAAACAAGCAAGGATTGTCCATAAGGAAACATTACACTCATCTAAATCTTGCATATAAATATATAGATTATAAGACTATGTGACATTATGGATAAGTGAGACCATGCCATGTGGCATGATCCCACTCACTTATGGATTGTTAGATAGACCAACATCTAGTTCCATAGTTAAAGATCAAAGATACCCCAGACAAATGAGGGCCATCCATGTTGTAGCATCCCACTCCTATGGATCTTAAAAACATAGTAAAAGATAATATGAAGCATGCAAGACCAAAATTAATGAGATTGAGCCATGTGTCTCTATCTCATTCCTCTAAAGTAAAATGATGAAATGGTCAAGTCTCTTACATTCAGATAAGAAAGATCATGTCACATGGAATGATAACACTCATATATGACTAATAGGATTACACAAAAGTCTCAAGGTTTCCTAAATACCTAGATGAGTGAGGGTCATCCACATGGTATCATCCTAATAACTCATTGCTTGTATATAGAGTGAAGTAATATACATAGCTTCTGAGCCCTTATATTAATAGGTTGTGCCATGTGTTGACATATCATTAAACCACAACCAAAGTCCTAAGTTCACACACATAAAATCATAGTGACAAAGTGAAAGAGAGATATCATGACACATGTTGGAATCTCACTCATATAATACTAAAGGGTGCTTAAGATGTAAAGGTACTAAGTTCAAACCCAATGCAAGAGTGAGGATAAGGCTAGTGTCAAGTTGTGAATAAAGTAGACGTATGATGAGGTAAATTCAAGACATGATGATGGGTCTTGGGATCACTATAAATACATACCTATAATTTTAAAGATGAATTGGTATCTAAATAAATTTTGGTCCATAGGGTAAAATCAAGGTCTACAGGTCTTGATTGAGAAACAAATTTACAAGTGTCACAATCCCAAGAAGCTTGACTAGGACACTTATTTTGACTTTAAATCCTAAGTGAAAGAGATAAAGTTGGTCCCAAAAATATTATAACAAGACATTTATCATTTTTTAAATGACTGAGTAGTCAAAGACATTAGCAAATCACCATGTCTCCTATCCATAAATCATTCATAGTGACACAAAGGTAAAATAGACGTGTGCTCCCCATAATTCCTACACATAGTAGCTTTAGAAAAGACACTCCATGTAGACTTGTAGAGGTTTAACCTCATTGAATAATCATTGGCAGCTCAATGAATCTTATCATAACCATTAGGATGTGGCCCACATTAGGGATATCTTAAAGGCTACTTAGTGGGCCGTGGCATTCTATTTCATCTTATCTATTTTAAAATGAGGGATATTATAACATAATTATATTTTACCATTTCAAGCCATGATGACCAAGACTGGTATATCATGCCTCTTATAGGTAAGATCCATCTCTCCCTTTTATAGATATTACTACCTAGTATGTTAGAATGGTCAACTCTATTTGCAAACAAACATTACTGGAATAATGAAAAATTAAATTCTATTTAAGTGCATTTGGTCACCTTGAAAGTCTTCCACTCTCTTTTTTATATGATAGATTAACACTAATTCTATAGGACTATAATTTGTTGTTTTATATAGAGTTTATGTATTAACTGAGATGTGTTTCCACTATTTTAGTTAGGTTCTTTGATTCCTTTCACTTTATTTGAAGTTTGCAAGGATATGTGTGTAATTAAATCCAAACATGTTTTAAATTTATTTAGTAAAGAATTCTTAGAATTAATCATTTTTCCTTTGTCCTCAGACTCTCTCCCTATGTGACTGAAGCTCAAACCATCATGAAAATTATCACACATTGATGCAATTGTAGTTAGGTGCATCATGGTCTAGGAATCATTTATTTCCCCCATTTAATTAGAAGACTTTATTTATAAATTAACCCCTATATTTTGATGCTTATTTGTAAACAAGTGATCTTTCCATTTATTTAGAAATAATGATGTCAAGCAAAGTAGAGCTCTAAAATTCAATATGTTACAAGTGGTCTAACTAGAAGCATAGAAGTTATGTGATTAATTAAGAAAATTGGTATTAGACCTCTGGTGGTAGAGGTGAATATCTTAAAAAACTATTCCAAGTAAGCTACCTATTAGATCCCCATACTTACATCTCATACCTTGGATTGTATTCAAAATAATCCTACAACAAGAGGATCAAGTCCTCCAATTGTTCTTGAGCTTTCTCAGTGCATCGAAAATCATAGGTGTAACTTGGATAAATATCTTAGATAAAATAATAACTAGTGATAGAAGGAGGGAAACCATTCTCACTATCTATTAAGGCTATAAGATACTAGCCTACCTATGAGCAACTTAAATCCTACTACGTGGATCACTAGATCTTGAGCTAGTCTTAGATGAATAATAATATCCCTTTTACAATTCAATAAAACTATAACTTCTATAAATAGACCATGAAATGTGGTTACTATTTTAATTTTAAATGTACACCCATGGATGTCTATAGCACAAGAAATTTAATGATATGATGTAGAGCATGAATGGCTTAAGAAGGGTGAAAAAGTGTTTGAAACTGGGCATAGAAGTGTTATCACTCACCTACATGCATGGATCATTGGTTATCTCATGATAATTATGGGAACATTAATAAGGTGTGGGACCCTTGCACTCCTTGGGATGAGCCTCTGGAGTAGGCCAAATTCCTTCTATTCTAAGTGCACTTAATTTAGAACCAATGTGCAGACCTAAAGAGTAGAAAGGTAAATCTACTATTAATCTAAACCTAAGATTTTTGAGGGAAAAGGGAGTGTTTAGGTAATAATTTTATAAAAAGTGAAAGGTGATACACCAATAATAAAGAGAGTGATCTTACTACCATAGACATAGTACAAATATTTGAGAACAAGATGTTATCACATAGACTCCACCAAGGACACCTCAAATGCATAAGTGTTTCATATAGAGGTGTAGGAATGGAATGTAACAATGAGAGGGATGACAAATGATCCATATAAAATGTCAACATAGACTCATATGCATATAAAACACAACCTATAAGTGAGTTCCAAGTTACACATAGAGGTACTAAGAATAGACAATGATGAGAGGGGTGAACATTACCCATAGACAAAGATCAACAAACACAAATATTACAAGAGTGTAATAAAAAAATAGGGAGGTGAACTTAATTCTCATTAACATGCAAGGTTAAACCAATAAATGTGCTCTTGGAGGGTAAATTTGTATAGTGTGAGGTTTCCAAAAAAGTGTCAACCTTTCTTACAATGAAGAACAATTATTTTATATGGGATCAATCCTTTTAAAATGAATATAACCTTTAGGGTGGTATACATAGTATTTTAATTTTATTACAACACAACACCCATGCTTATTAAATTCTTTTTGTGGTTTATATCTAGAAGTTGGTAGTAGGGTTCTTCTATATTCACATGTGTGTCTAAAAGTGGAAGATATTTGAAATAGCTAGAAGGGTGGAGTGCGATCATGTTCTGACATCTAACATCCACTTATGCATTTACTTATCCTGACAAGGCTTTAAATGCCACTCAAATAATTTTCAACTACCTCTTTATACTTCATTTCCACTTGTTAATCACCACATGGGTCTCCTTGAATTTCCACATCATTAAAGTGCATCTAATGTGAAACATTTCCTTATGCCTTTTAGGAATATCTACACACTAAGGAATGTATAGTTAGACTACACAGTGAGCTATAAGTTGGTAAAGCATATAGATGTAGAAGCCCTCTGTGAGGTGGCATGGATTTTAAACTTTTTTGACAAGTCCCCTTTTGATAATCTTCTCAATTCATACATGGGGATCATATCATTATATAAAGTGGCATGTGCACAATATACATTACAACCTAAAATTTATGAGAGTGTAGAAGTGGAATGTAGTCGCTTCTTGCACACCTCTTCCTACACTATCTAAAGACCAAGTACTTTATGCCTTTTAGGGATATTTGTATAACATTTGTGCTTGAGCAATAGAGGATCTCTACATGGGGTATGTATTAGAAACTCTTTATGAATGCAAGTTAATACTTAGTTGATTTGTAGATATGCATTGAGTATTTTGGGTGTGGGTATGAATGGCATGCATCTATGCATGATTTGATTTAAATAAATTAACACTTGTTGGCACACAAACCTTTTGTAGGATTTTTATGAGTTCCACACATGCTGGGGGTGACTTAGAAATTCAACACTTCTTATGACCTCTATATGCCACTTGCTTACTAAGTAGGAATCCATTATCCTTTAAAACAATCTATTGGGCATAGAGTCATTGAATCCTAAAAACTTCTCTTTCTACCCTAAAAGTGTGGTCCATGGATGCAAAAGGATCCAACTTAACATATTGTGTGATTTTGTGCCTTGCCTTTAATATATATGATTATGTACTTTACCTTCTTAGCATGTGTTTGGATTGCTGTTGAACCTACCTAGTGAACCAAAACCTACCCTCAACAAGGATAGGAAAAACAAAAACCAATAAATATGTGTAGACACACTTAGGGAAAAGAATAATTAAAAATATATATTTGTGTGCTCAGGCATTTAGGGAAAATAAAAATACTGTAATATGCTCTAATATATACAGAGTGGGCATATAGTTTTTAAGACACCTAGGCTAAAGAAAAATCCTCTTAAATCTCTTCAATTATGCATGAGCATGTTGACATGTGATAAATGGAGGCTAACTGGTACTGGTATGTTACTAAAGAGGTGAGCTTGGGATACTTTTGAGAATCATGTGAGGAAGCTAGTCAGCCTAGGGCCATTCATGATTAATGATTCCATTTAGTAGTGTACAAGTTTCTCACTATGGTGGTAGATGTCCTAGAAGTTGAGTTGATCCTTTATAAACCTTGCTAAACGTAGCTACATTATTGGCTCATGTTGATACTTTAGAAGCTCAAAAGGTGTGACTTTGATGCTTATGAATGTCATGAACTCAGTAGGATGCCCTTGTGAGCCGATTATATCTTTTAAAAATCCCCTTACAAGGTGCTCATGATAATGAACCTAAATTTTACTTACTAATCCAACCTCCCCCTCATATTTGTGCTACTCATTGGGAGGATAAGGCCAAAATAGGCTTGTGATGTCTTCAAGGGGTACACATGTGTATAAAAGGTCATCAAAGAGTCAATAACCTTCATTAAATATGTCAAAAAAATTACCAACCAACCCATAATAAGGTTGATATAATAATATGCCTCCCTCCTAACCCCTAACCTCTCTAATAAAGATGCATTTATTGACCTTGGCTAGATTGTAGTCTGCTTACAAAGGAACATATCTTGTGCATAAGATTTTGAACAAATCCTTCATCTCTTTGTCACTTGTTGGTGCTTGTGTGTTACATTTGAGTTGATTGGGGTGTTCTTAATGAATCATGCATTCCCCTTGAAGGCTTTATTTTCCCCTAAGGTCCTCCTCCATCACATAAATTGGCAACTCATTCACCCAAAGAAGATATGGCTCAGACTCCTAGGTGCATTATGAAATGACACTAATTGGCCTCTCCTCATTGCAAGCATCTTATTCCTCTTCATCCTTGGCCATTTGATCATTGGTCTATTGTTTTGATTGATCATAATTATTTTATTCTAGTATAAGGTCTAATATTTTTGTCCTAATGGTGTAAGGGGGGTTGTCAATGATTATTTATTCCTTATTATCACTTGAATCACTCTCCTCTTCATTTGTGCAACCTTCATTTGTTCTCCACATAATTAGACCTCCTTTGAAAAGGGAGATGGTGGGTGAGCAATAGATCTAAATTGGCATATTATGAGTGGTCTTGACCAAGGTAGGAATCTTAAATTTAGAGTGTTAGGTCTAAGAAGGTTATCTTGACTACATTTGAGTCTCCTAAAGAAGGATAGGTTCTTGAGTTGGAACAGGAACATTTTTGTTCAAATGAGGGGGGAATCTAAAGCTTGGTAGTTTTAAATTGGGAGGATTTATTAAAAGTGTAGGGGGTTTAACTTTACCATATATTATAATAGAAGAGGTTGCTTAGGCCCTAATCTTTTATGCTTGCACACATAGTTAATGCATCTATTTTTCCTTAGCAATAACTAGCCTAGTTAAGCATTCCTATTAGTAACTTTGATGCTCCCTCATCTCCTACTGGTGGATGTAATATTGGTAATAAATCTCTTCTTTCTATCTATTATAATCTATCTCTACATCAACCTCCCTCATTTACTACACAAATGCCCATAGGATATTTGTGATGTTTTGTTGGGGCTAATTAAGAGGGTAACAATGTTGATTATGAGTACCATAGTTTACACAGGGCTGATTAGAAGCATAAGTAGGCTTCTATAGGTATCACATCCCAATTTATATCTATCTAAATAACCTATTTGATATATGGATTATTATGGTTGATTATTTTATTAACTAGTATTTGATTAAGCTTGATGACATATGTTAATTATCAAACAATTTGTGTTGCTTAATTTACATGATTAGTTGCTATGAGTTAGTAGCAATTTTATATTATGTACATTGTGATCATGTTTATATAGAACTATTTTATGGATATAATGATGTTTTGGGGTAATTACCTTTGTTATAATGAGGTGGATGTAGGACATATTATTCCCTTAGAATATGATAGAGGGAGAGTATCATTGGAAAGGGTGGTTAGATGGAGATGTTGGGGTCTGATAAAGAACTAATCTAGAAACCCTTGCATGCACCACTTAAATATCATGTTTTGTATTTAATTTTTTGATATAAACATCATAACATGTTTTGTGTACTTTTTTTTCAAGTGATTGTTATTATGATTTCTAGTATAATGTTGATTGTTGATGATGATTGTATGATTGTTCAAGTGATTTCACAAGTTTTATGATCATAATAGTTTATCTTATACAATGCACTTGTTTGACTGAATGAGTGAGTTCGATTATATTTTACTTACATTACTATGTTGTGAATTATGGTTGCATAGTGTTACATTATAATGACATATTCCATTATTGTTAGTTATCTATAAGGTTTAGATAATAATAATATTTAAAGATTATTATTATTATTATATATCCTATTTCTATATGTCAAAATATATAAATATCATTATTTTAAAATACCTTTGTACTCGATCAACTATTGACCCAAATTTTGTTTTTAAATATATTGAATACATTATTTTTTATTATTAAATTATTTAATAATCATTGTATATATGATAGAGGATAATATAGTCACATGGAACTATAATTTAGTAATATCTAAAAGTATTAACATGTGATATAATCTATATTCTATAGTATTGGTTGAAGGTCATTGCATGGGAATACTATGGTCATCGACAAGATGTTAGACTTTGCATGGAATAGAGATTAAAAACAAATTAAGGTATAGTGGTCGATGATTATTTGTTATCATTCAAATTTTAAAAAAATAAAAAATGATTTTTATGGAAAGAATAGAAGCCTCGAGATGATTAGGGTTACTAATCATCTATTGAATTCAGCTAAGATTCTCTTTTGAGGAAAATATGGAGACTACTATGTTTGCATGGTGAGGACTATGGAAAATTGTTGAGCAATTTATACATGCATTTAAACAGTCAGTTAAAGTGGTCGTTAATGATGGGAAGAAAAAGGATGAAAAAAGATAAGAAGAAGAGAATGAGAACTATAGTAAAATACGTGAATCATGACATAGAGGAGAGATTTATAGAATGTAAAGAAGGAAAAATTGAAGGAAAGAGGAAGGAATTAAGCTATTTTATTTGTTAGACATAGGTAAGTTTTATATTTCAATTCATGTGTGAATAATGTAAGGGTTTTTTAAAAATAAGTATTGGGTAAATGGTTTTTATATGTTTTAAATCTAGATATTTTGAGTGAAATGTGGATCCCTATGAATGGTTTGGTCTCCAAAAAACCTCACCTTTGACTCAGGGAAAATATAGGCTTGAAGGTTATGCCGTATAAATTCCTCAATTGTTAAGCTTTTATGAAACTAGTCTTAAACTCTCTCTTAGTTTGTAAAACTCTATACATTAAATATTTAACTTTCCTTGATGGATATTATTTATGGCTTGAATTGGATTGTTTGAATCAGTTACACACACACACACACACACACACACACACACACACACACACACACACACACACACACACACACACACACACACACACACACACACACACACACACACACACACATTTGGGTATTTGAATTATGAATTGAAACTCACGGTAGTGGTTGAAATTTGACTATGTATACACCATCGGTCTTTAAGTGTAAAATGAGGAATTTTTTTACGTGAAATGGGTTTGTGGATACACACACACACACACACACACACACACACACACACACACACACACACACACACACACACACACACACACACACACACACACACACACACACACACATTTGGGTATTCGAATTATGAATTGAAACTCACGGTAGTGGTTGAAATTTGACTATGTATACACCATCGGTCTTTAAGTGTAAAATGAGGAATTTTTTTATGTGAAATGGGTTTGTGGACACACACACACACACACACACACATATGTACACACACACACACACAAACACACACACACACACACACACACACACACACACACACACACACACACACACACACACACACACACACACACACACACACACACACACACACACACACACACAATTTTTGGATTGTGTAATACATATGAACAAAGTATACCATTAAATATATATATGCATATTATACTTGGTTGTATTGTGATTAAACATTATTACTACTGGTGAGTAATTGATTGCTTGAGTTATATTTTAATGTTATGGATATAAGCATTAAAATATCACAATTAAAAGATTAATACAAGAAATTATGATGTTTGGACTGGCTTTGTTTATATGTGGAATATAAAAGATACTTATAAAGCTTGAAATATATTGTTGTTTCATGGAGAAGTAACATTATGAGTTACTTGGTATGATAAGTAACTAATAGTTTTGATGAGATCAGACTTAGATTATATGTTTATGAATATTTTTGGATTATGTTTATTATATGTAATAAACTAGATAAATGGATTTTTTACACTTTATTTGATAGACTAAATGAATGTATGATAAATTTTGTACTTATCTAAATTTAAATTTGATAAGGAAGAATATTTATGAATAAATATATTATTATTGTTGTTGTTGTTATTATTATTATTATTATTGTTATTATTATTATTATTATTATTATTATTATTATTATTATTATTATTATTATTATTATTATTACATATTTTTACTAAATCTCACATTCATGACCCTAATTAAGAAGTGGATGGATTGCACTGGATTAATTAGCATCATTAATTCAAGATGAGGCGTAATATGATCAAGTGGTGTGTATGAATTTGATTGATCCTATAGATAATTTATTATTAAAACTTTGGCCAAAGTAATGTTTGATAAACATTACCATTTCATATGTTGATATAGTTTTCATATTTATGTGATATCATATTAGAATGGATTTATTTATGATACACATCATGTATTAAATATCTTCGATACATGAGTTCTGATATGCTACTCTAGATTTACACACTGTCATTATCTACCCATGTATGAAGGGAGGACCATCCCCTTGTTTGGGAAATAGTGTGGGGGATCTATGGTCTATGATTAGTGTGGAAAAGTGCTCGGATGATGCTCTCCCTCCAAGTTGGTGTACTATACTTTGAGACTACACTTGAGATTACATATTGATACTTGAGTCGTAAAGACTCTTGAGTTATGGAGACTATACTCAGAAGAGCTTTGTATCATGTTTTATCATTTGAGATAGTTTATGTATTGCTGAAATTACATCTTTTATAATTTGTACTTATATAAATAGAGGATATAATATTATATCAACTATGACTGAATTTGTATTATTTCATTTATAATGTGATGCAGTAATTATGTTAATTCATTATTATTCATGATTTCTATATTTGTTCATGGTGATCCTTAGCTAAGTGTATTAACTATAACCTTTAGGGTTAAATAAATTAATATAGTTAGTTAAAGATCACTAGTTAATATTTCTCATGGTAAAATCTATATGTTGAATGTGTATTTAATTTTAAAAAAGAAAAAATATTATAATATTTTGCTAAAACCCAATGGGGTTGTTACATTGTGGTATCAGAGCTAAGGCTCAAAATCTTGGACTTAATGTGTCTCATAATGCAAACTTATTATCTTGATTAACATTAATAACAATGTACGTGCTAGTCTAGAAGGTGAGGGTACTTTGAATACTATACCCCATGTTTATACAAACTAGTTTATAGTTAGTAAGCTATAAAGTTGGACTAAATCTTTGTAACCATGCAAGAGACTGGGGATTGGATCAAGATCCTAGAACATGAGGTGCATAGTCATGAAGACAAAAACAATTAGGAAGAACCTAAAGAGAATCCAAATGATTAGGAACATCTTCCAAAGTAGAGTCATTAGGAGGTAGCACATGATGTGAGAGCTCGAGTAGATATAAAGTTAGCATGCGACATGAAAAAGGTGAACCCACCCAAGTTTGATGGAACTATTTTGAGAGATGAAACTAATGCTTGATTGGAGAAAATGGATAAGTATTTCAAGATTCAAAATTATTCCAAAGTCATGAAAGCAATTTGTGGAGCTGATTAGCTTGTTGGTAAGGCATCGACTTAGTGGGCAAACAAGAAGCTCAAGATGAACCTTGACTTAACCACCACTACTTGGGAATAGTTTGTGACACTATTTAGGTCATGATGGCTTCCACAGCTATAATTTCACTAAAATATTATAGATTTATATAATATTTCATTGTTCTTAGAGTGCTTAATAATTTATCTATAATATCTGGAATAATGGTAAATGCATGGTCAATACAATATAGGAATGAGTCAAAGGTCAAAGTTGACAAGTTTTTAGTCAAAGAAGAAATTAGATTGATTGAGTTTATTATAGTAGTAGATATTTATGCAACACCATTGGGATCATATGATGTGATCCTAAGATTAAATTGGCTTGTAAATCATAAAGCCAAGGTTGACTATTTTTTGAAGAAGGTTGAGTGTCAAGATGATTTTAAAAATCAAACACAACTTCAGGGTGAGAGAAGGGAGTTGAAAATAAGGTAGATTTATATAATTTAGATAAAAAAGTCTCAAAAGAAGGGATGCCAAGAATTTAACACTAATATAAATGAGATGGAAGAATTTAAGGAACCATCTATTGAAGATTATCCTTTCCTAAGAAACTTTCATAATGTGTTCCCAGAATAATTACCAAGATTCCACCTAAGCATGAGTTTGATTTATCAATTGATATTATACCTAGATTAGAATGATAGTATAAGGCATCATATAGAATGAAAACCACTGAATTGGTTGAGTTAAAGGCAAAAATTTAGGAGTTGATATTGAAAGTTCTAATTTGACTAAGTGTGTCACAATGGGGTGCTCCAATTATCTTCATCAAGAAAAAGGATGAAAATCTTCACTTGTGCATAGGGTATAATATATTGAATAAAGAAATGATTAATAATAAATATCTATTGCCATGCACTAATGATGCCTTTGATCAAATTCAATGGGAAACATTATTTTCTAAGATTTATCTTAGATTAGGGTATCATTAGTTGAAGATTCATGAAGAGGATATCCCAAAGATAATGTTTAGGACTTGATACAAGCACTACAAATTTATATTATTACCATTTAGATTATCAAATTCACTAGTAACGTTCATGAATCTTATGAATAGTGTGTTTATAGATTACATAGCTTGATTTGTGTTGGTCTTTCTTGATGACATCCTCATTTATTCAAAATATGAGGAAGAACACTTACAAAATCTAGAATTGGTTTTATAACATTTGTGAAAGCATATATTTTATAGTAAATTATCTAAGTGTGCATTTTTACAATAAAAAGTGAAGTCTATAGGACATATTATCTTTTTGTATGGTATTTTAGTAAATCTGACAAAGATAAAATATATCATAGAGTGGTCAATACTAAATAATGTGCACAAGGTAAGAAGTAATATGGGATTAGTCGGATATTACATAAAGTTTATTATGAATTTTTCTAAGATATCTAATCTGATTACCTCTTTTTAGGGGAATAATCAAAGTTTCATCTATTCAGATAAGTGTGAGGTAACCTTTTAGGAACTAAAAAAGAGGCTTACTTCAACACCAGTGCTAAGAGTTCTTTTTCCTAAGTGTTAATTCTCATTGATCACATATGTATTTAGGTATGGAATTGAAGGAGTTATTATGTAGGATGGTTCAATGGTAACTTATAAATCTAGGAAACTAAAGCCTTATGAGGTAAATTATGCCCCTCATGACTTAAAATGTATGGTAATTGTGCATGTTTTATAAGTTTGAAGGCATTATTTATTGGGAAAATTGTTTGAGCTCAATATTGATAACTTGAGACTCAAGTACATTTTCACCCAACCGAATCTAAATGCTCATCAAAGATAATGGTTAAAATTCTTGTTTGACTATGATTTTGATATTAACTATATCAAATGCAAGGAAATAAAGTAGATGATTTTCTAAGCCATAGGAGGTACATAAAATTTATGGATACTATTAAGAGTAATTTTAGGGATCAAGTGATCAAATTATCTCTAAGAGATGAATTCTATGATCAAGTCAGGAAAGCATTGTCTAAGAATACTCAAAATCCTAAGTATAAGTGATTGAAAATAAAGAATGATGGTCTTTTATAGTATAATGGAAGGATGTATGTATTAGATAGAGAGAATATGAAGAGAATAGTGCTAAAGGAATTGCACAATGCCCCATATTTAAGACATCTAGGAGTAACTAAGCTCATGGCCGAGCTTAGACCACTATATTTATAGAAAATAAGCAAGATAGATGTAACATATTTTATGTCTTAGTGTATATAATGTCAGCTTGTGAAATATGAACATGTACATCTAGTTATACTATTATATCCACATGATATACTAGAATGAAAGTGGCAAGTGATCAGTATGGAATTTGTCCAAGGTGTACCATTATCATAAAACATGCATGACATGATCTTATTAATAGTTGATAAACTAACCAAGGTAACTCACTTTATAATGAGAAACTTGACTGATGATGCACCTAATCTTGTTAAGAGATTCATAAAGGAAGCGTATAAATTTCATGGTTTTCTAGAGAAAATTATTTTGGATCATGATCTAAGGATGGCTTCTAGATTTTGTTGACTCTAAATTTAGATCTCGGTACATAACTAAACTTCAATACTACATATCACCCACACACTAATGGATAGATAGAGTGAGTTAATCAAATTTTTGAATATCTCTTTCATATGTATTGTATGGATCAACAATACAAGTGGGAAGAGTACCTTCCATTGGTTGATTTTGATTATAATAACTCATACCAATCAGCTTTGAAGATGGCTTTATTTAAGAAATTATATGGAAGGAGTAGAAAATGAATTAGTTGGGATATGTTAGAAGATAGGGTAGTCTTTAGACTTAAGATGATTTTAAAAATGGAAGAGAAAGTTAAGAAAAATAAAGCAGAGTTGGCCGAAGCTAATAATAGATAGAAAAATTATGCTGATCTGAAGAGAATAACTAGGCAATTTTATGTAGGTGATAAAGTGTTTTTTGGGGTTAAGCCTTAAAAAAACTCAATTAAATTTTGGAAGTTAGTGAAACTTTCATTGAGATATGTGGGACTCTTCTAGGTTTTGTAAGTGGTCAATATTATAGCGTATAAGCTTACATTTCTACAATATATTGCTCTTTTATATAATGTCTTCCATGTGTCTTATCTTAACAAGTATATGGTTGATCCTTCACATGTGATGGATTGGAATGCTTTGTAGGTTTTGGATATCAGGGTGGTCATGGTAGAACCAATAAAATTAATTGACACTCACAAAATCCATTTTTGTAATAGAGAAGTGTCATAATGCAAGGTCTTATGGGACCAATATTTTGAAGATGGTGCCATTTGGGAGGACTATGATGATTTTTACAATATTTTTCTACATTTGTTTGCTTTATTTGATTCTGCATACTATATTATTTTCTAATGAATAATGTTAATAATTCATAACTTTTATTTGAAAAAATATCATGAAGATGATGACCAACTTTAGGGGGAACACTGTCACATCCCAATTTCTCTCAAGCTTAATAACCTATTTTATCATGGATTATTATGGTTGATTAGTTGATTAACTAATATTTGATTAAGCTTGATAACATATAGTGATTATGGAATAGTTTGTGTTGCTTAATTTACATGATTAGTTGCTATGAGTTAGCAATAATTTTATATTATGTACATTGTGATCATGTTCATAAAAAAATATTTTATGTATATAATGATGTTTCAAGCTATCTACCTTCATTTTTGTGAGGTGGATGTAGGATAAATTCTTCCCTCAGAGTATGATACAGGGAGCGTATCATCAGAGAGGGTGGTTAGATGGAGATGTTGGGGGTTGACATAGAACAAATCCAAAATCCCTTGCACACACCACTTAAAATATCATGTTTCATTATTAATTATTTGATATAGATATCATTGCATGTTTTGTGTACTTTTATTTTAGGTGATTGTTATTATGCTTTCTAGTATAATCTTGATTGTTGATGATGATTGTTTGAGTGATTTCACTAGTTTGGTGACCATACTAGTTTATCTTATATAATGCACTTGTTTGATTGAATGAGTGAGTTTGGTTATGTTTTTCATGCATTACTATGTTGTTAACTATGGCTACACAATGTTAAGATATAATGACATATTCCATTTTTGTTAATTATCTATAAGGTTTAGATGATAATAATAATAATAATAATAATAATAATAATTAAATATTATTATTATATATGCTAAATCTATATGTTAAAAGATATAAATATCATTATTTATAAATACCTTTTTACTCAATTAAATATTAACCCAAGGTTTATTTTTAAATATATTGAATACATTGTGTTTATTATTAAATGATTTAATAATCATTGTATATATGATATGGGATAATATAGTCACATGGAACTATAATCTAGTAATATCTAAAATTATCATCATGAGATATAATCTACATTCCATAGTATTGGTTGAAGGTCATTGTCTGAGGAATACTATGGTCATCAACAATATGTTAGATTTTACATGAAATAGAGATTGGAAACAAATTAATTAATGTATAGTGGATGATTATTTGTTATCATGCAGATTTTAAAAGAATATTAAATGATTTTTATGGAAGGAATAGAAGCCTACAGATGACTAGGGTTACTAATCATCTGTTGACTTTAGTTAAGCTTCTCTTTTGAGGAAAATATGGAAGATACTATGTTTGCATGGTGAAGACTATGTAAATTTGTTGAGTAATTTTTACGTGCATTTAAACAGTTAGTTGAAGCAATCGTCAATGATGGGAAGAAAAAGAATGTAAAAAAATAAGAAGAGAATGAAAACTGTGGGAAAACACTCAAATCATGACATAACTGAGAGAGTTGTAGAATGTAAATAAGTAAAACTTGAAGGAAAAAGCAAGGAATTCAGTTGATTTCTTTGGTAGACACATGTAGGTTTTGTATTTCAATTCCTATGTGAATAATGCAAGGTTTTTTTTAAACTAAGTATTGGGTAAATAGTTTTTCTATGTTTAATCTAGAGATTTTGAGTGGAATGTGGATCCCTATGGATGGATTTTCCTCCACAAAACTTCAACTTCAAGTCAAGGAAAACCTAAGGTTAAATTTTAACCCATAGAAATGCTTTGACTATTAAGCTTTTATGAAACTAGTCGTAAACTCTCTATTAGTTCATAAAACTTTGTACATTAAATATAGAACTATCCTTTATGGATATATTTATGGCTCAAACTAGATTATTAAAATTAGTTATATATACTCATTTGGGTATTTTAATTATGAATTAAAACTCAGGTTAGTGGTTGAAAATTGACTGTGTATACATTGTCAATCTTTAAATGTAAAATGAGGAATTTCATTATATGAAATGGGTCTATGGATACACACACACATACATAAATATACATATACATATATAAATAAGTATAGACATAGTTAAAATCAAAAGATATATATATATATATATATATATATATATATATATATATATATATATATATATATATATATATATATATAGACACACACACACACACAAATATATTTGTGTATACATTCTTGAGCTAGATTTAAAGGGACTTATGTGATACTAAGTTCATATACATTTATATTTATAAAACTATTCTTGACTATGTACATATACATTTTTGTGTGTATCTCTATTATTTGACTGTGTGATTAAACATTTTAATATAAACCTATATTACAAATTTATCAGACTTTTATGGAGGGTAGCTATATTACGTACCTACATATGTGAATTAAGGGTTAAGACTCCATTATGTTGATATTTATACAAACACCTACATGTTCAAAAATATTGTTATAATATTAATTGTGTAATAAAATTATGTAGCGTATATATTAGTTCATATGGTTTTGTGAAATTAGTTGGGTTAGTAATCTTAAAGAACCCAGGTATGGGTAGGAGGATGACTATATGTGGACTGTGTTATGGTTTTATGTGTTAAAGAACTATACCTAAACACGGATGACTATGTATTATAAAAAGGTATTTTAAATAATAGAAAGTTTAAATACAATAAATTGGGGGATTGATCACGAGGAATTATTTAAAGGCATTCAAAATATTCTATGTGATTATATGGATGACCCATATGGGGCTTAGTCGACTGTATTTTTAGATTAATTATATGCATTTGATTTTATGAAAGTTTCAAAATGATTGAACTAAGAATGTATTTATTGAATTGAATGAAACATATGAATTTTATGTTAAATTTGAATTTTTTGAAAGTTTGTATGTTTGTTTTGAACAAGTATAAATGTGGGGAAATTATCTAGTTTCAAAAAGGGACTATGGGGATATTTTATGGATTGGATGTATACATTCTAGTACACATAATACTCTAAGTCATGGACAATGGATGTCTACTTAAAATATTCCATATATGATAAATAATTATATTGTATTAAAAATGTTTTAGGGAATTATATATATATATATATATGTATGCATATTATATACACATATACATATATACACACACATACATATAATTATATTGTATAAATACATGATTTTTGGATTGTGTATACATCTAAATAGATTGTACCATATATATATATATATATAACTTAGTTGTATTGTACTTAAAAACATTATTACTATTGGTGAGTAATTGATTGTTTGAGTTATATTTTAATGTTATGGATATAAGCATTAAAATATCATAATTAAGAGATTAATACAAACAATTATGATGTTTGGTCTGACTTTGTTTATATGTGGAATATTAACTATACTTATAAAGATTGAAATATACTATTGTTTTGTGGAGAAATACCATTATGAGTTACTTTGTATGATAAGTAACTAACAATTTTGATGAGATCATATGTAGATGGCATGTTTTTGACTATTTTTGGATTCTATTTATTATATGTAATAAACTAGATAAATGGATTCTTTACACTTCATTTGATAGACTAAATAAATATATGATAAATTCTGTACTTAGCTAAATTTAGATGTGCTAAGGAAGAATATTTATGAATGAATTATTATTATTATTATTATTATTATTAATATTATTATTATTGTTGTGTTTTTATCAAATCTTGCATTCATGACCATAATTAAGTAGTGGATGGATTCCAATGCCTTAATTAGTGCCATCCATGCAAGATGAGATGTAATCCAGTCAAGCGGTGTGTATGTATTTGAATGATCCTAAAGATAATTTATTCTTAAAACTTTGTGCAAAGTAATGTTTGATAAATAATGTCATTTCATATGTTGATATAGTTTTCATATTTGTGTGATATCATATTGGAATGGATTTATTTATGGTACACATTATGTATTAGATATATTCAACACACAGGTTCTATTTTGTTACTCTAGATTCCCATGCCATCATTATCTACCCATCCATAAATTGAAGGCAATCCCCTTATTTGGGAGGTAGTGTAGGGATATATTATCCATAGTTGGTGTGGAAAAGTGCTTAGATGATGCTCTCCCTCCTAGTTAGAGTACCATACTTGAGACTACACTTGAGATTACATATTGATACTTGAGTTGTGGAGACTCTACTTAAAGGAAATTTGTATCATGTTTTATCATTTTAGATATTTTATGTGTTACTAAAAATTTATATTTTAAAATTTGTACTTATACAATAGAGATTGTAATATTATATCAGTTGTGATTGAATTTATACTATTTCATTTATGATGTGATGCAGTAATTATGGTTATTCAATTTTGTTCATGATTTCTATTTCTAATCATGGTGATCCTTAGCTAAGTAGATTATCTATAACCTTTAGGGTTAAACTAAATTAATATAGTTAATTAAAGATCACTAGTTAGGATTTTTCAAGGTGAAATATATATGTTGAATGTGTATCTAATTAAAAAAAATATTGAAATATTTTGATAAAACCAAGTGGGGTTGTTATAATAGTGGATGAATTGGGATGGAAGGGAGGTAAACATTATGAGAAGGGTGATACCCTATCGATCCCATCCAATTAGAGGTGAAATCAAGAATAATTTTGGCTTGATACGAGAAATGAGAAGGCATAACAGTATAATTTTCATGAAATGGAGGTGAAAAGACATATTTTTAGGTACTCAAACTACTTAAACTAATATATTAGACATTTAGAGTCACTAGGTGATCTACTAAGTGTATTCAACACTTATAATTTTGAGAATAGTACCAAATTATTAGCCTAATTTTATAACTTGGTCTCATTGAGCATGATAGAAACTATTGTTATTCAAAACATGAACCTATGGATGGTTTATGGTGCAAGAAATTTTATAGTAAGGCACAAGGTGAAAATTCCTTGTGCAAGGCCCAAAAATGTTTATTGCTAGGCATGAAAGTGTTATCGCTCACCTACATGAATAGAGAATTAGTTGTCTTTTCATAATGATGGGAATGTACCCAAGGTGTGAGACCATTGCATTCCTTGGGATGAGCCTCTAGAGTAGGTTGAATTCCTTATATTCTAAGTGTACCTAGTTTAGGACCAACATGTATAACTAAAGAGAAAAAAGGTAAATCTATCATGAATCTAAACCTAATATTTTTGAGGGAAAAGGGTGGGAGAAGGTAATAATTTTATAAAAAATGAAAGGTGATACACCAAGAAAAGAGTGAGCACTCCTACTATCGTGGACACAGTAAAAATATTTGAGAACAAGATGTTATCACATAAACTCCACCAAGGACACCCTAAATTCACAAGTGTTTCATATAGAGGCATGTGAATGCAATGTAACATTGAGAGGGATGATAAGTGATCCATAAATAATATCTACACAAACTTGTATGCACACAAAACATGACTTAGAAGTGAGTTCCAAGTTCCACATAGAGGTAATGGGAATGGAAAATGATGAGAAGGGTGAATATTACCCATAGAAAAAATCAACAAACACAAATAACACACATATGATAAGAATAGTACAGGTTCATGTGAACTTAATTATCATTAGCATGCAAGGTTCAACCAAAAAAAGTGCTCTTGAAGGGTAAATTTTGGCAATGTAAGGCTACCAAAAATGTGTTAACCCTTACTAAAATCAAGAACAAAGATTTTACAAGGGATCAAATATTTTATAATGAATGTGACCCTTAGGGTGATAGAAATAGTCCTATGATTTTATTCCAGTGTCATGCCCATGATTCTAAATTTTTTTTGGGTGATTCAGACCTGGGAGTTGGTGGTAGGATTTTTATGGATCCACATGCATGTTTGAGAGTGGAAGATGTTTGGAATAGTCATAAGGGTGGTGTGTGATCATATTTCTATATCTAAAAGTCACTAATGCATTTACTTATCCTAATAAGGCTTTGAATACTACTCAACTACTTTTTAACTACCTCTTTATACTTCACTGCCACTTGTTAATCATCGTGTGAGTCTCCTTAAACCACCACATCATTTTTTAACATCTAATGGAAAACATTAAGTTACACCTTTTAGGAATATTTATGCATTGATAATGGCATAATTAAACTACATAGTCATCTATGAGTTGGTAAAGGGTGAGGATGTATAATACATCTATGAGGTGCATGGATTTTAACCTTTTTTGCCATGTACCCTTTTGATAGTCTTCTAAAGTCTTTAATTTATACTCAAGGCTCATATGAGTTTAAAAAGTGGCATGCACATAATATACATTATAGTATATAATTTATGAGAGTGTAAAAGTGAAATGGAGTCACTTTTTATGTACCTCTTCCTCCATTATTTGAAAAATAGAAGATTTATGCCTTTTATGAATATCTCCACACCATTTATGTTTGTATGATGGAGGATATACACATGGGGTGCACATTAGAAAATATTTATGAGTGCAAGTTGATACTTAGTTGATTCATAGATCTACACTAACTATTTTGGCTATGAGCATAGATAACATGCATCTATACATGACTTGATTTGAATAAATAGACACTTGTAGTCACACAAACCTTATATAGGATTTTTGTGAGTTCTGCACAAACTGGGAGTGACTTAGAAAGTCAATAGTTACACCTACTAACTCATCCTCTCAATTTTTACATAATATACCTCCACCTATGATTGAACCTATGGCATGGTTGGTTGGGTTTTCTATTGACATTCCTAGAGATGTCCATGATTTAACTAGGAGCCCAAAAAGTTACCTCTTGAGATTCACACAAGGTGTGAAGCATACTGCTGAGGAACATGCAACATCATACAAAATTTCTCTCAATATTTTGAATATCAAATATGACGATGTTTCCTATAGGGTTTTCCCATTCACTCTAATAGACATGCTATATGATTGGTTCCTAAATTTATCATAAGGGTCTATCACAAGATGAGAATAATTTAGTAACACTTTGCTCACCTAGTTTGGGCAAGTCATTAATCCAAGTGTCTTATAACAATAATTTAATTGCATCAAAAAGGAACCCAAAGAACCCTATGAAGTTTTAATGCTAGATTTTATAATGTATAGATCATATGCCTAACTAGCTATTGAAATGTATAAAAATGCACTATATCATTAGAATGTTATGTGTAGATACTCAATTTCATCCACTTTCATGCCTAAACTAGGATTCAGATCAATTTCTAGAAAATAACATAATTTAAGCCTAAAATTCCCTTGAATTACCCAAATTCATCCATGTAAGGGATTTAATTGATCATAAAGGTGATGAGACTTCCTTATTTGGGATATTACATTATATGCATCAATAAAGTAGTTCAATTTTAACCCTAGTTAAATTATGACCTAGTAATTTGACACTCTTGGCCTATTGAGCTATTAATTAAAAACGTTTAAAATAATTACCAAAAGATAAAAAGTACTAAGAAAGTTTAATTAAAAAGAAAATCTCAATTAACTTAAGTAAAAATTTCAAGTTGAATTAGTGAATTTCATTTATCAAAAAAGGAATTCTTAGCCATATATTAAGTCAAGGTTAAAGGATCTAATAAAGTGATTTATTAATTCCTAATATTCCAAAAAGGTGAGTCACAACCTCAAATTTTTTAAAGTGAGTTGTCATGGCTCATAAATATTTGAAAATGAGTTGTTTGATCTAATCTAGGGTTAACATAAGGTGAACCTAGGTTACTTTTAGACTCAACCAAAGTTATAATGAAACCTAACCTCCCTGGGGTTAGAGTTAGTTTTTAGACCTATAAATACAAGTTCCCTCACTCTATCCAAACAAACTTTTATGTGTAAGGTTATTGTGTAATAATGCCTTCAATAAGCCATCAAAGTAATGCTATAATGCCAATATGATACCAAGCTTCACACCAAGCCAAGCCAAGCCTATTAAAGACACAAGTGGACATTGGAGAAGTGATACCAACATTGAGGAACATTAATAGAAGTCTCTAATTCCATAGACTAAGAAAAAACATCTACTATGCCAATAAGTGGACATCAATTTCGATAAGGGAGGCAAAAATCTTGTGTGTTTTTATTTCTATTTTGTGATCTTGTCCATTATGTTATGTTCCCCTTAGTTCATAAGCAAGAGTGTTTAGTTTCATTGTATTTTTATGGATGGAGTTTTAATTGATTTACTAACAAGGAACTAATCAACATTTTTGTACTCTTAGGAATCTTAAGATATATAATGGCATTCCTGATGGAACCACACATCTTGTATGGCCACGAATAATGATGTGGAACATTTAGAATTCCTAAAGTATTTAATCATTCATGTTTAGAGTTTTGTGTTTAAAAATCATGTCATTCTATTTTGTTTATAATTGGAGACTTTTCCCTATGTAATGATGACTTTGCTATTTCCATCCCCTATTTATGATCTTTTATTTTGAAAAAATGGATACTTTGAAATAGTGACTTAAAACTATGTAATGATGACATCAAATAGAAGAAACAATGACATCAACCTTACTAAATGATGAATTTTACATGTACATTTGTAAATGATTTCAATGACTTCACCTTTTTTTAACCTATATTCAATGACTTTGTAAAACCTAATTGGTGAATTTTACACTATTTAATGGTGACTTTGCTAGAAACTAGTTTATGCTTGTGTGTTCTATATATAAAACAATGACTTGGATAGAATTAGTGGGTTTGCTCTATTGTAGAAATAGTGACGTCACTCTGTGTTTTTAGAAAACCAAGAGATAAAAATGTAATGTTTTTTATTGATTCGATTTTTATCCTAAAGATAAAATAACCTCCTAATATTTTTTTAGGAATAAAGGTGATTAAAGAGAGGCTTAAACACTTCTAAGTTTCACATACACTTTAGTTTTAGTGCTTAAAATTAACCTAAAAAAACTTGTCTTTTAGAATTAAAATTTTACAAGAGAAAACAAGGCCAAGGGGCCAAAATTTCATTCAAACTTGATTTTTTGCCTTTAAAATGAACATTCACTTTAGTTTAGATCTCTTAAGAGCTTTTCTCTTTGTGTTTGTTCTTTATCTATTAGCTAGTTCCAAAGTTCATAGATTAAATTCTTTGTTTGTGGCAAACTAAAAAATTTGTGTGTATGATCCCCCCCTCCATCCATTATAAGGAACTCAGGTGACCAAAAGTGATTTATTTATTTCCTTGTTTATTTAGTATATAACATAAAGAATGTTGTGTATGCTCTCCCCAAGATCTGAGTGACTTGGGTGACCTAGAAATAACCTCTAAAGTATTTCCAATTTTCATTTATTTATTTTTTCACATTTGGATTGTGGGTGGGAGTTCATTACCTCTTCATAAGTTATTTAGGGGTGCATTGACATGGGGCTTCAACTCCCAAAATCATACCAACACCAATCCATGATGGGTTATATAAATTGGGCACATGATACTAGGATTTATAAGGGATAAACAGTTAGCTTTCTAATCCTAATTAAAGCTTGGGTAAGTTCATGATAAAAAAAATAATTCACTAAGAAGTACATGACTAAATTAATTGTGAAAAAGACAAGACCTTTGCATAGTGAGTTAGCAAGTTTGAACCCATTTGACATGATGTACCCTTATGTTATCCATACTTAGGACCATTTGGCGTGTTTTAAAACTTATAGATTTTATTCAACTTGAATGATCATGGAATATCTTACCAAATGCTGAGTGATGCTTACCTTAAGTTCATACCACACACCAATGCTTGAGAGACAGAAGAGGATTAAAAAATCTACCTAAACTTATTCTTTAACTTTTGGATTAAAACTTAATTCCTTTTAAGCACTGGTATATCAATAGAAACTTTGATAGAAGCTATGCTTACCTTATCAATTTTATGGATAGGGTGAGCCATTAATGCTATTTATATTTTATTTTATTTACATGTGTGTTTAGAATAAAATTATTTGTTTTTATTATTAAGTTAAAATGAGTCCATAACTATCACAAGTGTTCACACCACTTTGACTTAAGAAGTATTAATCTACCCATTTTATTTCATACATTTTTCCTTAGATCTTTATTCCAAAAATATTTATGTGTCACTTGTTTAAATGGGACATCATAATATTGTTCATTTTATTTCAAAAATTTGACTTATATTTTTAGTCCAAAACTATTGTCATACCATTTGTTTGAAAGAAGCATTGTTATGTTGCCTAAATTGTTCCAAAACACTTGTGTAATTTGAAACCAAGTTCTAAAACCATTGTTATGCATATCATCACCAAATCACACACCCTAGAGGAGGTTTTTCAAGCCTACTCTAATATTTGGGCAACATTGGAATACCTCTAGGCCTGTGGGTTGCATATAGTAGAGGTAGACCTCTAAGCTTAAGGGCTAGCTCCCTAAATTGACCTTTAAGTACTTATCACCTACGCTAACTAATTTCTTCAATGAAAAGAGGTAGAAATATGCATGAAAGTAAACTATTCTAAGTTGTTGATACACCATGAATATCTACACTATGATATCACACTCTTTCATTAAGAGAAATTATTTACAACACTAACTTCAAAGTCCTAGAATACTCTAACATTAGTATTTCAATATGGAGGTGTTATGCATGAAACTAATCAAGTAAATTGGATCAAAGGATAGATTACAGACTTTAAGTGTAATTGTATAGTTTAAGGGAGTCAAATACACTAGTTATACTCCATATGACCTATTAGAATGAGAACTTCTTACACCAAACATGAAAGGATAAAGATAAACAAGGATATAAGTGTATCACTAGACCTCACCATACATCACTTCACACACTTATAAAATATGTTTGTAAAATCAAAAAAATATTAAATGTATTATTAAAATTTGAATTAAAACATCAAACCAATAAGGCTTCACCATATCAGGTGTGGAAATTTAGCAAACAAGAGCCAAAATGGCTAGTATTTATAGAATGTGTGAGAGGAGAAAGAGAAGTGGAGCTCAAAATTCACAATGACACTTGTCAAGGAATGAGAATCAATTGTGTTTTAGGAAAAAGGAGTATGGAAAAAACCATGAAAGGTATATTTGGATAAATTTCCATGTGAAACATGAAAACTCCTCAAATCTGGCATAATACCCTTCAACATAACTTCTTGAAACTGCCCTCATCATTAGGCCTCTCTTGAGAACTCAAAAGAAGACTAAGAAGAGATGACATATGTGAAATAAGATGTTTTGTGTTAGAAACAAGCTCCAACATGCATTATATATGTCCCTAACCTTTGGTCTTCTTCTAGACAAGTGTTCTCATCATTTACAATCACCATTACTAGTTCTATAGGTTTGTCTTCACATTTGGCACCAGGATGGTCTTTAGTTTCTCAATCCAATCTGTTTAAGGGTTAATATGATACATATAAAGAGTCTTATTTCCATCTATTCCATGATTCATACCTTAAAATACCCCCTAATTGGACCTCTCATTTATTCACTTGGCAGTCACTCTCCTTCCTCATTGTCTTCTATAGACTACTTAAAGTGAATGTGGTTGTAGAGGTAATCATGTTCCTATTTGAATAAAAATGTGAACATGAGTTATATTAAGTCCCAATTGACCTTACCAATTTATTCTCATCCTTTAACTCTCCCCTAAGCCTTCAAAACACCAAAATCTATCAAGAAAACCTATTTTGTACCTTATCCATATGAATAGGGTACCAACCAATTTGATGGGAAAGATATTGAGGGAGTTATATTCAAGTAAAAATAATTTTAATAACCAAACTATCTCATTTAGATGCATATTCTTCCTTAAATTTCTAATTAGGTCATGAGCAAGGGTTTTGCAGGGTTTTAGGTAGTGTTGACTCTAAAGGATTATTCATACAATCTTGACATTGAAACCTTAGAAAAATTCCACTAGAATCATTTTAGGTACCTTATTAAACATATCATAACTCCTTAGGTATAAATTATAAGTGTCCATACCAGTGTGAGCTTCTAAAGATGGCCTCTCTAGTTTGAGAGTGCATTATTTATACCATATCATAGGTTTTAACCAAAATTGACCACTCTATGGGATCTATCTATAAGAAAAAGGATATTATAAACCTCATACCTCACTATAAATATTATCCAATGTGTGGTAAGGTTTGATTGGCCTTAGAAATGAGATTGGGCCTCTTTAGGGTTTTAGGCCTGGTCTAGGCCTAGTAGGCTTAGACTATGTTCATGAACTAAAACCTTATATGCATGCATTATCAGAACAATGAGTCCTATTATGTGATTATTAATGTTTATTATAATTATGGACATAATAATACATTGGACCTAAGACCACTAACACATATTCTCACCATACACTCACCCAACCTATAATATTGCTTTTTTGGGAGTACCCTCTGTCTAAGCTAGAACAAAGAGCACTTACCCTACCTTATTAGTGAAACCAAGGATATGAGAGGTGATATTAGGTCATTTATATTATATTTATAAATTTTCATAGATTTTACACCTTTCTAAGTTTATCAACATTCTAAATCTTCAAGATAGACTCCTAAAATTGATGACTATGTAAGATTTTTTTTAGTTGACTACGAGGTTGTATGTTGAAACAATCCTTGATATATTTACATGTGATGAGAATCATATGATATGATCATAATCATTGTTAAGGTGATCTCAACATTTCTATCACTCCCAACTCCTTCTAACTCTCTCAATTCACTCCTCTAAACCTAGGCGTAATTGCCTACTATAGCAAACTATAGGTGTTCTTTTCAAACAAATGAGGTTTTCTATAGGGTGTCATTATAAGTTAACATTGTGTCATGTTTAGATTATCCTTTAATTTATTTAAAATATCATATCTACTTAGAATTTTTCACATTATGCATATGCTAGGTTAACTTCTAAACCATCATGCTCTAGTGCACAGTCACTCTATAGTCAAACTATGAGCGATCATTCTAAGGGTAAAAAAAACACCTATAAGTTGCATTTGTGCTTGAGACCTATGAATTTCATAACCTTGTTTAATTTTACCAAGGTCATTACAACCATATATACTCTCAAGAAATATTCTTCATCTAGGACTATGTAATTTCCTCTGTAATCACCATAGCTACTTTTCAAAACAAACTCAATATGGTGTAGGTGTTATTTTATCCTAGAGACTCTTGTAGGTGAATCTATGAGTCAAAACATAGAATTTAATATCTCCTTCAATTATTCTTTGGCAGTAGTATCATTCCACCTACATAAAAAAATTATATTTTTAATGTTTGCTTTTACATGTCATATTGCACTATAGGACACTCAAGCTTCAAGAACACTATAGATAACATTGACCATCTACAATGAGAAGTTGCATATGTTAGAAAATTTATTTTATCACCTTCTCATGTTAAATAAACCAACCTATCATGTCAAAACACTACCCTTATGATTGGGTTACATCATGAAAACATCTAGGCTATCATAAACCTCAAGATTCTCTAGAACGAGAAGGTCAAACATAAGCAGATTCCTTGTTATGAAGATGTTAAGGACATAAAGTGGATCTATCAAACTATGGACATGATTTCAAGTCTATTTGTCATCCTATGGATTCCACCATGATTTTATGACCTTTTCAAAAATCTCAACTTGATGGGGGTCTCAAACAAGCTCTAAAACATATGTTCTAACTCTGCTAAACCTCTATAGGGACCACTTGTAGATGCACATACAATATATGGAACTATGAGTATGGAGAGTTTGTTATTTCAACCAATATCAAACCATCATTAGATATCTTAAATATATAATTTACACCTCATTATCTATCTCAACACTTTGAAAACATCATCATTACATCACTATGGCTGTGTAGATCTCCTTTTACCTACCTATAGATGAATACTTGTAAAAAAGTCTAACTGTGTAACATATATGACTATGTTCTTCATAAAATTGGCCTATGAGACCAAACCTTAAAAATAAGAGGTTTCTCACTATACAGTGAAATATCAACACACAACTTATTAACTTGAATTTTCATTATTATGAAGGTCAAACTGGGATACAAACTCCTACAACTGATGAAACTGTCTACAAACTAACCATGGAGATTCCACTATTATAATAGAGTGTTTGTGATTTTAAACTCACCTATACACATGAAAAATGAAAATAAACCATGAGATAAGGATGTCGACATATTATAGAAACATTTTCATCAATTTTTTTATATGGACTAATGCAAACAGGTGAGAAACTTGCAGGGTGTGGGGATAAGCATGCAGGAAAAGGTAGTAAAATTCTTAGCATTGGTTCACAGAGTAGGATAAACCAATATTATAAATACTACTATGAAATGGAATTATACCAAGGGTAATATAATCCCACAAGAGCATTTGACCTGTATCAATCCCTATAGTTCATACTTAACCAACATTGGTTATTCATTTCTATATGACTAATGGAATGATGAAGGAACATAATAGTTTTAGGATAATTTTGGGATCCCAAAAGATTATAAAACATGTAAATGATCTCAATGGACCTGAAGGGTCACTGCAATTCCTTCCATATGTGCCAAAACTCTTGTAGAAGCTATGTAACCAACTAAAACTACCCAAACTACCACTTTTTTAAATATTTTCTTTCTCTAACATAGAAACATGTAGCTTATTAATTATGACATAGATCCTTTGATACCCACTAATACATGGGATGTTTAATAACCTCTTATAACATTTCTCTACTGAGGAAAACTATACAAACCTTCACAAATGACTCAAAAATGATCTCTAACATGACATAGACTATCTACGGACTAAAAGTGGCTATGAAAAAGCTAATGGAACATCAAATGACATTTATTATACCATAACACACCCTATAGGATCTTATAAGACCCATATATCATGTTTTTTTACTATAAGGAGTTGACTTATTTTGACTTGTGATCAAAATAATCAACATTCTTGGTGATTTCCTAGGGGTGGTATGCTTGCTATGCCAATGACCAATAGCTTATTCCTATCCATTAGGATATGGAGTCACCTATGAAAAAATTTGACAATAAAATTCCTTTGAAACTATACCAAACACAAGAAAAGATAGAAAACAACACACCATACATGTTTTCTCAGGAACACTTGTAGAACACACACACAACTGAAATAAAGACACACCTATCCTAATATTTACAAGACCTCACACCTAAGGTGAAGAATAACTCACCATACTTCAACTAGGGTCAAATATGGTTCCCCTTGCATCTTTTTTTCTCCATGAATGTAATATAGCATATGAATAATGCTCATCATCAAACACTTGACTATATAGATGGTGAAATGACTTACCATCCTTAGGTCTTTTCATGCCTGCAAGTCTGCTACCTTGAGCTCTCAAAGATGCTCCATTTTTCCTCCCAAATATCTTGTTTGGATCTTTAGCTTGCTTGATCTTTGTCATATCTAGTTCATGTTGTTCAAATTATAGATTAGGAGGTACAACAACTATCTCAACCTTACCTTCTTTTTGGGTATAATGTACTTGATTTATAGGATCATAAATTCTATCTCATTTCTACCAAAATAGCCATAAGAGTGGATCAATATCAGGTTGAGGTGTTGAGTATTCCTCAGGTACAAAAACTATGTTGGATTCATGAGACTCCATAGTTACAACCTCTTTGATAGTAACTTCACTAAGTTCCTTTATTACTATAGCTTCTTGGATAACATATTGATGATCATCTTCATTCATAACATGAAACTAAAATTCATGCTTGATAAAAAAATAAAAAACCTACTCATTAGGTTCATCAACCAAAATGATATTAGACATGAAAATATTTAGAGGAGAAGTAACCTTACCCAACTGATCAAATTCTTGACTTATGGCATTGAATCTTTACCATATGTCACCTTTTTCCTCATGAATGTCATCTTTAAGGGCTCCTTCATCAAGTGCAGGTAGAATTACATGGTTCTTCTCATCATAGTGATTTATCATGATCTTCAAAATATCATCAACATACACATGAAATAAATAGTTTCCTTTAGTAGCTTGTGAGAAGGAATGCTCAATGCTTACCTTAGATTTCTCATAAGCTCCTTCATGGATGATATACGTGCCAAGGTTAGTTTGCTCAGAATAAGTGTATGGATCATGTTCATAATCATATACACCATATTCATCTAGAAATAAATTATGACTACCTTTAATCTTGGAAGAAACACCATCATTCACAATAAATTCCTCTTTATCATTGATGACATAATTCAAATTGGAGATTAATTATACATAAGACTAAATGTGGAACCTAGAAAGTGGTTGAGTTCTTATGGTCACCTTTATTCCATATCTTTTTATAAAGGATAATAAGGAACAATCAACTGAGAGGTAGCCTCCTATCATGGCTATGAAATCCCTTGAGAGGTAGATAGAAAAGTGGGTAGGCAAGTCAACCACTATAATGTATTAGAGAATGGGGAAGCTAAGGCAATCATGCAAGAAAAAATTCAACTATTTAATCAATCATATTGAATTGGTAGGTGTCTCATAATTTTGAAGTACCACCTTACTCTTTGGTTCATACTTCAGACCCAATTTTTTAGCTACAACCTTGGGCATCACTGATGTGCTAGATCCACTATCAACTATGTAGTTATGAATAAGATTATCCCCCATAATGGGAGTGAGGTAGAAGGGTGAAGGATTCTAAAATTTGGTAGAGGATTCAATAATGTTGTTAGGATCATTGTTAAGATCAAAATTACCATGACCATGACTTAATGATGGAGGGATAACATGAATTATGGACAACTGCTTATGCAAAAGTTCATTTTGGCCAGGCATGTGAAGGACATCCTGAAGAGAGATGGATGCCTTTTCTTCAAATAATTCACAATGTTTATAGAAAGAGTGTTTACCTTTTATTGAGTCTTTGAAGGCAATTATGTGTTGGGAACTTGGAGTATTGAAGCACCTTGAGAAGAATTTGCAACATTCTAATTTGAAGAAGGTGCAAGAGTAATAGGGACTACCATGCTTGTAGTCATGATTTGCTACCTTGTAGGAGGGTTGTCTACACTTATAAGAACACAATTATCATCTCCTAGAGCCTTTATCTTTGATATAGTATCGTATATAACAAAATTTCATTAAATAAGCACATAAGTGTCTTCAACTCAAAAGTTGGTGAAACTTACTCCTTGAGGTTACCAAACTTCATTTGTTTGCATGGACTTCAACATCTACTGATAGTTGAGGAGTGACTCCTCAAGAAAATAGATCTTGTTCTCCACATTCATTGGAATCCATGAATTAACCTTTTTACCACTCTTCTCCTTGGATCAGATTTCTATGCATCAGTACCATTACTCTTGTGTTGGTGGTGAAATTGGGATTGTATGCATTGGTATGCCTATTAAAGTTGGTCCACACTTGAGCTCTCCCTTGTACATAATGATGAACATAGGGGTAAGGATTTTGATTTACACCATATTCCATATTAGGTTTGTTAGTTTGAGCCTTTAAGGCTTGATATCTTTCCTTCCAATCAATTGTCTCTTCTACCTTCTTAGGAGTAGTCCTTGACTTAGCATTTACATTAAGAACTTGAGAAACATTTGGAGTATCAGTAGACATATTAGGAATTATAGGCATGGAAACTTTTTTAGGAAACTTTATAGCTTGTATGAGGTCATTCTCAACTCTAATGGTAAGGTCATAAGCTTCAAGTAAGGTGAAACCACCCATGGATTATATCATGATGGCTATGTTCATGCTAATGGCCCTTAAGTAAGTATGAAACATAAAGATTATAGGTGATCTCATGGGAGGAGGTAACCTATGCCAATTCTTTTGTAATATCTCGTTAAAATCATGCATTATTTCCTTAGGTGATCTTTAGATCACATTGAGTTGGTGAATGAGTGAAGTATGGTCACTCTTGTGCTCAAACCTTGATGTTAGTATCACTCCAAAATCATCCCAATTTATGATACAATTATCGTCACTTGAACTTTCATCCCTTGAAGAGATGACTTAGCTATCCTCATTCAAGTGGCACAATGGAAACACCTCAGGGTTATGGGTGACCCTATGTTGAGGTGAGTCTCTAGGTTATAGGGATGCTGCTATAGACACTTAAAAATGTTCCTCAAACCATTTTTAGGTTGTCACGCTAGGACCTAGCTCTCAACCTTGACCTAGTTAACTCCTATATTAACCTAGTTGACCCTTATTTACACAAACTTAAATAAACCACTCAAAACTTTGCATTTTACCTCTTTTACATTAGAAGATCAACTGTTGATGTTTATCCTAAATGTTAATGATTATATACCCTCACCTAACAACTTGTAAACTTCCATCAATGAATAAAATTTCACTAATAAAATTGGAAAATTTCCCATGCACAAACTCATGGATTTATTTTTGTTAGTCCATTACACTTATCTAGGACCAACTTAGCAAATTTCCCTCTAATTTGGCAAATCACTCTCCTCATTCAAGAAGTTTTGTGCTATACGTATAGGGCTCCTGGAGGAGATATGGGACCAGAATTTATGCATCCAGGCTCTTATTTTCTTTGCTAGCATTTAGTAACCCAAAGATCTTTTCCTGTGATTCTCTCATCAAGGTAGCATTACGCTAAACACATTCCTTAGGCATTCAACCATCTAACTCTTCAAAGCAAAGGTACCTCACTTTGTTTTCTCTATTTTAATTTATCCTTCTTTACTTATTATAGTGTGTTTTCTATTAAATACTCTTCCTACCTATTTTCCCATACCCACACTATCCATACAACCTTTATAGCCCCTCAATTACCTATTTCTAGCTCATTTTTACTCCCCATCAAGTTTATGATAGGTGACAACCAATAGTTGCCATAACTATCACTAATTATAACAACTGCCACTGGTCACCAATCCATTGATGGTTAGGACAACTGCCACCAATCACACTGACCACTGATGGTCACTGCCACCCAAAATTATAGATTGTTATTTGGATCCTCCTTTTCACCTTCTCATATTTTTGGCCAGCCCATAACCTGTACTTGAACACTTTTTTGATTTTTTTGGATCTGACTTTAACTTGTTTATTTCATGTAGATGGCCCTACCTGGACTTGCACATGAGATAGATAGTGTCTTTGACCTTCCTATTGTCCCCCAACCTCTATTTACCAATAAAAATAACATTACCTTTGAGCTATCCTTTTGAATTATGGTTCGAATACCCCATCTGAAGGGTACGAAAGAATAGTTAGCCATAATCTAGGAGGATATTGATGAGGCTACTATATTTTGGAACCATTATTTTGATAACATTGATCCTACTATAGATTAGTCTTCTTTTTATATTGTTCATCAACATCATTTAATATCTATTATTTATAAGTTCCTTTTTATCAATAAACTTAAATGTTGAAAAAAGGTTGACATCTATTTAAGGAAGCATATTCCTTTCTTGGGACTGGTTTCTCACCAGATAGCCCAATACCTCTTTATTAACATATTTTTCATTAATTTTATGTGATTTTTAGGTCATTCTTCCCTTGCCAAATAAGTGTTCCCACTTAATCTAGATATCAACATGTGGAACATCCAATGAGGTACACACCCCTTATCTATTATTTCTCTCCTCTTTAAAGAAAAAAAAATTAGAGTAAGAATTCAAGTGAAACATTCTAGCATGCTCGATGGGACCCATTATGATTTCATAGTTATGTTTATTTCAATATAGTTGAGTTAGTGTATCTCATGTTTATTACATTTCTACATGTCTTTAAATTCTAAAAAATACAAAATTTCTTTTAATTTTCTTTTCTAAAATCAAAACAAACCAAATAAAAGTCCAAATTTCATTCTAGGAATAGGTTGCATTATCATCTTGCATTATTACATTGCTCCTTGTTTGCATTCAAAGAAACCAAAGATTTCCTTTTAGGCTATAATTAAGTGCATCCATTGAATTACTTATTTAATGCTTAGCTCACCTAAATTAAATTAAGTTATTTTGAATGAATCATAGAACACATAGGTTACACTACCAAACCACTACACTAAAGAACAAATCAAAACATACATGAGACAAGGCCCATTGGGATTTCATCACCCTTTGGATCACCTTGCCTATCCAAAAATACCACTTGGATTTCACCACCAAGGGGAGGACCCAGTCCATTCTTTGGTATAGTATAAACTCTAGACAAATGATATCTATTGGCTAAGTGGCTTGGCTTAGCTTCAGGTTCATGAAGTATGGGGAGCAAGCCCCCAGTACCAGGCCATGTACCTAATCTAGTGAAAATTATTTGAGCACATAAACTTAACCTAAAACCATCCTTAGAAAAAAATTTAGTACCTAAATCATAAGCCAATTTTCCCTTTCACACTCTTTAAGGCATAATCCAAAAGTGATATAAAATAAATCCTAGGAATAATTATGCTTTTAGTGTGTGCTTTGTTTACATTATGATTTTCTTGAATTGCTCATTATTTGAGGTGAAAGGTTCTCTGTCCACTTCCAGATTTTTCATATGGTTTTGAATAGACAATAAGTGAAAAATCAAAATAATCAACCACCACCTTCATCTTTATCCATGGATTATACCTCAGATGTGGATAAATATTCCCATAGTTTAACTCACCATTCTCCTCCACCAGCATCTCCCTCTAGAATTCCTACCATATCTAAAGGAGATCTAGACTTCACCACCTTTCTCAACAACAATCCAATTGCTTTGCAACATTACCTTAACACCTTGCCTCATCGTACACCTCTCACTTTAGTTCCTTTTTCCAAACCTTCTCTTGGTATGCCATCCCACCTCATGGCAGGAACCACTTCAACTCAACCATTAACTTAGACCTCTTACAACATCCCATCCAACCAAACCCAAACCAACCTTCTACCACCCAACCAAACACCACCAATTACAACCCATGGGGGTTTAACCTTACCATTAGTTATGTACGCCCCATCTACTATGGCATTATTTTCCATTTTAGTTCCTATCTTCCCTTCGATTGCAACCAATCCTTTGACCACATTTTCAATTCAAAAATTAGTGCTCTACATACCTCAAAACCTTCTTTCAATTAGCACTAGGGTAACCACCCAACCTCAACCTTCCCAACTTCTTCCTACCTCAAGCATACCAAACACATCTTTTCCTCAACATGTGCCTATGATAACTTACCAATATGTCCCTAACCTACAAGGGTACATACCGACCACCATCCAAACTTTTATACCAAGTAGTTATTATATGTTGCCATCTCAACCTCTTATCACCACCTATTAATATTTATCTTCATCAATACCATTTTTTGCCTATTCATACATTGCCATGAATTAGCCTCAAGAAAATGTACCTCTTAATTATGTAATTTTTCAACCCCAACCCGACCTAATCAAAATGCTCATGGAAAAAATGACTAGTTTGGAGTCATTCATCTCCACCTCAAATAATCTTTTGTCTTATGACCAAATTTTTAATGAGCCTATCCATCCCTCTATACCTATTCATGTTTATCCTTATCAATGGGAATTGCCTAAATTTTATAAATTCTAAGGTAAAGAGGAGACTCAAAAACACTTAAGAGAATTCTAACATGTGTGTTACTTGATCACTTATGATGACACTTTCTTTCTCCAAACCTTTCCTATGTCATTATTCGGGGCTGCCCTTGACTAATATAGTACTCTTCCCACTCATTCTATCTTTTTTTTCTCTCAATTGGTGCAAATGTTTTTAGAACACTTTATTATAAACATATCTAAAAAGGTTTCCATTACAAACCTATACTCCATAAAATAGTTTGAAGATGAGTCCATTGTTGATTTCATTGCTAGATGGAGAGGTCTCATTAATCAATTCACTTTCCCATTACCTTAACCCAAATTAATCAAATTATTTTCTTAGGGTTGTGCTAAAAACATTGCTCTAACTCTCTAAGTCCAAACATTTAGGACCTTTGATGATGATTTTACTATGGCCCATAAATTGGAAAATTATGCTATTAATGAAGGGAAGTTGAAGCTTTGAAATAAAAATTCTAGTTTCAAATCCACAGAGTCATCTTCCACCAAAACTATGAACCCAACCAATTCTAAAGAGAAAACATATGCACATTTGGTCATTCTTAAGACCACACCTCCTCCACCCATCAAACAAACACCTCCAACTAACAACCCTTCCAATTGTAATAATTGTACTCAAAATTGGGTCCCTTCAAAACCATTTATCCCAATTGGAGAATCTTATGCATCGGTGTTGGAGAAACTACTCAAGGCCAATCTAATCCAACTTCTACCCATCAAACCCTTTTAACAATTTGATACTTCTCACCTCCTTCCTGGGTGGTACAATGGGAATGATCATTGTGACTATCATTGGGTTGTTGGACATGGTAATAATAGATGCAATAAATTTAAAATCATTATCCATGACTTAATTTATAAAGGGGAGCTTGTGTTTGACAACCCAAATGTTCCTTTAAATGAATCCCTTGATATTTTCCAAAAACCATTTCCAAACCATCCACCTTCATACCAACACCATGAAAACCAACTTGAATCTTCCAATTCACATGAAGCACATGTAATTAATGTCATCAATAATGTGCCCATTATCGAAGAATTTATTACTTCTATCACCCAAATTAAGGAGAACCACCTACCACCAACCCCTTCAAATGCCTAAATGAAGGAAGTGACTATCCTCTCCACTTCTTTAGATGAAACCATGGTTTCAACCACCCCTCCTATGGTGGAAACACCTAAGGAGATGGTCACTCCATCAACCATTTTATTCAATCCTCCAATCCAACTTGAAAAATCATTTATTCCTTTAAACAACTAAACTAAGGAGGAAGCTCAACCAATCCTTCCACCTAAAACCATTACCCTTACCACACCAATTGCAGAATAATCCATGTCTTCCCTAAAATCCATCTCTCAAGAGATAATAAACCTATCTACTTAACCATTGCCTTCAGAACCTTTCACCAAAGATAACAATAATGAAACCATTACTTTTTCATACCCGAAGGGTTTACACTTTGAAGCTAATGATTAGGGAATAATTCCTATTTATAAACCCTTCTCCTAGCTAGTTCAAAGTTTGGAGTTCACCTCACAACCTAAATTTGATAGAGCTACCTTTTGGCATTGTCTGGGACTCCTATATCAAAATAAAATTGAACCTTTTACTTCACTTGAATCCACTTTTGAGCTTGTTTTTACAGCTCTACTAACTAATCCTCCTAAAATTACCAAGGGACCACCTCAATTACCCCTATCTAATTTTTTAAATCACCCTATGATTCTTTTACCAAGTGAATCACGACCTTGGGGATCCCTCCCATGCCAAATCCTACTCACCCTCCTTTTAGATTGGATCTAACCACACTAATCCAACCAAAACCTAATACAATTAAAACCATTAAGAAAGAGGGATTGCCTAGACCTCAACTTTAAAGAAGAACCATACCAGCCCTTTCAACCTTACCTTCTATTTTAGGATCACATCCTTCCACCATTCTCATAACCTAATCTTTCTCCAAAAATCCATCTCCCTTTTCTTTACCTATAACAAGTCCATTTCTCAGTTCAACATCTTTCCTCACTAACCTTCCCCCATCTACCTTCTCATCTATTAAACCGTTATCATCTAGACCCCCAATTTATAAACTAATTATAACTAAGATAATTCATTCTAAACCTCCATTTAGGCTTACCCCACCAACCATACCTCCTATTAAAAATCCCTTACCCAACAAGAAATCTAAACCAAAAAACCAAACCCCACAATCTCTAAAATCCTTATCAGAGTCTTATACAATAGTATTACAAAGGATCCTACAAGATTCTACCATTAACTTACCTCCCATCAATCCTTTTGACCCCACTCATCAAAATATAACTTGGTTCAATGAAAATTTAATTTGTCTTTACCATAGAACCCCTGGGCATGATATGGAGAACTATAAATCTCTCCAAACTATCATTCATGGCCTTTTGGAGGAGGATGATCTATTGGATGAAAATTATTTAAGCCTTTTTCCTCTTTTACCACCTATCCAATTCTCCTACCAATCATCTCCTTCTCTACTCTTACCAAGGAGTATATTAGAGGAATCAAAGTAACTAACTACTCCCCTTATCATATAATTAATATGGTAACTCAGTCTAGAGCCCAACATAAGGATAAGGGTAAAGGGGTCCAAAAAAATGAAAAAGGTAAAGCCAAGGCCACCATTCCCTGGTCTCACCCTTCACCTCCTCAACTAGCTAACCAAACCCAATAGATTACACCTTCACCTTCATAACCATCCAAGCCTAAGGTCTCCATTTTGGGAGCCCCTTCCTCCTCTAATGCACCTTCATTTGTCCAATGCCTGATAATAAAACAAATTCACCAAATGCCCATAAAAATGAGTCTTTATGACTTAATCAACACCTTGCCTCAACATCATCAAGATTTAATTGAAGAAATGTGTTCTATATAAGTTCAACTAGATGATCCCCAACCTCTTGCATCTTTGATTGGAGCTGTCCAACACATTACCAATGTCACCTTTCAAAAATATAAAATCCCACCATATCATAGTGAAGATCTTGATCCCCTCTTTTTATCACAACATCCATTAATCAGAAATATGTCAAAAGGGTCATGATTGATGGAGGATCAAGTATCAATATCATTTCCTCTCATGCTTATGATCAACTTTAACTACCTAAAAACATCATGTCAAAAAGCTCAGTAGTTCTTTGATTGTTCAATGATACCTTGGCCACTACTCTAGGGATAATTATTCTCCACATACATTTAGGGTGTCAAACCATTCTTGAACTATTTTACATCATAGAGGTTGAATTTTAATAGAATGTGTTACTTGGTTACCCTTGGATCCATGCCATAGTATGCATCCCTTATACCCTTCATTAATGCATTAAGTTTGAGCATGAAGGACAAGTCATTACAATCAAAGCTGATATGAGTCCCTTTGATTCTTGTAATATGATGTATCGACCCAATAATTTTCTTACTCCAACTTCACCCTCTTCATAGCCAACCACTAGCCAAACAACTGCATTAAACCAATAGACCAACACTTATAATTTCAATAATAGTAAAGTATCCACTAGTAAAACTATTCTTTCATCCCAAATCTTGGTCAAGCACACCTTGCAATCCACATTCTACTGACTTACACTTAGGGAATATTAAATTTTAGCTTTGGATGCTTTTACCTCTCCACATGAATTTGGAAACCTTCAAAATGATCCATCTTATGATCCAAATATTGGTACCCTTGTCCCCTTTGGTCTTCCCAATAATATAACATATTTTGTCTATGGGGGACTTGATAAAATACTTCTTATACCCACCACCATGCCTTGTATTCAGACATTCACTTCCAACTTTTCCCATCTTAGCAACCTAACCTTGGCCTAAACATACCTTCATTGATGCACTTGGAAAGGGTTTGGGTTTGGCCTCTATGAATAAGGACACCATAAACTTCTTGCTATCAAAACTCAGAAACCGCATGAGTTCTTTGGCCTAGGGTATGTTACCTTAGAAGAGCCCATTTGGAGAACCACCACTATCACCAATTCTACCTCTCTCATTTGGAGAACCATTAGCTTCACCAATTCCACCTCTCCTATTTGGGGAACCACCAACCTCACTTCTCCCATTTGAGGAACTTCTATGCTTATCAACCTCACATTTCTAATTTGAAGAACATCTACCCTAACTAACTTCATTTGAAGATAGAAACATCATCCCACCTAACTTTTTTTTATCAACACTATCAATTTAGGTCCCCTAATTTATCAATAGGGTGGTCAAACTAAAACCATTCTTCTCATCCACCCAAAATGATCACGCATGATTCTGCTACCATTAAAACCATCTAATGTCAAAATGACAAATCTATTCTTACCTATCTGGGTGCTAAGGATTCTTCTCTTCAAAAATCCCTCCCTTGTTAAAAACCAAACAATGCTAAATGAATCAACCATAGACATTAACTTGGGTACTTAGGAGAACCCTCATATTTTCAAGATTGACCAATCCTTAACTCTTGAGGAACAAAGAAACTATGTAACCTTCCTTTGTGACCATAACATAGAATTTGCTTGGTCCTATCAGGATATGCTTGGTATTGACCCATCCATTGCCCTTCATAACATCATCACCCATCTTGAGGTTAGGCCAGTCTGGCAAAAACTTTGTTGAATCCATCCCCATATAACTCTTCTTATTAAAGAAGAAATTTAATGCCTTTTATCTGTTAATTTCATTCAAACCATTGACTATCCACAATGGGTCTCTAACATTGTTCCTATCACCAAAACCACTGGGAGACTCCACCTTTGTGTGGATTTTTGGGATCTTAACCTTGCATGCCCCAAAGACAACTTTTCCTTACCTAACATTAACTAAATTATTGATCTTACTTCTAGCCATGAAATGTTATCCCTCATGGATGGATTTTTGGGATATAACCAAATCTTGATTGCCCCCCAAGATCAACATAAGACATATTTTATCACCCCATGGGGAAATTTTTTCTATAGTTTCATGCCTTTTGGCTTATAGAATGTAGGAGCCACATATTAAAAAACAATGACCTATATTTTTCATGACCTCATTCATACAATAGTTGAAGACTATGTTGGTGATTTGCTCAAAAATTCCAAGCATCACTAGGATCATCTCACCATTTTAGCCATCATCTTTGAAAGACTTCTCCATTATCATGTTAGGCTCAATTCAAAGAAATGCATCTTTAGGGTCTTACCAGGAAAACTCTTGGGCTTCATTATTTCCCTTTGTGGAATAAAAATAGACCCCACAAAATTTAGATCCATTCTAGAAATGCCTCCTCCTACTAACTTAAAACAACTTCATAGCCTATAATCCAAACTTCAATCAATCTATTGTTTTATCTCCCAGCTATCCGATCGATGTCAACCCTTTCACCACCTCCTTAAAAAAATACCTCCTTTAAATAGACCAAGGAGTGTCAAGAAGCCTTTGATGCAATCAAGGAGTATCTTATTTCTCCACATGTCCTTATTCCCCCAAAGGAAGATCAACCCTTTTATTTAAACCTATCTACCACTGATCATTCCTTGAGAGCCATGCTTACTCATCATAATGACCAACATAAGGAGTAGGTTATTTATTACACCATTTGTACCCTCATTGACTATGAAACATGATACACCCATCCAAAAAAAATCTGCCTTGCCTTAGTTTTCATTGCCTCTAAAATTTGTCACTATCTTCTTAACCACAAAGCTTATATCCTTACCAACACTAACCCCCTCAAGTATATGCAATCTAATCCATATCTTAAAAAATGTATGGCTAAGTGGATCAAGCTTTTATTTGAGTTCAATCTTGAGTTTCTTATATAAAATTCCATTAAAGGATATGTCATTATAGACCAATTAGCTAAATCCCCTCTCCCTAATAATCAAACTCCTCTTTTTCCTTTCCAAATGAGACTATAGCTACTCTTTCTTTAGAAGAACCCACCTATCAAATGACTATGTATTTTAATAGTTCCAAATGTCAAAATGGTGGGGGTGCCAACATATTCCTCATTCCCATTAATATAAAACCTCTCCCTCTTTCTTTCAAACTTAATTTTGAATGCACCAATAATATAGCTGAATATGAGGCCTTGATCATATGTCTCCAAACTACCCTAGCCTTAGGAATCAAAACTATATGTGTCTTTGGAGATTCTCAAATTATTATCAACCAAGTCACATGAGCCTATCAATGCAAAAATTATGTTATTCTAAAATATAAACAACTTGTTGATAAACTATTAGCATCATTTAATCATTATACCATTCAATTAGTCCCTCACTCTATAAATAAATTTGTAGACACAATGGCTTCCCTGGCATCCCAAATTCCATCCCAACCTACTGACTCTAAACTATTTATCACCATACACTAATTTTTCACCCCATCTTACCTTAGTCTCGATCTTCTTACCATTTTCCAAGTGGAAACATCACATTTAGACATTTGGTATGACAAAATCTTTCACTACCTTAATGTCGGTGTCTTTCCACTCGATATTTCAATAAATGCTCACAAAGATTTCATTCAAATCACCTCTTTATACTTAATAATAAGGATAATTATTTACAAATTAGGATTTGATGGCCTCCTTCTTTGATTCCTTCATAACAATGAAGCCTTTCACACCATTAAAGAAGCACATGACAACATCTATGGAGGACACTTTAGTGGTTTGGCTATTACAAAGCGTATTCTTTACCTAGGATAATATTAGCCTACACTTAATCAAGATTATTGTGACTATGCCAAGAAATGCATCAAATGTCAATAACATGCTAACCTCCATCATGCACCTCCTCATAGTCTCCAAGTATTAGCAGATTATTGGCCTTTCTTGTAATGGGGTCTTGATATTATTGGCAAGATCAATCCTCATTCCTCTCAACATCACCAATATATCATCACCACCATAAATTATTTCACCAAATGGGTAGAATCCATTTCATTAATCTCAATCAAAGCTAAAAAAATCATTGACTTAATTACCCATCACATCATCTGCCACTTCGGAGTCCCTCATAAAATCATCACTGCCAATGGAAAATCCTTCAAGAACAAAAAGGTCCAAGAAATTTGTAAGGATTTTGGCATTGACTTAAGTTTATCTTCCCCTTATCATCCACAAACTAATGGATAAGCCAAAACTTCTAACAAAACCCTCATCAAAATGCTCACCAAAGTGGTAAATGCTTTGGGCAAGGATTGGCACCTCCACATCCCATTTGCTCTATGAGACTACCACACTACTATTTGAACTACTATAGGTGATACACCTTTTTCTCTAGTCTTTGGAGCCAAGGCAATTCTACCTCTTGAAGTCCAAATTTCATCTCTCCATATATCCTTACAGGATATTCTTTTTGAAAGTGACTATCATCAAGAATGCTTAGAGTGCTTAGAACTCCTTGATGAACATCACCTTGTTGCCCTTAATCACCTTTGTATCTATCAAGATCGTATCAAATTAGCCTGCAATAAGCATTTGAAAATATAAGAATTCAACATTGGAGAACTTGTCCTTAAAGAAAACCAACATGTCACTAACATGGAGAAAACCAAAAGGGGTAAGTTTGCCTTCAAATGGCTTGGACCCTATACATAACCCACAAGTATGGATCAAGAGCTTATCATTTATCCTCTCTCGAATGAAAATTAGAACTTGAGCCTCTAAATGCTTCACATTTGTGCCCTTTCTATTGCTAAGGCCTCTATAACACACACTATTTTCTAACTTAAGCTCATCCTTTGATTTTAACAACTTCTCACATCCCTACTCTTACCCTATTCCTCTTAGTGACATGTGATTACACTAGATATGTGTGATTATCCATCAAGCCTTTTCATCCAATCTTAAACATGGGTACCACAGCTATACCCATGACATGGTTCTCATGGATAATTTTCATCTATTGTTAGATGCAATCCCATGGCTGCATGTTCTTTAAGACCCCTTATTATGATCACATAACCACCATATTAAGGCACAACCTTTCCCTTACAAATGATTTTCTCTAAGCTTCAAATATATGTGTTCATGTCTAAAATAAAAGTTCAAGATTTTTGATATACATATTATTTGGGTCCATTATCATAAGAAAAAGAAATAGACTACTCCCTTGAAAGATGACTGTCACCTAAATAATAAAATGATAGACTGCTCCCTAGAAGTATAAATATTTAAACTTAGACCTAGACCACTCCCTTGAAGGATGGCTAAGCCAACATGATAGATAATAATAGTCATAATCAGCTCTATTTTCTCACTTAATGAAGCTTCCCACCTTAATTATCTTCACCTCTTTTAAAAAATAATACATGACCCTATCAAAAATTTAAAATTATCCCTAACAAACCACACTTAGTTCTCTTTTAATATTGGTAGACTTATTGTATTGATCAGTCTACCCCTTCATGACATGGACTAGTTTGTTTTGGTTCTAGGCATCACCTAAGTAAAAGGGTGGGTGACCAAACACATGATTCCCTACCTAACACTTCTTCCCCACCTACCTATCACTACCCTCCCATTTTCATATCACCTCTATAAATCAAATGATTCTGAGCTCACTTGACACATGGTGTTTATATGACACACCTTAGTACTAGGAAAATGAAAATTTGATGTGCATGAAAGGTTCACTTTCACTAAGCTCCAATCCTCCTTATGGGGTACAATAAGATCCTTGCTAATAAATCTATAAATACCACTTTTTTTGTCACTCATTCATATCCTACCTATTAAAACCAAAATCATTCCATAAATCAAAGCATTAAGGTCAAAACCAACCCACTTATCATATGTAGCTAACATAATTAACCAACCCCATATCAAAACAATAGATTAACCGATATGAGTAACATTATTCAAACATACTCTATACTATGAATATATTAATTAATTAGTCATAACCATTATGCATCATCACCAATCAACACAACTTGATCTAACTATCATAGCATAATTAGCATTAACAAATACCAAAATACATTATCATATAAATACGAACATTAAATAAACATCAATCATCATCAACACATCTAGAAATGAAACCATATCATATATATATAATGTTTATACATCATAAATCTCACTCAAAATACATCTCACATCTTCAACACGTAGGTCAATATCAAAAATGGATCATATACATATCATGGCCTTGGTATACCACCACTAATACCCTCTCTAGTACTTGTACTTATACCTATACCTACACCTGTACTGGGAAGAGGCCTTGTTTGATGACCCACTTCCATAACCGACTACCTTGAGGTCCCCAAACCTACCCCACCTAACAAACTCACTTGATACTCTCCCCATCACAACTCATTAGGATATTGTGCTAATATAATGCCCTCATAATACCTCAGATCATGTATCACTGTATGATACCTGGTCTATGTGATATATCTGGGAGGTGATATACCTATCACTACTCTACTCACCTATCATAAGGAATATCTCTCTCAGGTCACCAAATCAAGTGAGACCTTCACCTAGTCTTGTTCCCCTATCAATGTAGTCACCTGACCCTATAATATGGCCATCTACCCTTGGTAAAGCTATGATCTATGTATGGGCCTAGTCTCTCTCCACTATGAATCCTCCTACCTAACCTTGAAGAGTCAAAACCTACCCTTGTAATGAAACTATTTAGGCCTACACTACCACTAGTTCCACTTCCTCCTATGGGTCCCCCTATGTTAGCCCCTATCTCTGATCTACATCCATCAGAGCCCTATCACCATCTCCTAAACCAAAATCCATCATAGTATATATACCTTGAAACCATGTAGGGTAGTCAAGTGTCATCCTGATGTCATCAGCTCCCCTCCACGATAGCTCCTCAAAATCCAAAACCTCATCTTATGGTTGTATCTCTAAAAGTATATACTCTAAATCCTCCCTTCTGTACCATACAAAATCAAGAGGGATACCCTTTACCAATCAAAACTATCACCATACCCTCTCTAATGGGATACGCTTAGTCTCTCCCTCTCATCTCCATATATCCACCTCTAGCTCTGTAAATAAAATATATGATGATAGTATCCTTCCCATGTAAGCCACTCCTTATATGGCCTCTATACTATATCTCCATCCACCAAACCCCCTAGTGCATCTCTACACTAGTCTAGGTCATGTATACCACTACATGCTCCTATCAAGGCACTCTCTCTCCTCCATTAGTAAAAACCAACCCTATAATCCATTAGTAAATACCCCTTGACTGGTAAACCTAATGGTCACATCACTTATATGTGCTTATATGCCTAAAATGTAGCATAAACCCCACATTAATGCCATGCCATGTATGTGCCTAAAAACCCCATAGCTCCCTTTATATCTGCACTAGTAATACATGTGCCCATCCAAACATAACTCCACTCAAATATAACTCCACTAACACCCTCAATAACACACTAGGGTATCTCCCTCTAACTAAATTTGGTAATGCATATAGGTAATTACTAACTACAACATAGTCAACAAATGTCTATCTCCTAGGGATCTCTAGTATAGTGGTCTGATACTAAAGCATCTAGCATGAAACTCTCCCACACTAGCATCATCCCCATATAACATATCCAAACACTCATCAATCTCATCCCCCTCTATCTGATAAATGGGATCTCTTTAGATTGGTAACCATGTAATCTAATGAACATCCTCCAATAATATCATCATCTCTCCTATCAACAACCAGAAGGTATTAATCACTAGATCCCATCTCTTAATGAGGTTGACTATCATGGAAACATCCCTTGAAAGATGTTGGTAGTGGTGCATCCCCCTAAAACCCACCACCTCCATATGATGCCAATCCTTGGATGTTATCCCATATCAATGTATTAGGAATATCTCAAGAATATAATCTTGTAACTAAATCTTCTCTCATGCCTAAAAACAACCATGTCACAAATTAAATATTAACCTATCCCTCTAACTATGATAATTAAAAAAATTGATAGACTTTCCCTACCTTTCTCTTAGATAAACACTATTTGAATCACCTACTTCCCTTTCATTTTCCACCTCTATATGGACTATCCTCTTCCACCCACCCATACCCTATTCTATGACACACTTTCTCGCCTACCTAGGATATAAAAACCTAACCTTAAAACCTACATTCTCAAAACTAAATATTAAACCTAAATCCTAAACCTTAAACCCTAAATATAAACCTTAATAAATCCCTTTTGTCAGCTGTCAATAGTTCTACCAACTATCGATGGTCCCCTAGGGGAATTTTATACCCCTAGGGTCGATCAACACCAATTGGGTCAACTATCGATGGTCACCTACAGGTGACCATTGACTATAGTTCTCAACCCTCCAACCTCCCCAAAACACCCCAAAACATCAAAACCCCCCTCCCCCTGCATTTTCTCTTATTCCCCCCCTCATCAATTTTGGTCAATTTCCTACCCACCCCTTCCTTTTTCCCCTCACAGCCACACAAATCAATCAAAAAAACCTAAAACCTAGGTTTCCTTTTCACACACATATCCACACTATGTAAACTTTTAGGTCTTAATTCAAACTCTAATTAGCTTCTATAAATTTAAAAAAATAGTACCTACCTCATTCTATGATTTGTGGCACCTCCTCAAGCTATACCTTGCCATTGGTGCCTCTCTAGGGTCCATCTTGCCCATGAATATGCTCTCAATGAACCAAGATCCTCTTCACTCACCTCACCACCAATCCCTTTCCCTCACAAAATGCTAAATGACAAGTACACCAATTTTGCATAATAACATAAATAATGACCTATTTAACCATCCAAATCACTTTTGTCATGGTTTTAGGGATTTTTGACCCTAATCATATAGCTAATGTAACCATCATTGGTTAGACTAATCATCAATGGTTATGTAACCATTATCAATTTCACCTAACTATCGATGGTTTGGTAACTGTCACCAGTCATTTCCTTCCCCTTTCCTTTACAAAAAACCTATATTTATCCCTTCCACTTATTACCTTCTTCCACTTATCCTTACCTTACCAAACCTTGATGAGGTCACCTATTTCCCTTACTATTACCCTTATCTGGGAGTCACCCTCTCCTTGACCCAAAAACTACATTAGGCCTAACATCTATATTAGATGAATTGTTCATGGGACTATGTAGGTAACATCCTCTTGCCTTGTGTATCAAGAGTTAGCTTGGCTACCCACCACCCAAACAACCCACCCATTTACCCATGTTCCTCATGACCTTGGCCTTTTTTAAACACACCTATTCATATACCTTGTAATGACCTTGCTTTGATCATTATTGACCACTTTGACCAACTTGGCCTTGTTAAACTTTTTTCACACCACTTTGTGTGCCACCTGACCATTCTTGTTTTTCTTATGAGCACTTCCTACCCTAGATACCTAAGGAAATACTAACCCTTTATAGGACATTTGATATTCATAGCTTAATCATCTATGATTATTGCTGGGTACTGGTTACCTTATCACTTTTTCTATAACCTAAACGTATTATTATCAATATTAGCCATTTTGTATCTTTGTATGATTTTGTAACCTTAGCATCTTGTCACACCCTTGTGTGTGTAGTTATATTTCCATACCTTGACCTTCTTTTTTATCAAACCATGACCTAATTGTCATCCTACCTCATCGACTCCTAGTTTGATGGGGAATACCCTCCTCCTATACTCAAGGTAATTGACCCTAAACTTTTAACCTTCCATTTTTATTCTATGGCTTATTGACCTAAGGGTACAAAATAAAAAGGGGCAAAATGTAGACACTTAAAAATGTTCCTCAAAACATTTTTTAGGTTATTATGTTAGGACCTGGTACTCGACCCTAACCTAGTTAACTCCTTTATTAACCTAGTTGACCCTTCTTTACACAAACTTAAACAAACCACTCAATACCTTACATTTTACCTCTTTTTCCTTAGAGGATCAACTTCTGATGGTTAGCCTAACTGTTAATAGTTATCCTAACCATCGATGGTCAGGTACTCTCACCTAACAACTTAGAAACTTCCAGCCATGAACATGCTTACACTAACAAAATTGGTAACTTTTCCATGCACAAACTCATGGATTTATTTTTGTCAGTCTATTATACTTATCTAGGACCAACTTAGTAACTTTCCCTCCTTTAATTTGGAAACTCTCTCTCCTCATTCAAGAATTTTTGTGCTATAAGTATAGGGCTCCTAGAAGATATATGGGACTAAAATTTGTACATCTAGACTCTCTTATTTTTTTGCAGGCATTCAATAACCTAAAGCTCTGTCCACGTGATTCTCTCATCAAGGTACCATTATGCTGCTTGCATTCCTTTAGGCATTCAACCATCCAACTCTTCAAAGCAAAGGTACCTCACTTGTTTTTATCTATTTTAATTTATCATTCTTTGCTTATTTTAAGTGTGTTCTCTATTGAATACTCTTCCCGCATCTTTTACCTTACCCACACTATCCATATAACCTTTTTAGCCCATCAATTACCTATTTATAGCTCATTTTTACTCCCCATCAAGTTTTTGATAGGTGATCACCAATAGTTTCCATAACCATCACTAGTTATAACAACTACCACTAATCACCAAATCGTCAATGGTTAGGATAACCATCATTGGTCACCCTGACCACCGACGGTCACTGTCACCTAAAATTATAAATTATTATACTATCCATCCCTTTTACCTTCTCAAAATTTTTTCCATCCCCTGACCTGTACTTGAACACTTTTCTAATTTTTCTAGATTTAACATTAGCTTGTTTATTGCATGTAGATGAACCTACCAAGAATTGCACATGAGATAGATAGTATCTTTAACCTTCCTATTATTTCCCAAGCTCTGTTTATTGATAAAAGTGACATTGCATTTTAGCTATCCCTTTACATTATAGTGATCACACCTCATCTAGAGGACGTAGAAGAACAATTAGTCATAATCCAAGAGGATATTGATGAGGCTACTACATTTTGGAAACATTATTTTGATAATATAGATCTTGCTATAGACTAGTCTTCTTTTTATATTATTCATCAACATCATTTCATATTTACTATTTATAATTTATTTTTTATCAATAAACTTGAATGTTGAACAAGCACTGAAATCCATTTAAGAAAGCATATTCCTTTTTTAAGACTAATTTCTCACTAGGTAGCCCCTTACCTCTTTATTAATATATTTTTCATTAAGTTCATGTGATTCGTAGGTCATTATTCCCTTGCCAAAGAAGAGTTCCCACTTCATTTGGATATTAACGTGCATAATGTCTAACCAAGTACACACCCCTTATCTAGTGTTTCTCTCCTCTTTCAAATCAAAAAGAATTAGAGTAAGAAATCAAGTGAAATAGCTCCATACTAAAATTGAGCCCCTAGTCTAGTCATTTGACCTCCATATTTATTTAAAACCTAAAAAAAGCTTGTAAAAGGTCACTATCTATAGGTTTTAGGTAGATGGACTGAGTTATTTCTTGAAAACACACTTGTAGGTGCATGTTTTCATGATCTAAGATTTGGGAATGGTGTTTGAAGTTTTCCCTAGAGTTATAAACATCATCTATACTATTATTCATCCATTAATTATTCAAATTGCACTTAAACATTTACAAATCACATGATTTTTGGATTATGTTTCCTTTTTCATAGTAATCCTACCTGTAGGTTGCTCTTTTACATGTTTAGGCCTGAATTCATTGCTTAGAGGCTTGTTTGTGTCTCCTAAACACATCCTACATTAGTTTAGACCTTGAAATTCATCTTTATGCACTTTCACATCAAATAAAATTCTTATTTTCTACTTAGTCACCCTTAGCTAACTATGTGAAAGCTCTTTAGAGAGAAACCTATAGGTGGACACTCAAACTTATAGGATATAACTATAGGCTAACATGGAGTCTTACCTTTGTATTTCATAGTATCCTTATCTTCCTTGGCACCATGGTATGATGTTCACCTATAATATTTATCTAGTGTAGGTTCTAGACATTTATAGTTGTACTTTTAGGTCTTAGGAGTCTCTTAGGCTTGGAAACCTATAGATAACATTAAATAATTTTAGTGTGTGTAAGCATGACTTCAGGGTTTCCAAACTCATGTCCTTTGAAATTTCAAATTTCCCTCTTTTATAAGAAGATACCCTCATGGTAGGACTATTATATGGATATGTTAAGGTTTAGCAAAGGATCATCTCTCATACCTATCCAAAATTTCAAAAAACTTAGAGCTCTCTATTCTACCATCTTAGGAACAAGTTCCCAAAAAACTCAGATTATCTATTTGGGATAATTTTTCAATACCTAGTAGGATAAAAAAGGATTAGTCATTCTCAATAGGCTATAAATTTGATTCAAAACCTCATGAATACTAATACCTACCACCCATGCCTCTGTATAAACCTTTACACCCCTGTTAGACACCTATAAGTGTGAGTTTCTAAGTGTGAGGTAGATTTCTTGTCACCTTGGTTTCACTAGCACAACTTTGAGAGAGACTTCTTCAAATAGGTTTGGTTGATTGTTATTGACTCTATAACACATTGTAAACATTTCCATGTTATTCATAGTACCTCTAAAGCCCTTACCCACATGCATACCTAATTGTTCTCTTAGGCAATCTTTAGGCCTAATAGGCCAATAGGAGATTAGGCTCCCTCTAACACTTGTGTAGAATCACTTGAAATTTACACAAATTCAAAGGCTTTCTACACCTATAATAAAATTATTCAGATGACTTCAAAAGATAACAAAGTCCTTTATGAAGAAAGGAACTAGTTTGCAAACACCAACAAGCCTAGAAGAGGTTTATTGAGTTAATGAAACCCTAAAAGCCAAGAAGAAAATGTAAAACCTATGGAGAGGCCTTAGATAACCCTAAGAAACACATGAAATAGCCAAACCTATCAATACAGGGACCCCTCATGAATGTAAAAGCATAAGAAGCTACTTGGTTTATTAAAAATGATTCATAAAGGATGAGCTATGAAACTCAGACTTATTGCCATGGATTTTAAACTAAATAAGACTCCTCTCAACTACCAAGATTGCTCCCCCCAACTCCACTTGTATGGTCTGTACCAAGTAGATAAAGTTGACCCTTCTTGGCTTGTGAAGGTGTAGACACCGAAATCGTGTTGACTCCCCTGGTCATCCTTCATGTTATTCTCCTTCGCCTATTTAACCCCTGTCGACCATTTTTCCCACTAGCCTTAACCCTGGCATCTTGTCAAAATGAGCAAAAGACTAAAGTTAGTCTCTGCCCCCATTCTGCATCTGCCGACCATGGTCTCCACCCGACCAACATCACCGACATCAGTCACTTATCGGCCGACATCAGCGGTCTTGCCGACGTCGATTCTCCTTAGCACTACATTCTTGATCCGAACACAGGAACCATTATTTTGTTACCTGTTATCCATTCGGTTCCCAATCGATTTCCCGATCGATTATTGAACTGTCCCTAGCCTTCATCCGTAACCTCTTCATTCGACCAACCAGTTCATTATTTTCAATGAGGACTCTTGCAATCAATCAACTCTGGCAATCAACCATCTCCTGCATCCAACCAACCTGCAATCAATCTTCTGCATACAAGAACTCTGCTTCGGTCATTTGGCAGCACTGTGACAACGTCAATCACGTCTCCAACTTCATCTTCAAGCGTATAATAGGTAAGTATCTTACTCTATGTTTTGTTTCTCTCTGGTTATTGTTTTTATTTACTGCTATCACCCTGGATCTTCAAATTGTAGCCCTGAGACTTGACTTCCTCCTTTACTCCTCTGCCTACTATCCCAGTCTGTAATTCTGTTCAGACTTCCTGTACAAACCCCAAACAAAACAACAGACCTTCTCCAAACCCCCAAACCCTGTCCAGACTAGACTAGACCCTGTCTCGACTTGACCAGACCCAACCAGACTAGCCCAAACTCTATCCAGAACTGTTTCCCCGACCGATGCCAGTCATTACCCTGATCGATGCTGGCACCTTAACCGACGTCGGCACCTTCCCCTGACTAACGCCGGCACAGAGACCAACACAGGTGACTATGCAGAATAGTTTGCTGCATATCAGGTATGCACTTTGTTTTCTATCTTTTATTTTTCTGTCATTCTATCTTTTATCTACTTTCATCAAATATTCTATTTTAAACTAGTGGGTTGATATCCTTCTAGGAAGTCTTCGTACTTCTGGGATCAGGCGTTTGCCTGACAACCCACCATCTCTTTGTCTAACATTTTTTCGTGTTTAGTCTATTTTTATTTACAGGTATCATTCCTCCATAGCCAAAGAGGAGCACCTTCCAACGTCTGATTTCGGTGCGCACGACTACAATCAGGTATCTTCTAGCCTTGACCATCTTTTAGTTTCTTATTTCTTCTTTGAATGTAGAAAGCAACTTAGCGTAGAAACATTCTGGCATGCCCGGTGGGACCCTAGGTTCTTCCGTGGGTTCCTTTTTCTTTTCATTTATATAGGTGCATTAGGTTCCTTCCTTTTTCACCTCTTTCATCTTCTTAAACGACATCATAAGCAGGACTAAAAAGAACTTTTATTTTCTTTCTTGCACTTCTAGACTAGTCAAAACTCATATTCTTCAACTCTTTCTCCATTCGTCTTCATACGAACAAACATTTCGACTTGGGCATTAAAACACTTTGCATTCATTTCTATTTGCTTGCATCTCTTAGACCACACATAGTAATTAACAAACGCATATTGAATTAATCTAGATCACTTGATGTTACACGACCAAACCACTTGCACAAAACAAACATCTTAACTTACCTGAGACAAGGCCCGACTGGGATTTCATCCCCCAGCAGATACCTTACCTATCCCGGTGATCTTACTTGGATTTCATCACCAAGGAGAAAGCCCACTCCATTCTCTAGCAGAGCCTAATCTCTAGGGGAAGTATATTTTGGCTAAGCAAAACCAGCTAACCACTGGAATCGTGAAGTGAGGGGAGCTTGCTCCTTAGCACCAGGCCTTATATGAAACCTAACACAGACTTCTTGAGCACCATAACAAAACCCGAAACCATCCATAAACTGCTTCTTCTAGGACCTGACTCAAAAGCCAATCTTCCTCTACACACATTCTAAGGCATAAGCCACTATAATCCTAATAATCTACTCCTAAGATTTTAGGATCTGCTTGTGTTCTTCATCTTTTTAGTTCTTATCTGCTTGTTTGAGCTTGTGAGGATGACCTTTCTTGCCTTAAATGGTTTTGACATGCAGTCAAACCAAGGCTCTTCTTGACCACGCTAGACATTAACCGCTTTCGCCTACCCCGCCTATAACCAGCCCTATAATGGAGTTCAACTTAGAAACTGAAAGAACTCCTACTAGACCATCCCCAACCCAAACGCCTATTGTCCCAAAAGGGGACCAAGATTTCGCACGATTCTTGGACCTCAATATCACAGCCCTCCAAAACTATCTTGCAAGAAACCCAATGTGAGACCTCTCGGGTGAAGTGGCGACGACATCCACACCATTCGCCACCCAACCTTTTATGACTCAGCCTTTCACCTCAACCGTTAACTCGACCATGGCCAATACGCAAAGTTTGGCCTCCTCGTTTATTTTTAGACTGACCTCCATCGGGATTTCATTACCCTCTCAACCACATGCAATTCAAACAAGTTCTCCATCATACCAAAACTTGATTGTCTCGACCCCACACACTCTTGCACCCATATATGCAGGAGTGCCTACCTCCTCTTTTGCCCATGCCACCACATAACCTCCTTTGGTGGTATCTAGTCAGCCTATGCCTTCTAACTTCATAACCCAACCACCTTTGGCCTCCACTTCTATCCCTACGAGTAGTCATCCGTACGTTGTGCCCTTACTGGTACAACCGACTACGTCGTATGCTTCTTCCAGCCTCTTTCAAGTGCCTTACAACCTAGGGGGTGATCCGTCCACCAATCCGTCAGCAGACGTCATCAAGATGCTGATGGATAAAATGTCCAGTCTCGAAGCTTCTATCTCCGGTTCAAGTAATGTTTCTTCATATGACCAAATTTGCAATGAGCCCATCCATCCTTCTGTCCCTATTTGACCATACTCTAACCATTGGGAGCTTCCTAAATTCACTCGCTTCCAGAGTAAGGAGGACCCACAATAGCACTTATGGGCATTCAGACATGCCTGTTACCTTATCACCCACGATGATGCGTTACTTCTACGCACGTTTCTTATGTCTCTTTCTGGTCCTACCCTTGAGTGGTATAGCTCTCTTGCCAGACATTCTATCTTTTCATTCATTCAACTCGCCCAATTATTCATTGACCATTTCTCAATCAATATCACTAAACAAGTCTCGATCACATACCTTTACTCCATTAGGCAATTTGATGATGAATCTGTAGTCAATTTTGTCACCTGTTGGAGAGGCTTGATTAACCAGCTCTCCTTCTCCTTGCCTCAACCTGAGCTCATTAAACTATTTTCCTGAGCATGTGCTAGTCACATCTCATCCACCTTGCGGGTTTAAACATTCCACACTTTTGACGAGACCTTCACCATGGCCCGAAAGCTTGAACTCCATGCCATTAAAGAAGATAAGGTCAAATTGCGTAACACTAACACAAGAACCAATGACCATTCTTCTTCTAGACCTTCTTCTTCCCATTCTCAATCCAAGGGGTCGGCAAACACTGTCATCTTTAGACCATCATCTTCAACAATAACCAACCGACCATCATCTTCAACATTAGACTACATCAATAAACATTTTCAACATCAATCCATATAGCGTCAATTCACTCCAATTGGGGAGTCATATGCCTCTATCTTGGATAAACTCATCAAGCAGGGGGTCCTCAATCTCCCTTCAATCCAACCACATCAATTCGACCCCTCAATACCTATCCCTACATGGTACAGGGAGAACCACTTTTTCAACTATCACCGTGTCAAAGGCCATGACACGGATCACTGTCAAACTTTCAAAAACATCATCTAGGACATGCTAGACAAGGGGGATCTTATCTTGGACAACCCGAATGCACCACCCAACCAAAACCCTGATATCTTCAAACAACTTTTTCCTAATCACCCGCCTACTCAAGAAAATTTCCAAACCATGACCAATGACCCTCAAGACCATGATATACGCACGGTCGACACTATCTTTTCTCTTATCCCTGACCAACCTCTTTCATAGGTGGAAGACCCTTCTTCCCCTATACCTCCTCCACATGGCGAAGAACTTTCTTCTCCTACTTGTCCTCCATCGACTTCTCTCATATTGGAGGATGCTTTGATGGCACCCACATAGGATGCCTCATCTTCATCCTTTTTGTCATCAATGGGGGATCATACATTCCCCACGCCTAGACCACACATCGAGACCATGATCATTCCTATGCTCCATTCGATTACAGAGCCATACTCTCCTATTTCTTCTCCACCAAGAGAAGAACCAGTCTCTTCACCCATTTTGATCAAAGAAGACTCAGTTGCAGTTTCCTCTTGCCCTTTGCCTGAGATTGCCACATCTCACTTGCCTCCGTCCACATCCAAATCCAAACCCATATCTAACCTCACCTCACATAATAGTGGCCCTCACCCCAAACCAATGAAAGCCATTAAACCACACTGGAAGCCTCCTCCCCCACCTTCATCATTACCTTCAATCTTGGGCCCACATCTGTCCACTTTACTCAGAGTGCTTCCCACTCCCATACTTCACAGAGGTAATTTGCCTCCATTACTCTCTCAACCCATCAGACTTATACCTCCTCTAAACCATCAACCAACGTCTCTTATGCCTCTCAAACCAATGTCATCAGCCCTCACTGTAACAAAACATCCAGACCCATTAGCAGGTTCTTATGCCTTGCTATTACGGCAATTGTTACAGTCCTCTTGTATCAATCTCCTGCCTCTTAAACAATATCAATCTCTTAGACCTAAACCCCCCTAGTTTAATGACACTCACATTTGTGCATATCATCGCATGCCTGGGCATGACACCGAGCATTGTTTTGCCCTCAAGGTTGCCATTTGCCAATGCCTGGGGAATGACACCCTTCTTCTCGACCACATCGTCAACAAACCTTCAACACCACCCCACTCATCAACTCTCAGATCAAGGCCATCTTGGTTCGACAACTCTAAATTCTGTCATTATCACCACACTCCGGGACATGACACTGAGCGTTATTGTAACAAAGATGGCCAGGAAGAGATAACACTCAGTTGTAACCAAGATGGCCTTGAAGAGATAACTTTGCCTGGGATACCTGGAACACGATGACCCATTGGAGCTTCAGCTTAGATTGAATAACCTGATCAGCAGATGACTAAATGCTGGGGCCTGGTTATTTCAATTTTGGCACTCCTCAACCCTTGACCTATGACACTTTGACCTAACCATCTCGTGAAGTGGTATGTGTGCAATCATGACTTTTGCAGCGTTCACCCTCACCCCTCTTTTTCATCCACTCTTTGTCAAATCAGCACCTGATTCTAGGTTCCCTTCCCTCGACTCCTACTTTGAGGGGGAATACCTTATCCATAATCGGGGCAATCTGCTTCTTGTTTTTGTCTTGCAGTTCATTCGAACAACCAACAAGATGGAATCAACCTTATCCCTCACCTGGGGCAATCACTCCTATTTTTGTCTTGCAGTTCATCCAGAATAACCAACAAGACAAAAAGGGGCAAATGTAGACACTGAAATCGTGTCGACTCCCCTGGTCATCCTTCATGTTATTCTCCTTCACCTATTTAACCCCTGTTGACCATTTTTCCCACTAGCCTTAACCCTGGCAGCTTGTCAAAATGAGCAAAAGACTAAAGTTAGTCTCTACCCCCATTCTGCATCTGCCGACCACGGTCTCCACCCAATCGACGTCGCCGACGTCGGTCACTTATTGGCCAACATCGACGGTCCTGCCGATGTTAGTTCTCCTTAGCACTGCATTCTCTATCCGAACACAGGAACCATTATTCCGTTACCCATTATCCATTCAGTTCCCAATCAGTTTCCCGATCGGTTATCGAACCATCCCTGGCCTTCATCCGTAACCTCTTCATTCGACCAACCAGTTCATTATTTTCAATGAGGACTCTTGCAATCAATCAACTCTAGCAATCAACCATCTCCTGCATCCAACCAACCTGCAATCAATCTTCTGCGTATAGGAACTCTACTTTGGTCATTTGGTAGCACTGCGACAACGTTAATCACGTCTCCAACTTCATCTTCAAGTGTATAATAGGTAAGTATCTTACTCTATGTTTTGTTTCTCTCTGGTTATTGTTTTTATTTACTGCTATCACCTCGGATCTTCAGACTGTAGCCCTGAGACTTGACTTCCTCCTTTACTCCTCTGCCTACTATCCCAGTCTATAATTCTATTCAGACTTCCTTCACAAACCCCAAACAAAACAACATACCTTCTGCAAACCCCCAGACCCTGTCCATATTAGACCAGACCCTGTCCCAACTCGACCAGACCCAACCAGACTAGCCCAAACTCTGTCCAAAAGTGTTGCCCTGACCAACACCAGTCATTACCCCGACCGACGTCGGCACCTTAACCGATGTCGGCACCTTCCCCTGACCGATGCCGGCACAAAGATCGACATCGATGACTATGTAGAACAGTTTGCTGCATATCAGGTACGCACTTTGTTTTATATCTTTTATTTTTCTGTCATTCTATCTTTTATCTACTTTCGTCAAATATTCTGTTTTAAACTAGTGGGTTGATATCCTTCTAGGAAGTCTTCGTACTTCCAGGATCAGGCGTTTGCCTGACAACCCACCGTCTCTTTGTCTAACATTTTTTCGTGTTTAGTCTATTTTTCTTTACAGGTGTCATTCCTCCACAGCCAAAGAGGAGTACCTTCCAACGTCTGATTTCGGTGCGCACGACTACAATCAGGTATCTTCTAGCCTTGACCATCTTTTAGTTTCTTATTTCTTCTTTGAATGTAGAAAGCAACTTAGCGTAGAAACAGAAGGCAAGAAGGAAGGAAAAGAATCAAAATTTGATCTTTTTTATATTTTTCTATACATACCAAGCATAGGGAAGACTTAGGAAGCTTAAAAGACACTATGCCTATGTTCTCACATAAAGATGGACTTGTCAAGTCTATACAAGTGCTATTAAGAGCCCATTTTTTAGGAGATTCCCCTATTTTAGTGCATGAAACTAATTTTTCTACATCTAACCATTTCTTGACATCCTCTAACCTCATAAATGTTATAATTCTCCTTGGTGACAATTGTTTCCTTAAAAAATTACATAGAAATCATTTAATGAGCTAAAAAATGACTCAAAAGATACTTTATCATATGAAAACATGGCAAAGGGTTAATACATGACTTAGGGAAACCTTATAATAACTCAATGACCCTATTAGAACATTTATAAAATAATTTGAGCCTTTGACCATTTTTTACTAGAGTTGACCAGAGTTGACTAGATAAGTACAAAGAATCTAGGCCTAGACCAAGAGTAGAATAGGACTTATGTGGATGATTAGACATATATGAGACCCTATAAGACATATGGAAACATTTGAAAAGTTTAAATATGTAGGGGTTGACCCAATTTGAATAAAATTCAAATTTGGTTGACATTTTTTGGTAATTCCTAAGGGTAACATTCTTGTTATGTTAAAGATCAGTGGCCTTATCCTATTCATGGGCAAAGGGAGTGAAATGCACTCTATAAATATCAAGATTAGACCTTGACTCGACTGTAAGTTTGACCAAAAATATTGTTTATTGACCTCAAAACACACAAAACAAAAAAAAACACACCAAAGCAAAGGAAATAACACACACATGTGTCAACAAGACCCTTAGGAGACATAATAAAACAAGAAACAAACTACTTATGTACATCTTACTTGATATATTCTTCTCCCTCTTAGATCAAAGGGGAAGTTTCTTAGGTCTCTTCCATGACAAGAAACCTCATGGTGCCAAATAAGTGGTTTGTTGAAGTAGAGGCTTGGTGACTCATACCTCTTTTTTGTCACTATGATTGACAAGTACCCAATTGGATCATGTTCAAACATATCTCCAACATATATGTCTTCCTCTTTCTTTGTGAAACATGTCTTATGTTGGTACTTCAAGATAGTGTAGCTTGTCAATGCATCTATAACTTGAATTTCATCTTTGGTAGGCTTATTTGGCTCATGTCATTTTTGGTATGTGTCTTGAGCAACTTCATCCTTCTCTATTTCTTCAAAAAGCTGCATAAATAGAACCCTAGCTTCTTCATTTCTCTCTTGAAGAAGGGATTTTATTTTAATATTAAAACTAACACAATAATCTTCAAGTTCATCCCAAAATGAATCACTTTCCTATTCAATATGCTCAAGGTCTTCTCCTTCCTCAATGTCAAAACCATACCAATCAGATTGTTCTTCTTCTTGATCAAGTACTATTATGTCACCTTTCTCATGAAAATCCTCTTCCTTATCATCACATCCCATAGATTTTTCACTACTTTCATCAAATAAAAATGGAAATCCATCAAGTAGAGATAGTAAAATCTCATCATGCCTACATGGATCCATACCTACTGCTTCTTCTTCTTGGACTTGAAAAGTGTTGGCAATGTCAATATCTTCATGAGATATACCTACTAAAGTCTCCTCTTCAATTGCAAAGTCTTCAAGAGTTGTCTTTCCCTAATCTTCATTGATATCCAAAGGGGAATCAAGAGGGTTAAAGTCTTCAAGGTTACCATGATGCCACTACAAGTCCTTAAACTCTACTCCTCCATTCAGATTATCTTCTTCACCCTTGAGTTTTGAAATTTTTTCCTCCACCTCACATAAGGCATATTGTCCTTTATCAAAAGAGAGGGTGGGAGGGCAAGAAAATAATTTGACTGATTTGAAACATGTTGGAGTATCTTTATTCTCTTATTTCCATCTTGCAACTATCATATCAAATCTTGGGAGACTTCCATCACTTGAAGCCACTTTAGATTGAGGGAGAGGATAAGGACTTACCAAATCTACATTTATATTCATATGAGCCTCATCAATATCTTCTTTATTTTCCTCTTTAGGTTGTGCTTGTATTTGAAGGACATTCCTTCCAACATGTGAAACTAATAGGCATAGCTTACTCCTTCCTTTCTTCCTCAAGATTTTGAGCTAATTCATGATGAGCACTTCTCCAACTTGGATTCTTGACATTATAAGTCTCCTCTTGATGATAAGTAATAACTTCATTCACTTTCTCAAGGTCTCGAGTTGGTTCATGATGAACATTTCTCCAACTTGGGATCTTGATATTAGATTGAAGGGCTTGAGGAGTTTTAGGGAGACTGGGAAGAGTTTGTACATGCATAAGGAGAGTTGCTTGAACATGGATGTGTTGGTTTTCATGAGGGATAGGTTGGCTTTCCTCAAAGGAGGGCTCACAATTTAGGAAATTTGAGTAGTTGGTTTGGTGAGTAAGTATCATTTGATAAAAGGGATTTGGGGTATAAATATGCTCACTTGGTGTAAGAGAAGGATTATTAGGAAAATTGGGAGATCCTTCTATCCTCTTTTAATGGGAAATTTCCATTAGTAGGAGGTTTGGGACAAGAGAGGATTCCTTTTGCATAGAAGAAGGATATCTTGGGATGGAAGAAGGCAAACAAGGTTGATTGCATTGAGTGGGTTGACTCCTCCATCTCACTAGTCTCTCTTTCATGGATTTCATGGCTTGATATATCCTAAACAATCACTCCTCTTTGTACATTATCTCTTATTGTTATCTATTTCACTCATTCAACCTATCTCCCTTTATCATTTGCTTCTCATATTCCAAAATTATCTCCCCAACACTCTTAGATTGACTAGGAGGAGGACAATTAGGAGATATACTTGATGTGATTCCATGAACAATATGATTTTTATCAAATATATGTGAAGGAATATAAGATCCATACTACTCAAAAATAGGATTATACATACCAAAATCTGATTTCTTGATGCACTAGGGTGATTGACTAGTTGATTCAACTTGGAGTCACCATTAGTGTTAATTGAGATGACTCCAAAATGCTGATTAGTTCAAGAAAACACTAGGAATTATCCAAATCCTTGGACAAATGGTCCCATTAGGTATTCCAAAAATTGTTGTCACTTGAACTTGCACCCCTTGAGGAGATGACTCAGCTCTCCTCATTTGAGTGACACAATGGAAACACCTCAGGGTTGTGGGTGACCTTATGTTGAAGTGAGTATCTAGTTATAGGGATGATCCATACCAAAATTGATCCCTTTGTCTAGTTATTTGACCCATTTATTTATTCAAAACCTAAGATAAGCTTGTAAAAGGTCATTGCCTATATGTTTTAGGTAGATGGACTGAGTTATTGCTTGAAAAGACACTTATAGGTGCATGTTTACATGATCCAAGCTTTGGGAATGGTGTTTGAGGTTTTCCCTAGAGTTATAAACATCATATATACTCTTATTAATCCTTTAATTCTTACACATGCACTTAAACCTTTACAAATCACATGCCTTTTGCATTGTGTTTCCTTTTTCATAGTAACCATGCTTGTAGGTTGCTCTTTTACATGTTTAGGCTTGAATTTAATGCTTAGAGGCCTATTTGTGTCTCCTAACCACATAATAAATTGTTTTAGACCTTGAAAGTCATCTTTATGCACCTTCACATTAAACAAAATTTTCACTATCTGCTTAGTCACCCTTAGCTAGCTGTGTGAAAGCCCTATAGAGAGAAACCTATAGGTGGACACTCAGACCTATAAGATATACTTGTAGGCTAACATGAAGTCTTACCTTTACATTTCATATTATTCTTATCTTCCTTGGCACCATGGTATGCTCTTCATCCATAAGAGTTATCTAGTGTAGGTTCTAAACCTTTGTAGTTGTACTTTTAGGTCTTAGGAGTTTCTTAGGCTTGGAAACCTATAAATAACACTAAATAATTTTAGTATGTAAAAGCATGACTTTAGGGTTTAAAAACTCATGTCCTTTGAGATCTCTAATTTACCTATTTTATAAGAAGATAACCTCATATTAAGGATACTAGATGGATATTTTAAGGTTTAACAAGGTATCATCTCTCATACCTATCCAAACATGAAAAAAAAATAGAGCTCTCTATTCTACCATCTTAGGAATAAGTTCCTAAAAAAATTAGATTATCTATTTGGGATAGTTTCTCAATACCTATTGGGATATCAAAGGATTAGTCATGCTCACTAGGCTATCAATTTTCTTCACAAACTCATGATTACTAATACCTACCACCCATTCCTCCATAAAAACCTTTAGACCCTTATTAGACACCTGTAAGTGTGAGTTTCTGAGTGTGAGGTAGATTTCTTATCACCTTGGTTTCACTAGAATAACTTTGAGAGAGAATTATTAAAATAGGTTTGGATGATTTTTCTTGACACTAGAACACATTTGAAACCTTTCCATGTTCCTCATAGTACCTCTAAAGCCCCTGCCCACATGCATACCTGATTGTTCTCTTAAGCAAGCTTTAGGCATAATAGGCCATTAGGAGATTATGATCCCTCTAACACTTGTGTATAATCAATTTTGATTTGAAAAAATTCAATGGTTTTCTACACCTACAATAAAATTCTTTAGATGACTTTAAAAGACAACAGAGTCCTTTATGAAGAAAAGAACTAATCTGTAAGCACCAACAAGCATATAAGAGTTTTATTGAGTTCATGATACCATCAAAGCCAATAAGAAAATGGAAAAATTATGGATAGGTATTATAAAACCTTGAGAAACACATGAAATAATCAAACCTATCAATAAAAATCAAAAGCTTTAGAAACAAGCTCATACGGGGACCCCTCATGGATGTAAAAACTCAAGAAGTTACCTAGCTTCTTAAAAATTATTCATAAAGGAGGATCCATAAAAATCAAACTTATTTCCATGGATTTGAACCTAACTAATACTAATCTCAACTACCAATATCACTCCCCCCATCTCCACTTGTACGGTCTACACCAAGTATCTAAAGTTGACCCTTCTTGGCTTGTGAAGGCAAGAAGGAAGGAAAATAAGAAAAATTTGATCTTTTTAGATTTTTATCTACATACCAAGCATAGGAAATACTTTAGGAAGCTCAAGAGACACTATTCCCACATTCTCACCTAAAGATGGACTCTCCAAGTCTATACAAGTGCTATTAAGAACCCATTTTTTAGGAGATTCCCCTATTTTAGTGCATGAAATTGATTTATTTTTCCTCTGACCATTTCTTGACATCCTCTAACCTCATAAATGTTAGAATCCTCCTTGGTGATAATTGTTTCCTTGAAAAATTATGTACACATCATTTAATGAGCTTAGAAATGACTCAAAAGACACTTTATCATATGAAAACATGGAAAAGGGTTAATACATGACTTAGGGACACCTTATAATACCTCAATGACCCTATTAGAACATTTATCAAATAATTTGAGCCTTTGAACATTTTTTACTAGAGTTGAGTAGAGCTGAATAGACAAGTACAAGAAATCTAGTCCTAGACCAAGAGTAAAATAGGGCTTATGTGGATGATTAGACATACATGAGACCCTATAAGACATATGGAAACTTTTGAAAAGTTTAAATATGTATGGGTTGACCCAATTTTACTAAAATTCAAATTTAGTCAACAAAAACCAGTAGGTAAATTCCTATACCAATCAAGTGCTTTCCCTCTAAGGGACATGGCAAGGAGTCTAATGGTAATGTTGACCTCAGTGACATTGTGAAAGATATATAAGTTTGATATATCCTTAATTTCCTCACTAGGAGTGACATGGCCTTCACCATTAAATCTAGGAACACTCTTGTAGCATTAGGGGGAATGCCATCATAGGCATCAAGATGGATAGGGTTTTTTAGTGTTAAAAGCTAGGAAGGCATGATGCCTAACCATGTTCTCTTTAAGTTCTTCATCACTCTCTTGGTCTTCTTGGCTAGTGAATTCCTCTTTCTCTTCAAAGGGTATAATTGGTTGAGGATGTTTATATTTAATAGGAAGTTCAGGTTGAAGAGGTGTGTTTATAGGATTGAAAAATCTACTAGAACATCACTTAATAAAGACCATGAAGTATGAGTAAAATAATATGATAAAACAATTGTTTATAATGATATTTTAACTTTAATGGAGTCATTAAATGTTGATTAGCACAAAATTTTCACCTGTGATGTTGTCAAGACCAACATTCACTTTGACAAGTTATCTTTAGGATAATGGTCCCACTAGGAATGCCAAAACTATTATCACCAAATCTCACACCCTAGAGGAGGTTATTCAAGCCTACACTAAGATTTTAGAAATAATTGAATATCTTTAGGCCTATGTGCTACTTATAGTAGAGGTATACCTCTAAGTTTAATGGATAGATCCTTAGATTGACCTTTAAGTGCTTATCACCTACACTAAATAATTGTTTGGATGAAAAGAGTTAGAAATACACATGAAATTAAACTATACTATGGGGTTGATACACCATGAATATCTCCACTATTCTATCATACTCTTATACTAAGAGAAATTACATACAACACTAACTTCAAAGTCCTAGAATAATCTAACATTGGTATTTCAATATGGAGGTGATATGCATGAAACTACTTAAGGTAAGTGGACCATAGGTCAGATTATAGACTCTAAATATACTTTTACACTTGAAGGTAGTCAAATACACTATTTACACTCCATATGACCTATTAGAATGAGAAATTATTACACCAAAAATGAAAGGATAAAGAGAAGCAAGGATAATTCTTATTACTAAACCTTACCATACATCACTTCACACACTTAGACAAGATGTTTGTGAACTCAAAAATAGATTGCATGTATTATTCAATTAAAAGTATAACATCAAACTAGTAGGGTGCCACCATACCAGGTGTGGAAAATTAGTAAACAAGATCCAAAATGGCTAACATTTATAGAATATGTGAGAGGAGAGAGAGAGAAGTGGAGTTCAAAGGTCACAATGCCACTTATCAAGGAATGAGAATTATTTATGTCATAAGAAAAAGGATTATGTAATAGACCATGAAACGTATCTTTGGAAAAATTTCCATATGAAACATGAAAAATCCTCAAATCTAGCATAGGACCCTTCAACATGGCTTCTTTAAACTACCCTCATCATTAGGCCCCTCTTGAGTGCTCCAAAGCAAACTCGAAAGAGATGACACATATGTATAATGATGGGGGGGGGGGGGGGTTAGAAACAAGATCCAACATTCATTAGATATGTCCCTAACTATTAATCTTCTTTTGGATAAGTGTTCTCATCATCTGCAGTCACCATCACTAGTTATATAGGTTTGTCTTCACATTTGGCACCAAGATGATCTTTAGTTTCTCAATCCAATCCATGTAATGGGTGATATGACACCTAAAAAGAGTCTTCTTTCCCTATATTAAATGGTTTAAACCTTAAAATATCTATCAATTGGACCTCTTACTTCTTCACTTGGTAGTCACTCTCCTTTCTCATTGTCTTCTATAGACTCCCTAAAGTGAAGTGGTTTTAGAGGTACTTATGTGCATGTTTTAAGAAATATATGAACATAAGGAGTTATATTAGGTCCCAATTGACCTTCCTAATTGATTCTCATCCTTTAAATCTCCCTTGAACTTGAAAAATACCAAAATCCATCAAGAAAACCTATTTTATACCCTATTCATATAAATAGGGTACCAACCAATCTGATGGGAACGAGCCTGAGGATTTATCTGCAAGTACAAATAATTTTCCTAAGCAAACTAGCTCATTTGGATGCATATTCTTCCTTATCTTGCCAATTGGATCATGAACAAGGGTTTGGAAGGGTTTATGTAGTTTTAACTCTTAAATATTGTTCATAAAATTCTAACATTTAAACCTCAAACATATTCCACTAGATTCATGTTAGGGAACTTATTCAGCATATTCGAGCTCCTTAGGTCTCCATGCTACGTTCTCTTACTAGTGTGAGCTTCTAAAGATGGCCTCTTGAGTTTTAGAGTACATTATACATACCTTGTCATGGATTTTAGCTAAAATTGTCCTCTATGTGGGATATATCTACAATCAAAAGGCTATGATCAACCTTATACATCCTTATAAATATGATCCAATGTGTGGGAATGTTTTATTGGCCTTAGAAGTGAGATTGGGCTTCTTTAGGGCTTTAGGCCTTGTTTAAGCCTAATAGGATTAGACTATGTTCATGCGCTAAAACCTTATCTACATACCTTATTATAACTATGAGGCCTCATATTTCCTTTTTAATTTTTAGTATAATTATGGACATAATCATCCATTGGACCTAATACCCATAACACATCTTCTCACCATACACTCACCCAACCTGCAATATTGCTTGTTTGAGAATACCCTCTATTTGAGACTAAATAGAGGGCTCTTTCCCTACCTTCTTAGTCAAAAAAAATATGAGAGGTTATATTAAATAATGTAGATGATATATAAAATTTTTCATAGCTTTTATACCTCTAAAAGGCCGTAAACATTCTAAATCTTAAAGATAGACTCCTAGAATTGATGTTTATGCAGGTTTTTTTAGTTGACTATGAGTTTGTATGTTGAAACCCTCATTGATATATTTATTTATGATGATAATAATACGATATGATCATAATAATTATGAAGGTGTTTTAAACATGTATATCACTCCCAAATTATGATAAATCTCTCAATTCACTCATCCAAACCTAGGCCTAACTACCTCCTGTATAAAATTATAGGTGTGCTTTTCAAACAAATGAGGTTGCCTATAGGGTGTCATTTTGAGTTAATTTTTTTTTCATGTTTAGATTATCTTTGAAGTTATAAATTCCATATCATAGTCACTTATACTGTTTCACATTATGCATATTCTAGGCTAACCTTTAAACCATCATGCTCTAGTGCACAATCACTCTACAGTCAAATTGTGAGTGATCATTTTGAGGATAAAAAGACACCTATAAGTTACATTTATGATTGTTACCTATGTATTGAATAACATTATTTAATTTTAAAAAGGACAATAAAACCATATCTAATCTCAATAATACTTTTTATTCATCTAGGACTATGTAATATCCTCTCTAGTCACCATAGGTAGTTTCCAAAACAAACTTAGTATAGTTGTAGGTGTTCTTCCAGTCTAGAGAATCTTGTAGGTGACTCTATTAGTAAAAAACCTACATTTAAATATCTTTAAATTGTTATTTATAATTAGTGTTATTCCACCTACATAAACAAATTATGTTTTCAAGGTTTGCTATCATACGTTATATTACACTATAGGACACTCAAGCTTTAAGAGCACTACATCTAACACTGACCATCTACAGTGAGAAGTTGCATATGCTATAAACTTTATTTTATCACCTTCTCATAGTCAATCAAACAAAATATCATGTCAAAACACTACCTTTATGATTGGGTCACATCATGAAAACATCTAGGCAAGCACAAACCTCAAGATGCACTAGAATGAGAAGGCCAAACATAAGTACAATCTTTGATTCAAAGATGTTAAGGTAACATGTCCTTGAAGTGGATCTCTCAAAATATGGACATTATTTCAATTATATTTTTCATAATATTCTCTACACCATGATTTTTATGACCTTTTCAATATTATCAACTTGATGGGGGTCTTAAATAGGCTCCAAAACTTGTGTTCTAACTCTGCTCAGCCTCTGTAGGGACCACATGTAGATACACATACATTATATGAAACTATGAGTATGGAGAATTCATTGTCTAAACCAATATAAAACCATTATTAGATAGATTAAATATATAATTTACACCTTAATATCTATCTCAACACTTAAAATACCTTCTCATTACATCACCATGCCTATGTAGATCTCCTTTTACCTACTTGAAAAAAATTATGATTATGTACCATATATGATATTTTTTTTCATAATATTATCCTTTAATACAAAACATTAAAAATAAGAGGTTTCTAAATTTATAGTTAAATATCAACACACAACTTATTAACTTAAATTTCCATTGTTATGAAGGTCTAACTGGGATATAAGCTCCTGTAACTGATGAAACTGTCTGCAAACTAGCCATGGAGATTACACTAGTATAATGGAGTGTTTGTGATTTTAATATCAAATATAAACATAAAAAATGATTGGAAAACATGATATAAGGATGTCCACATCTTCTAAAAACACTTTTATTATTTGGTTTGTATGAACTAATGCAAATAGGAGAGAAACCTATAGGGTGTGGGGATAAACATGCAAGAAAAGGTAGTAAACTTCTTATAATTGGTTCATAGAGTAGGAGAAAACAATATTATAACTCCTACAATGAAATTTAATTATACCAAGGGTAATATCATCCCACAAGATCATTTGACTTGAATCAACTCCTGTTCTCTATACTCAACCAAAATTGGTTAGTCATTTTTACATGCCTAGTGGAATGATGAAAGAAAAAAATGGTTTTAGGGAAATTTTTGGATATTAAAAGCTGATAAAACGTGTAAATTATCTAAATGGACCTGAAGGGTCACTAAAATTCCTTATACACATGCCATAACTCCTTTAGAAGTCGTACAACCAACTAAAACTACCCAAACTACCACTTTTTCAACCTTTTTCTTGTTCTGATGTAGAAACCTATAGTTTTCCAATTATGACATAGTAATTATAACCCCAAATGACACATCAGATGTTTAATAACATCTTGGAACATTTTTATACTTATTAAAACCATAAAAACCTTTGTAAATGACTCAAAATTGATCCCTAACATGGCATAGACTATCTAAGGACTAAAAGTGGCTGTGACAAAGCTAATGATACATAAAATGACATTGATAAGACTATGACACACCTTATAAGATATCATAAGATGCCTATATAATTTTTTCTACTATAGGGGGTTGACTTATTTTTACTAGTGGTGAAAATAGTCAATAATGTATTTTATTTTGAAACACATGATTATGCTGCCCATTTTGGTTTAGTCTATTTTCCTTAGTAAATTTGAGTCTTTTGAATTAAATTTAAAATTCAATATTTTGAAGTAAAAATATTAAACTAATCAGGTTTATTCCAAAGCATCATATAATTTGGGCTTAGGTAGTCTACCTTTTGTGTTTAGATTGTGTTACTTCAATTGATTTCTTATTTGGTCTAAAGACCCCTTGCCTAGACTTATCAATTGCTTATTATCTTTGTGCCTTGTTTTAGCATCCTTTGTTCTCAAATTTATTACCAAGTGATTTTTTTATATATTTTTTTGATTTCCCAAGTGTCATAGTTATGAAATGTCATAGTTCCATTTGTCAAAGAGTTTCTTATGATCTAAATACCGAGTCTTTTGTGAGTCAATTACTAAGTGTCTATTTAAGCCAATTACCTTAGCATTAGATTATTTTGTGATCCATTTAACAAGTTTATCTGATATAATTTATTTATTTTATATATTTTTTGAGTTCTCTTTTAGTTTGACCTTTATTTTTGAGTCTAGCCTTGTTTTCCATGCTAACGATTATAACCACTTTTGGGAAAATTGTTATTATATTTTGACATAGTTCATGATTATTATACCTTATCTAGATAAATTTGCCATTGATTATTAATGACTTTGGGAAAATTATCACCTTATCCATAGACTATTTTTGAGCTTTTATTTCACATGTACCACTGATTACAACTGCCTTTGGGCAAATCAATACCTTTGTTAGATTAGTTTCATGTTTTTATTCTAGCTTTACCTTAGATCTAGTTGTTTGATCCTTTGGATTTATTTTATAGAGCTGAATTTTATTTATTTCAGACCTCAATTATTTTCCATTTTAGACCTTGTTTCCAAGACCTAGTCATAGATATGAATATGCCTCATTATATATGTAGCAAGACTATGTATAATTGGAACTATGAGAGATTTATGACTAGTGACCCTTTTGTTTAAGATAAATATTGTGATGATATAGCATATGAGATGGATACTTATTAATCTTATGATATTCCATATGAAGAGCAAATGCATGACCCACTAGTGCAATATTTAACGAGTGCCCCATCCTATCTAGGCTAAGAACAAGAGCAAATAACAAAGTATCTTGCTCAAGTAACACTAATTACCAAAAAAAGACAACATAAGAGCCATACTAAATAAAAACACCAATTAAAACAAGTTATGATCCATACTTTTTTGATCACCATTTTTTAGATAACAAAGACAAAATTTTAGTTAGGGCATATAAGTAGGAGGAAAATTCCCAACAAACTTCCCACGTGAAAGTCTGACTAGTTTGATTAAAACCCCTAGTAATGTGCTTCATAACCAATATTTCAAACATGAATCACCTATTTAAATTAAATCTTAAGTGAAAATACCTCAATAGAGCCAAAATGAACTTAAAAAATGGAAAGTTCATATGGATGATCAATTGGAATAAGTATAATAAGCATACCAAAATTACCTTAACCTAGATCATAATTATAATGTAATGGCTATTCAAACATGCCACTTATAGTGCTAGATCCATCAACAAGGTCATAGATAAACTCTTTGAGATATGAAAATTCAAACGTAGTCCCCTTTAGCCAAATCATGTTGGTTGGTGACATGTATAATGTACCAATTATGATGGAAGAAACTACCACTCAAATGGAAGACCTCACTCAAAATATCATGGATAGAATGCAAGTGTATTCTAATTTAAACCAAATCAATTATAATATACTTTTAATAAACACACAAAATATTCCTCCAAAAAACACCATGAGTAGATTGTAACAATATGGAATAGGTATGCCTATTTACCAAACATAACAAGCAACCTCTACTCCTCAACCAACTATTTATTTGAGTGTGCAACATGGGTAACAATCCAAAAATAATATACCAAAATAGCACCTTAACAAGTGTAAAATACCACACCACCTCAATAGGGGAAATAAATGTTTTACCACAACAAGAATAGACCAATGTACCTCAAACATCACAAACATTTCCTAATCCACATTGTGTTTCTATTGGTTAAAATGTGCTATTTGGTCAACAACAATAAATGTTGAACCTTCAACAAGTGCCTAGCCAACATGTGTTTAATCAACAACAAGGTGCTAATGTATTTTAGGTACTAGGTGTCAGGGAACAATATCCTTTCACTCAATTGGTATCACACATATAATATGGATCCAACTTAAAACACCTTCAATAATAGGGATTTATTTAGCAACGTGTTCCCTATATATAGTAGGGTTCAATGAGTAGAAAACAAGTTCCCACCCAAACCCAATAATACCAACATATCCCACCTATCCAAATACCATTAATAGAGTCATAATTCACCAACCAAAGATATGTAGCCAACCCTATCCATAATCATTTCCAAAACTAAAATATTCTTTGTTAATAATACAATACTAATGCAAAAATAAACATACTTGGTCATCTAACCAATCAAACAAAAATTTCATAGTATGCCATTCCTTCATACCCCAATCAAGGTAATCCACCTTTGACCAAACAACCCCAATAAAAAGAGGTCAATCCAATGAACTTCCTTTTCTAAGAGTTATGAGAAGTTAAAGATGTAATTCAAGCCATTCAGACTGGAAAATAAAAAAATAAATTCAAACTAGATGAAATATACTCATATCCATTCAACATGGATTATCTTAAAATATCATTTCTATTGGTTTAAGAGCTACCCAAATTTGATAAATACAATGGAAAAGGTGACCCTAAAGAGAATTTGAAATAATTATTTGTTGCTTGCCAACTAGTGGCATATAATGACATATCTTTTCTTCTATTCTTTTCAAGAAGTCTAGTCAAATAAGCCTTGGAATGGATTATAAAATTGACAAATAATTTTATACCTAACTTTGATGAATTTATGAGAAGTTTATACAACATTTATCATATGATATCGAACATGATATTAAAGTGATGGACTTAGGCCAAACAAAATATAATAATGGTGAAATATTTTCTTCTTACTTTTAATAGTGGAGAGCACTTGCGAGACAATTCACTCATAATTTTATAGATAAGTAATTAGCCATGATATTTATCAAGAGCTTACATAGTAAGATATCTTACCATCTTAGGATGCAATGTGCTCATACATTTTAAGAGGTTATTGATAAAGGGATACATAATGAGAAAAACCTTGTTAATAAAGGGATAATCAAGCTATCTTCTTCCAACTAGAGGTAAAACCAACATCAAAGCCATCAAAACTAGAACCAAAGCCATAGTTAAAATTAGAACCCTATCCAAATACTGGATTCAATGCCACCTCAAGCCAATAATATTGAAAGACCAAATTCCTATAACCAAAACAATAATGTTTTTGGCAATGGGGTCACTAAAGCATGCCATGTACAAATTATGAAAACACCAGCTATCCATTTACCTCCACCCATTCAACAACCACATCCTCCATTCATTCAACTAAGGCCTCCACAAAAGAAACAACCACAAAATCAAGACCAATTATAATCCCCTAATCTAAGGAGAAGACCACCCATTGCCAAATAATTCAGTGACCTTGGGGAGCCTATTGAGTTTATGCCAAATTTATTTCCTGAATGGATTCATTTTCCCAATTGGTACAAAGAACATGAATTTTTTGAGAACCATCATGTCAAAGGACATTTTATATGTCACTATATTTAGCTAAGGCATCTAATTGATAATATGCTAGAAAATGGAGAGATATACTGAGATACCCATGCTCCCACAACCAATCATAACTTGGGAATCTATTAGAATCCATTTACCCAACATAAAAATAACAACAAATAGTAGTATTACTAGTAACAATAACAGTGGTAGATAACTTCACCATAAAATCAACAATAATGATTTCATCCACAATAAAAACACCAAAATGATTAGAACAAAAGGAAACTAACCAATATATCTAAGGAGCCCATCATACCATTGTATATACCTATAATAATGTTTTAGGACATATCTCAACTAATCATGTTTCCACCATTACCATTAATCCCTGGTCAACTACCAATAGATCAAAACCTTCACCTAATAATTCTTATCAGTGAAATAATGCATACCAACCTATTTTTATTAGTAATTCTTATTCATACCGTGTTAGTAGTCAAGATAAATACCACCCTATTATTACCATTCCAAGATGTATTACCTCTTCAACCAATTACCAAAGCCTACACCAGATCAAGATTGTACAATAACAACTTGACAAGACAATATCGTCATCAATGGACCACAACTAAATGCCATGAATGATCCCATTTATACCTCCATGCCTATTAAAAATAATCCAACTACCAAAATTGAAGGAAAGACCCATGATATTATGGAGTATATAAAGAAGACATCTATGTAAATATCCATCATGGATTTACTACATATATCTAGCATACATAAAGATATCTTAAATGAATACCTAAGCTAATCCATCATACTAGATGATAATTCTTGACAAATTTCAAGCCATGGTAGGTCATTTAACCCCTAACCAACATCTTACCTTTGACCAAAGTGACATGTCATCCTTAGGACCATTGTATAATAACCTATTATACATTAAGGCTAGTATAACAAACTATAAAGTTAAATGTGTCCTTGTAGATAATGGTTCAAGCCTCAAAATTATTTCTTTGAATTTGATCAAGCATATCAGATACACAACAACTAACCTACAGATAGATACCATCATTATCAAGGCACATGATAGCAAGGAATGGGAATCATAAGGTACTATTAGCTTGCTATTGGTCATTGGGACTTTAACCCATGACACTCTATGCCATGTTTTAGACCTATAATTATCTTAAAATTATATATTAAGTTGACTCTAGATCCATGAAATCAAGGCCATACCTTCCACATTGCACTAATGTATTAAATTTCCCTATTTAGGGATGGAATTGATTATATCAGTTGATCTCCAACCATGTCAATATTATAAAATTATTGAGTATAAGAGATATAAATATCATTTTAGCTTGAACCCTATGCACAAATTTAATAGAGGAAGAGCCCAAAAAGAAAAATCCATTGAATTAGGACTAGAATCCAATTACATTGATATACACATCCTAGCTTTTACCTCATGTGCACCTCCACCAGACATTGCCAATAACTTTTATATATCTAACAAAGGTATAGGAGAATATAATACCCATGATTATTTCCACATTTCCAAATTACCAAAGAATCCAAAAGCCTATGGGAGACCCAAGAGAAAGACTACTCACATGAAGTGGTAGACCAAAAGAAAATCCCAACTCAACAAACATATTATTTTCAAACTAGCCTCTAGCATAAAACATAAGCCCTTAGCCAAACATGATTCATGGATTTATATTGATGAGTCAACTGACTATTAACAAAGCACAAAGTATCCTATTCCTAACCAAACTATAGATCACCTAGCTTATGTAGGTAGAGGCCTAGGGATACATCAACAAGGGATGATCAAGAACATTTTAATGACCAAGAATAAAGGAACCCATGTTATCAAATTTAAATTGATTATTGGTGACCCCACATACCTTATTCATATTCATACACCATCAAATAGTAAAGATGATACTGATAATGATGCAAGGTCTAATTCTATGATGACCTTGCCAATATGAACTTGTTTAACTCCCATGCCATTTCTATTGTTAACCTTGTTTATAACCCTTTACCTCTTACCCTTTATCACCCATAATTGATAGACTAGGACCAAAAAGAGTCAACAATACTATTAGATGAATTTGAAAGTGATGAGGCCATTTATGACTTTTGGGTTTGAGAAATCACATTCCTATTAGAGATCACAATCAAGTCTTTTCTATTAGATTAGATCTTGCTTCCTATTTTGGAGAGAGGGACAACTTCCTTGGCCAAAAACAAAAATAAAATCAAATATTGAAGTCTAAAAGTGAAAACCTCTTTGAGGCACTTTTTGACCAGGGTAAAAGTAAAGAAAAAGATAAGTCTCTTGATGAAAACCTATTTTAGGCACCATTAAATGGGGATGTTCACCACTCTTCATGAATTATAAGAGACCATTAGTCCAAGGCCGATATGGATTTGAGATTAGTACTGAGGAGAAACAAGATTTTTCACAAATTGTTCAAGAGTGTCCTAAAGTATTTTTCACATGGACTTTACTAGAATTAGGATATTTTGATTAGTCCTCTTTGGGAGAATTATATGAGCTAGTTCGGCTAGAGGATTTTGCCATTGCCAACTAGCTTACCTTCTTTCTAGCTATTTTAGAATATGTTTCTACACTTCTTGTGGAGAACACTTCTAAGGTTAACATTGGGACTCCAAAGGACCAAAAGTGGATCAAATTAGGCACGTACCTCACTAAGGAGGAATGTAAAGTCTTTATATAGACATTTTGAGGGAGTTTGTTGACATATTTGCATGGGCCTATTCAGATATGCCAAGTTTGGATCCTACCTTGGTTGTAAACCATCTTATTATACATCCTAATGCCAAACCATTTAAATAAAAATTGTAAAAGATGCATCCTCATATTATTGTGCTAATCAAGAAAGAGTTGGAAAAAATCTTAGATGCAAGATACATTTGATCAATCAATTACTTAGAGTTGATTTCTAACATTGTGCCAATAAGTAAGAAACTGAAAGGTATCAAAATATGCATGTATTTATAGGGTATTAACAAATCCTACCTAAAATATGACTTTCATCTAGTAAATATCGATATGATTATTGATTCTATGATTGGATATGAAATGGTTTCTCTTATGGATGGATTTTTAAGATATAACCAAATCAGAATAACTCTAGAATATCAACATAAGACAATATTCACCACTTTTTTAGGAACATTTTATTATTAGGTGATATTATTTGGACTTAATAATGTAGCAGCCATATTCCAACAAGCCATGATTGTAATAACCCCACTAGGTTTTTTTGGAATATTGTGATAAAAAAATTAAATACACATAATCAACATATAGATTTCACCACAAGAAATCATAACTAGTGATCCTTAACTAACTACATTATTTTAGTTAAACCTAAAGGTTGTAGCTAATCCACTTAGCTAAGGATCACCATGAATAGATATAGAAATCATGAATAATATTGAATAATTATAAACACTACATCTCAACATAAATGATATAGTACAAATTTAGCCACAATTGATAAAATATTATAGACTCTATTAAAAAAGTATAATGCATAAATATTACATTTTTTAATAATATATAAATTATCTTAAATAATAAAACATGATACAAAACTCCACTGAGCAGATTCTTCATGAATCAAGAGTCTCCATGACTCAAGTATCAATATGTAATCTAAAAATGTAGTCTCAAGTATATTACTCCAAATAAGAGGGAGAGAATCATCCAAGAACTTTTACACACCAACCATGGACCATATATCACCAACACTATCTCCAAAATAGGGGGATGGCCCTCTCTTCATGGATGGGTAGATAATGATGATGTGGCAATATAGAGTAACAAACTAGAAACCGTGTGTCAAAGATATGTAATACACAATGTTTATCATAAATAAATCCATTATAATATGATATCACACAAATATGATAACTTATTAACATATGAAATGACAATGTTTATCAAACATTACTTTGGCCAAAATTTTCAATAATAAATAATCCCTAGGATCAGTGATATTCATACACACCACTTGATCACATTACCCCTTAACTTGTATTGATAGAGCTAATTAGACTAGTGGAACTTATCCATTACTTAATTAGGGTCATTAATGCAACATTAGATAAAATAAATAATAATACAAAAACTAATAGATTCATTTTTCATATTTCACTTTAGCTAATAAAAAATACGTTAAAAATAGAAATATCAGAAACATTCATTTAATCTATCAAATGAAGTGAATGGAATCCAAGAATTTATTTTATTATAAATAATAAATAGAATACAAAAATATTCCTCAACATAACACACCATCTAGATAATGAATATCTAGACTGCTAGTTGCTTTATCCATTAAGCAACTTATAATATTATTTCTCAAATCAAATAATATTATAAAACTTGGCTATTGAATTTTTCGTATTCCACATATAACATCCAATCCATATATACAATTTTTTTTTTGTATTTAACCTCATAAATAAAATGAATGATTTATATTTAAACATTCAAATGATTTTATAACCACCAAATATAAACAAGCATATTTTATTCACTGTTATAAAAATTATAACACAACTATACATACATACATACATACACACACACACACACACACACACACACACACACACACACACACACACACACACACACACACACACACACACACACACACACACACACACACACACACACACACACACACACACACACACACACACACACACACAACACACACTTTATTTATACAATACACTACTAAGGTGACATCCACTATCTTTCACCTTAGAGTGTACTGTATATGTGAAGTATACAACCAATTTATAAACAAGGCCCCATAACCTTTTTATTAAACTATAGAAACTCCATTTCCCATGATAAATAGATACACATAATTTCTATAATTCAAACTTAGTTCTCATTTATCTTTCAACCTATTCAAATCATTTTATATTAAAATAATCATTCATGCTTTACCTATTGCATGAAATTCATAAGTGCAAATATAAATAAACACAGTTTCCTTTAACCTATTTAGGTTTTAACAAAGAAACAATTAACACATAGTCAAATAATTTCTCAGATATCAATCATAATATCTCAAATTTGGTCAATTTAAACCAACTCAACTCAAATCTGAGTAATAATAGTGTTATGCAAATGAACTTGTAAGAATCGGTATACCCAATCCGTTTATAGACTACACATTATATATTCACAATTCATCTACATAGTCTTATTTGTATATTAGCAAATAAATTAACCATAAAACCTTATTAATCCACTAATTTTCATATTTTTATAAAGCCAAATAGTAATCCTATAGTCTAGTTATTCATCTACTTGTACCTGGGTAACACTAAATAATTTCATAGATGATCCAAATTCTATACAAAATCTATTATGGATAATTAAGATATCTTAACCAAGATTTAAGGTCCAACTAAAATTTAAACCCAATCCAAACAAAAAATTCATTTAAAATGTATAACAAACAATAATTTATAAAAATGACTATCGATTACACAAACACATATACTATCACATCATATAATTTAATAGTTTAATACTATTATATACACACACACACATACAATCATTTAATGAAATCATATAGTTAAACCTATAAGCATGTGTGTGTGTGTGTGTGTGTGTGTGTGTGTGTGTGTGTGTGTGTGTGTGTGTGTGTGTGTGTGTGTGTGTGTGTGTGTGTACGTACATGTAGATGAGTATACCTATATACTCAATCAATTTTTAATTGAGTATATACTCATATACATATAAAACCCCTAAAAACCCATATCCTAAATCGAAAAGTCTGATTTGATTTAAGAGTTGAATGTTTATACAAGTTAACTTATTTCATTCTATATTTTCATATACCCTAAATTCATACATTATAATGTAGTTCAAATTAACTATTACTAGCCATATTACTTATATACCCATCAGGGTAATGTTAATATAATGAACAAATATTTTTCTAAATAGCTAGAGATGTGTAGGATAAATTATTTAATAACCCAAAAATGACCATGGCCATCTCTACATATCTACCCATCTCCCAAGTTACCTTGGTTTGAATGTGGGGTTATGTGGAGTCCCAACATTATAAATGGATCCACATATAACCCATTTTTTAATGAATTAACCAAAGAAACCTAGTAACCATAACATTTAGAGAAAATCCATTCATTATTTTATTAATAAATTGAATTACAAGACCAAATTGGTGAATGTATGAATGTCCAAGATAGTTGAGTGAAATTACTTCCTCAAAATTATTCACCTCTTTTCCACATTCTACCTTATCCACTAAAAATGCCATGATCCATCTTCTATGTTGTGTGCCCCCTATTCATAACCTCACTATCCTTATTTATTTATTTTCTATCCCTTAGTTTCTTTTACTACTTCATTAAACATATAATAATAATCATTCCAATTCTACATGCCTGCATAGTTTGTAGTTCACTTTCATGTAAAACATAGTAAATGCCACAATCTTCTCTCAAATGTTGTTTTACCAAAGTCAACGAGTGATTAGTTTCCTAATCATTCTTGATGCTTCTCTACAAATCCTTGATTAATCATATTCTAATTCTTTATCAAATTCATATGGCAATGATGAATCCATCATTGACCAACCCAATCACATAAGTCAAATAATCCTTATATTCCATAAAAGACTTTAACTAGTCAAGGACTAATGTATTTCCTCATGCAACGACTAACACAATGAAATCATTTAAAAACTTTGGCAATGCAACTATGCATAACAAGACATAGATTTATATTAAAGTCTATCCACAACATATATATAACAATTACAATGATTTATAAAATAATTTAATAATTAATGTTAATATATCCATTTGTTTATATGTATATAAATACTTTAAAAAAAAAAATTTATTCAAAATACAACATCTTTAAAAATAATGCTATTATCTTTTGACATTATAATATAATTATTATAATAATAATATTTAATTATTATTATCTATTTCTTATATCTCAAATAATGAATATGGAATCCATAACAAAATCACATTATTTTACTATTCAACCAAACATAATAAAGCAATGATATAAGTAAACACAAACAAATTCTTTCATTTAGCCAAACAAGATGAGTTACTTAAGATCACAAAATTAGTGAAATAAATTAAACAATCAACATGGTCATAATCAATCAATTAAGATTTTACCAAAAATCATACTAATAATCATCTGAATAAAAAGTACACAAAATATGCTATGCTATCCATATCAACAATTATGAAACATGACATGCTAAGTGGTATGTGCAAGGATTTTTGGATTCATTCTCTATCAACCCCCAACATTTCCATCTAACCACCCTATCTAATGATACTCTCCCTCCATAAAAATATGAGGGAAGAATTTTTCCTACATATACCTCATTTCAATGAAGGTAGTTAGCCTGTAACATCCTTATATCCAAAAATAATGTTGTATAATATAATCAAACATGATCACAAAGTACATAATATAAAATACCACTAACTCATAACATTTAATAATGTAAATTAAGAAACACAAACTATCCCATAATCAATATATGTCATCAAGTTTAATCATATATTAGTTAATCAAGTAATAAACCACAATAATCCATGGATTAAACAAGTCATTTATTTTAAAGAGAAATAAATATGTGACAATGACAATGATTTATCATGATATGATGCACCATATTATCAAGGACTATGTTGATGACATCCTAGGTAAATCAAAGACTAGTGTTGACCATCTAGCTATACTTTAAAGAATATTTGAGATACTTTGAGAGTAAAATGTTAGGATAAATTTGAAGAAGTGTGTATTTGGTGTAACTTCTAAAAAATTATCAGGCTTCATTATCTCTTTTAGGGGCATTAAATTTGATCTAGCCAAAGTTCAAGCCATTACCTAAATGCCATTTCCATCTATCTTGAAATAACTCCATAGTTTTTAGGGCAAGATCCAGTCAATTTGACACTTCATATCACAATTTATCAATAAATTCCATCAATTTACTTGCTCGATGAATAAGGGCATTAGTTTTTCATGGAATGAATATTGCCAAAAAGTATTTGAACACCTCAAGGAATATCTAGCCAATCCACCTAATTTATTGCCACCTATGTCAAATAAACCTTTGTTACTTTACCTATTAGTGACTAAAAATGCCACAAGGGCACTTTTTATCATAACATGATGAACAGGTTAAAGAGCATGCCATTTATTATCAAATCTAAACATTGGTCGTGTATGAACACAATTACATGCTGACCAAAAAATACTATTTAGTAATGGTGTTCAAAAACCAAAAGTTACATCATTACATGTTGAACAACAAGGCCATTCTTATTAAAAAATTAGATCTTCTCAAGTATCTACTTTCTAAAATAGCTTTATAAGGTTGCATGGCTAAGTGGATCATGATTTTGAGCAAGATTGACATTAAATATGCCAATCAAAAGGCCATTAAGGGATAATTACTCATAAATCAACTTATAGAAGCTCCTCTTACTAATACTCAACCCCTTATATTTAGATTTTTAGATGAATCCATTATGAAAACAACAATCATAAACACCTCATGAGGTAAAATAGTGGAAAAGGTACTTTAATAGTTTATTCACAACTCATAGATCAAGTGTCAAAATATTATTTATCTTGCTATAAGGGGATCTTATTCTAAAGTCCTTTCACATTGGTTTTACCTATAATAATAACATGGATGAGTATTAATCCCTCAATACAATTGTTCACCAAGAAATACAATGGAACATCCAATGTTTATTGATTTATAGTCTTTCACAGCTAATCATCAATCAGGTCACATACTAGTACCAGATAAAGGACAAGAAGTTGTAATGTATAAAGACATGGTCGATACTTTGAAACAAAAAATTTCCAACATTTAATTTTAATGGATACCAAGATATAATAAAAGGATAGCTGATTCCATAACCATGATTGGCTCCATGATTCAATTTATAGATAAAGCTATGGATTATTAATTTCTTGTTGAACATCTATTAGTACTAGCATATGAGCAATCCACCATTGAGATGGTTTGAGACATTTTTGGTCCCAAATATCCTTGGTATTTTGAAATATATTCCTACTTTTAAGACCAAATTATTCCACCCAAAATTTAACATGAGAAACAAAAAGCCTTCATCCATAAAGTTGCCCATTATAGTTAGACTAACCCTGTATTGTAGAAGCTATGATGGAACTATGCTTCATTAGTTACCTTTGGTAGAATTTGGATTAGTATCAAGGTAAGTGCATGATGGAGTGTGTGGATACCACATCAATAGGGAAATACTAAACAAAAAATTATTGTGCACTAGTAATTTCTAGTTGATCATGGAATTAGATGCAACTACATATGTGAAGAGGTGTGTAAAGTGTCAGAAACATGCTAATCTGATTCATACTCTGGATAAAATTCTCAAACCACTAAAAACCCCATGTACATTCTCAATATGGGGGCTCAACATCATAATAAAAATAATTCTTACATTCTTAGATAGCCATAAACATATCCTTACTGCTACCAAGTATTTCACTAAGTGGGTAGAAGCCATTCCCCTGACTTACGTAATTGGTAAGTAAATATCCAAATTTTTATTCAACCATATCATTTTCCTTTAGTGTATCCCATATGAAATTATATATAATAATGGAATATCATTTAAAAATAAAGATGTGAAAACACTTTATACCCAATATCTTATCAAACAACATTTATCTACCACCTACTACGTATAAGGCAATGACCAAGATGAGGTTTCTAACAACACCATTGTCAATATTCTAAAAAATATTGTCAATAATGCTATTCATAATTGGCACTTATAATTTTTTAACACCCTCTAGGCATACTATGCCATATTTTGTAGTCTAACAAGAGCTACCCCATATTTACTTATTTATGACACTGAGGCCATACTTTCTATCGAGGTTGAGTTGCCTTCTCTTTGGATTTCACTGTAGTCATCATTGATGATGAGGAATACATAATAGCTTACTTCTAGGATCTAGAATTACTTGATGGAAAATGCATGGCCACCTTGAATAATCTTTAGACATATTAGAATAGATTATGATGCCAATATAATTGGTATATCACTCATCAATAATTCAATGTTAGTGACCTTATGTTAAAACAAAATTAGAATAATGTCAATGTCGAGATATAGAAGAAAATAAAGTTCCAACCTAATGGGTTAGGGCCTTATGTAGTTATTTCTAATTATGGTTTTGGATCACACATGTTCACCACACCAAAAAGAGATGAACTTGATGAACTAATGAACATAATTCACGTCAAACATTCTTACGCTTGAGAGACTCAAACTATTGTCTATAAAGATAATTTAAGTTATGCTTTATTATACCTATTATTTATACCACGCCCTATATTATTCCCATCGTACCATATCTTATTACCATCTAATTATTTTTACCTAACCTTGCCTATCAAATTTGGCCTTGTTTATAATTCATTTGTACTTTAGGAACAATCACTAGTTGATGATAGATTCAGTTCCATCAATTGATTTAGATTTAAAATTTTGAATGGTAGTATATGAAATAAGTATGATAGTGGTCCTAGAAATTACATCCTTCATTTGTTGTTACATTCACTATTTATTTTACTAATTGCAATCGTACATGGAAAAATTAGTACCAATGACCTTTGCCATTATTTCCAAATTATAACCATATTTTAGAAAATTAGGAACAAACCCTTTACCATGCATTATTGCATCACCTTTCCATCACTATGCTATACATTTTCATTTTCCTATTCTTAAACTTGTTAGTACTTAGTCTGAAACCTTAGTGTAGGCAAAACTATAATGAATTGAGGTCCTATAAGACTATGTAGGTAGTGATAAATTTACATTGAGGTCATCTTAGTCACCCCTTTTATACAGTATCATAGTCTTAAAATAATTTTTAAGCCATTCAATCTCACCATTTTATGAGCTAACTCATGTTGTATCTCATAATTATCTATTGAGTTGAGATATCAAAAACACCAAAACATTGGATGCATTTCTAAGCTTTCACCACTGTAGGTAGAACTATAGTGGCTTGAGGTCATTTTTGGACTATGTAGGTAGTGATCAATATTTTTTGAGGATAGTTTGGCCACCCTTATTTGAAATATCTCTCAATTTCATGAGTAATTTAAGTTTGAACATTCTCATTGTTTTACGAGCAACCTAAACCACACTCTTTCCATTTAGTGAGTTAGAGCAGTTTATACCTCGTGATTATCAATTTATTTGAGATGCCTATAAAATTACAAAAAAATTTGAAACATTTTAAAACCCCTAAACTTTTTAAAATACCTATGAAAATCCTAAAAATCACAAAATCACAAATAATAGCTTAGAATTTCTATGAGAAATGTAAAGTAATAAATTTTTTATGGGATGGATTGTGTTACCTATCCATATTCATTTATATACCACCTTGGTCTTTTTTATCCAATTTCTAGGAGAACTATATTGGCCTAAGGTCCACATGGAGTATGTAGGCAACACTTGGATACATGGGGTATCTTGGGTTAGCTCAACTACCACCACTTCTTCATCACTTTATTATCATTTGGCACCATGATAACTTCTTTGCCTTAAGAATTCTAAGACCTATAGATATTTCACAAGTAATATCTTGTCCTTCAGTTTCCCTATCCTTATTATTCTTTTACACTTTTACCATTTTTTGAGTAACTTTAAATTTGAAAGCTATCACCATTTTGTGAGTAATTTTTGTTGGCCATTTTTGGCCCACATATAAATATCTTTCATGGTTTGATGGAGTAGTGGATCAAAGGCTTAGAAATGGGTCTAAAAATGAAAATGGAGGATCCAAATATATTATCATATGTTTTAGGAATTCATAAGCATGGACTAGGTTATAAAAACCTTAAGAATCCATCAAAACCTTGAAGGATTGATCAAAGGATGAATTATGCAAGTTTAAAGACTAGACCATCACTAGGACATATTTCAGACATGAATGAACTAGTGTACTTTCATATTTTATAAATATGCTCAAAAAGCCTCGTATGACTAGTGAATCATGCATAATTATAGTTATACATTTCAAGATCATCCTCTAAATTTTTTATTCTTGTACGATCTTTATAGCTTAAGTTATAAGCTTCTAAAGTTGGAACTACAACATAAGATATTTGTGCTAATGTCAAAATAAAGCTTGAGCAAAACCAACTATTTCAAGCTTAAATTTGATGGTTGCATGAATGTCAATGATGGTCATGTGAAAATCATTTGATGGGATCTTGGATGTCAAATTTAAGCTCATGAAATAGCCATTAATTTTCAAATAGTGGGTTCAAGTAGATCTAATGGTCTATGTTGCATTGTACATCTTGATCCAATGATGTGAGCTGAGTCAAATACTCAAGGAGCTCTATATATTGACATGTGGGATAAGCATGTGATGATATAGACTGATATTAAATCCTAAGAATCAACATGCATTTGACATATCGCACAAGCTTAGATAAAGTTGACAAATCAAGGGCAAGATCTATCACTGGCACTTGATTGTACATATCAAGATCAATGGAGTGAACAAAGGTCAATATGTCAACAAGCAGAGTTAGCTATCAACAACCAATTAAAACAAAGGTGAGCCTAAGATTTTTGATGGAAGTTGAGGAACCATTTTAAACCAAGGAAAATAAGTTTTGTAGGATTACCCTATCACCATTAAATCTCTATCCAATTACATTAAAGGGACACACTGATGTAGCTAAGGTCATAAATAATATAAAAGACCACCATTAAGGTCAAATTTAGACCTCTAGTTCATAAATTTGTATCCTATAGGGTCATTCCTATGACTATGTTCACCATTATTAAAAAAGGACTTGTGTATACAATGAGCTCTTGGTTCCTATAGAGATAAAGTGGTTCTATTTGGACCTATTTGGATATAGAAAAGAGGCCATGTAGTCTATAGGTCTACATTAATATAAAGGCTATAGGAAAACAAATAATCTTAGATTGGTTTTCCATCTATAGATGAAACTATAATCTAAAGATGAAAATGGAAAATATATGTGTTTAATTTAAAGGAGCTCATCTATTGACATAGTTCCATCATCAATAAAGCAAGTACTAACCATTATTCATGGCATGCCACTATCATTTTTAGGATTCTAGTATTTGATCCTCATGAGCATGTCAAATGGACTTATGTTCCTAATTTAATAGTTTTGGGAATATTGAAGTATTATTCCTAATTTAATTAAAGGTCTAAGCTAATTAAATTAGTAAATAATATTACAATAATTAATCCACTGATTTGTATAATTTAATTATAATTTGAACCTTTCTAAAAATAGTAATAAATGAAGAGAAATATAACTTATCTTAAAATTGGGTTAATACAATTGAGATAGAAGCAAATACTCATTGTGTAGGACTGGGACACTGTCACATATTAGGATCTATATTTCATTTGATAAAAGGTTAGGAGCATAAAAAATAGGACACTTTGAGGTCTAGTGATATAGTCCAAGTCCTATCACTATTTTCCAATCTAGTCATAGAGATTTAATTTTTTTGGGTTTTGTTTACTATCCCTATATTAGTCTACCTATGAAATTTTAAGTCTTGAATATCAATGAATATCTTTATAGAGTTGATTTAATATCCAACCCTAGGTCTTCCTTGTGATTAAACTTGAATGAAAACTTGGAGAAAGTAGGGGGTTAGTGTGTGTAAGATGCACTAAATGTGTATCCACATTCCTTGTGTGGGCATGCTACCTACATACTAATACTTTGAAGAGGGGTAAAACCATATAGAGTTATCCCATTTGATGTGCTTTGTGCAATAATGTAATGAAGATGCAAAAATGCTAAATTGGGTGTGCTTGAGGTGGTTAGGGATTGGTGTGAGGGTTTGAGTGAGCTTGTGGTTGTATTGGCTGATTGTATATAGAGAATAGGGAAGATTAAATTAGTGGTATTTCTTGTATTCTTTCTTTAATTTTAAAATTATTTCCAACCCTTATAAATAAAATTTGAATGGGATTTTATAGAGATATATTGGTCATGGGTTCTATGTAATTATGTTAGGCCAACACAATGAAGAAGAGGTATTAGGGAAAAATGGTCACCTGGGATCAAAAGGTGATTAGATAGGAGCACTATAAAGGGGACACCCTAGGGTCCAATGCTATAGTCTAACTTATATGCTATTGTCTTAAGGGTACATGACCCAAGGGGATGGATTTATCATTGTAAAAGTAGCCTGGCCAAGCTAGAATTAGGTCTTAGAAGTCTATGGATGACTGAGAATCAGAAGAAGGTGGATAGAATGGTCATGAGAGTATGTAAGAGGGACCTATGGGTTGGGTGTCACTAGCCACACTCAAGCTACCAATTTTCACAATTTTTATGACTACATTTGCCCTCCCTTTATACTAGTGATGCAACAAAGTGAAATACTAGGATAAAGGAAAAATAGAAAGCATAACTAAACTTACCTGTAAGGGTGAAGCTTATGAAGATATGTGATGTTGGGTGTGCATATAAAGAGAAAATTATGAAGTGTACTTCTACAAGAGAAAACAAAGAGTAGATTATTTCTTATTAGATATGATATATCTAAAATAAAAATATACAAAGCTAGGTAAGAGAGAGAGGAAGAGAAGGAAATGAATACACCTCATTGGGTACATAGATCAATAAAAAATCTATTATGATGCTAAGTTATGCTATATGATGCCAAGTAATGTTGGGTATGTACTATACTAAGAGTAATATCATGAATGGAGCTAAGTGCTCAATTCTTTGGGAGTGGTTCAAGAATGCAAAGGCTAGCCCTTTGGTTCCATTATCACCCACTAATTGAAGCTATGTGATCATGCATGTGCTAATCAATGTTTGGACTATGTATTCAATCCTTCTAAGTATGTGGATCAAGAATACAAAGGCTAGCTATTCCTTTGGATCTATCATTGCCTCATGAAGTAAAGCTATAAACTGATACTAGTATTAATGTTTGTCATATGAGATGGCTCTTGAAGCCCATGAATGTACTATAATCTGAAAATGTGTTGTAGATATCTAAATGTGTGCTAGAAACTAGGCCACTCTTGGCCAAATCATAAAAAGGTGGAGATTAGGATTATATGAAATCCACTCTAAGATTTTGCCATAGACTAATGTGGAAACCACTCAAAAATGTGGAGGTTAGGCTTGTATGAAAGCCATTACAAAATTATTCCAACCACCTGCATATAAAATAAGGTACATAACTACTAAGAATGCCTAGGTAATATGCTGAACTCAAAAAGAAAAGAAGACCAATGTGCTAGGCACATTACCCCCAATCACTAGTGTCTATAACATGGATTTTGATATGGAATTTATACCAACTACCCTATCTAAACTAGAAGTGAGAGCCATCATGACGTACATGATTCCACCTATATCTATATTCTTTGAGAAAAATTATACTAAAACTACTAAATCTAAACTAGTTTGTATGTGCAAAATTATATCTAAGCTTACCTTTCTAATTATTTCTATATACTCTAGGTTTTTTTCTATTTAGATAGGATTGCCAAAAATAGGAAACCATGGTGTTCAACACTATTGTCCACGTATGGCATTATTGTCCTTTGCTAAAATTGAAGACTATTATGGAATCATCATTATTTTTTTAGTTTGTTCTACCTGGTTTGACCTTTGATTGCTATTCTGAGTGTTTTGAAAAATATTTTTTTGACTAGTAGGAGCTCTGATCTTTATGACAAAACCACTTGTTGTTGTCCCCTCTTCTGAGGGTAGGAGTGAAGACCCTATAATGACTACCCTTAGAAGAAATATCCCTATAAGTGTGTTATATTGCAAAATACATGATATAGTAATGATAATTGATAAGATATCTCAAAATATAACATGATTTATATTTGATATTGTTAGATCAAATAAGGGTATGCTTAGATAGATATAACAATGTAATAAATATAATTTGCAATGTACTACAATGGAAATAGAAATATTAGTTGTTAGTTTTCATTTTTTATTTATCATTAAGGGATGGAGCATGATGTCCATCATTAAGGGAACTAGATATGGTCTTGTTTCTTATGTGATCAAAGGTCTAGCTAGAACTATAGAATTATACACAACAATCATATTGCTCAAAGGATTTAACTCAACTAAGGGTGCCTAGTATGTATCTAGTGGAGGATGTGCATGATATGTATGGTGAATACCTAATATATCCCCCGTCTCTTATTTATAATGTTATGGGAAAGGATATGAGAAGATTTTCAAAGCTTTATCCTATGTTTGGTTTGTCAGAGGAGATTCAATTGAAGTGCCAAGATCAATAACATTGACATCTATCAAGTCTTGTATCTTATGTTTTAAATTGATGCATCTATTTGTTGTGTAGCTTGGTGCCTTATGAAAATAAAAAAATACATTCTGATCATATCCCTAGGGAAGAGGCTTTTTTGGATCAATTTCTTGAATATGAGGGAGAGATATGATATTACATTCCGAAAGTTACTATAAAACTCTAGCTAGAGAAATTGGTAGATTGGAAAAGGTTCATTGAGGAGGTGCTAATAAAATCACTCATTGAGGGGGCTCTAAAGCTGCACTGATTATAGGTTGATTCTGAATCTTGCTATCATTAACCTTTAATTTTATGGGACTTTGTTGTTACTATTGTTTTTTATTTATAATATGCTCATATACTTGAGTTGACCAATTGAAATTAATTTGACTTCCCTTTATTTTATTGTATGATATAACTCAATAAAGGAAGAGAATATTTTTAACATTATTAATTCATATAAAGTTGGTTAAAGAATCTATTTGAAAATATATAGCAACTCTTGATCAGACATGGGGCTAGTCATCTTAACCAAGATAGTCTTATATCGAAGAACATAATCTGTGAGATATTCATTTGATATTTGTTTTTGTTGTGAAATTTGGGAATATGAAACCATATCACCAATGTTAATGCTGAAATGAGATAGGAACATGTTTGATAAAGGATTGAATGCATTAACCCACTGATTTGGTAGACTATAAAACCATTGTAAAGCATAATCCTTTAGACTCCATGGAAATAACTAGGTTAGTGGCTAGTCATTTGGCACATAATCCAAACATACTACATGAAAATATCTCAAGTGTGTCTCTAGATCACCCTTGTCATCATATAGAATGAGCTTGGGTTAAGCAAAACTTTATGGTAAGGGTGTATAAACAATATGACATGCCAATGATGTATGTATTAGAAAAAAAAAATCTAAGGCTTGTATAGATCTAGAAGTACCTTGCTCAAGATGTAGCACCTTGGGTTGAAGAGATTTTATCTTTTACACATGGGATACCACATTAAGAGACACAAATGTAATAGTTATAGCTGGTGGTGGCATAGAGGCTGGTTGGGCTTCTATAGGGGGTTGTTAAGACATAATTGCCCCTGTAGTGTCATTTTCAACTGGTTGCTTTGTAGTTTGAGAAGATTGACCATTATTAACTTTTTGTTATTCCTATTGTAGTATTTTAAGCATGTCATCTTACATGTTAAGGTGTTTAGTTAAAATTTCTTGGAGTTATCTCTTATCAGTTTCATCAAAATTGGTGTATTGGGTCATTATTAAGGTATGAAAATAATTTGAAAATTGATTGGATTTTTTATAATAAGCACAATGCTAAAGAAGGAAAGTAATAAATATAAGAGATGTAAAGTCCTAAAAATAACAAATTGGAAAGTGCATAAAAAAGCTACAAAGCTTATAAACATGTAAGGTGATACCTCAAAAGCATGAGACCTAGTATACGTAGCTAGGGTTTTGAAAATTGATATTTGTAAAATTACTATGGAATTTTGAAATTTGACATGAATTTCTAATTTAAATATGCAAGTAAAAAATTAGAAAATTATTGGAAAATTCTTGATTTGAAAGGACTTAGTGTATGCAACTAGGGTTTATAAGAAAAATAAAATTTTAAAATTACTATGGAATTTTAAAATTTGATGCTAATTTTTTATTTAAATATGCAGGTAAAAAATCAAAAAATTATTGAAAAATTATTGATTTGAAAGGACCTAGTGTATACAATTAGGGTTTGGAAGAAAAATATTTTTTTAAAAATTACTATGAAATTTTAAAAATTAAATTGAATTTTTGATTTAAATATGCAAGTAAAAAATCAGAAAATTATTGTAAAAATTAGCAAGAAATTTACCCTAAGGTTTCTAGGGGTTTTATGTGCAAACAAAGTAAGTCAAGTTCACCAAATGATTTAACCATTTTGGAAATATTAGAGTATTAATCTTAATTCAATTAAATGTCTAAGCTCATTAAATTATTAAATAATATTGCACTAATTAAGCCACTAATTTATATAATTTAATTTTAATTTGAACCTTTCTAAAAATAGTATTAAATGAAGAGAAATATAACTTGTCTTAAACCTAGGCTAATACGACTGAGATATAAGATGATATTGGATATGCAGGATGAGGGCACTATTGAAAATCAAGATCTAGATTTCATTTGGCAAAAGGATAGGAACATAAAAAATAGAAAACTTTAGGGTCTGGTGCTATAGTCTAGGTCTTGTCATTGTTGTCCAAACTGGTCATAAATATCTAAGTTTTATGGGTTTTGTCCACTATCCCTATATTAGTTTGTCAATGAAATTTTAAGCCTTGAATATCAATGAAGATCCTCATTGAGCTGATTTAATCTCCAACCCTATGTCTTCCTTGTGCTTGAACTTGAATGAAAATTTAGAGAAAGAGGGGGGTTAATGTGTGTAAGATGCACTAAATGTGTATGCACACCCCTTGTATGGGCATGTTGCCTTCATACCAATAATCTAAAGAGGGATCAAGCCCTATTTAGTTATCCCATTTGATGTGATTTTTGAAATAGTGTAATGAAGATGCAAAAATGCTAAACTAGGTGTGCTTAAGGTGGTTAAGGATTGGTGTGAGGGTTTGAATGAGCTTGTGGCTATATTGGCTAGTTGTATGCAAGGCATAGAGAATATTTCCTTAGTGATATTTATTTTATTCTTTTTTGCTTTTGAAAATAATTATCAAATATTATAAATGAAATTTGAATGGGCTTTTATAGAGATCTATTGGTCATGGGTTCCATGCAATCACACTAGGATGACATAATGAAGAAGAGGAATCAGGGAAAAATGGTCATCTAGGATCAAAAGGTGATTGGATAAGAGCACTATAAAGGGGATGCCATAGGGCATAACACTATATTACAACTTGAGTGCTATTGTCTTGAGGGTACGAGACCTAGGGGGGATGGATTTGTCATGGAAAAAGTAGCTTGGTTAAGTTAGAATCAAGTCTCAAAAGTCTATAGATGATTGGGAATCAACAAAAAGGTTATAGAAGGGTCATGAGAGCATGTAAGAGGGACCTATGGGTTGGGTTTCATAAGCCAAACTCAAGCTACCAATTTTCACATTTTATATGACTATAGGTCCTAAGTTGGTAACTAGTAGTTGGATAAATAGTTAAAAGCATTTATTTTATTCAAACAAAGTTTTTCATCATGCATAAGGAACCATTATCTTCTATTAGGGATATCTCAACCAATAAGAGTATATTGAGGACTATTGGAACAAACAAAGGTCCATTTGTTGATCAAGTCTAGTTGATTGATCAAAGTATGCATATAAAAAGTAATCAATGAGATGCATCCACATGAATAGGACCATTTCTCCACTCTTCCATGCATGTTACCATCTTTCTCTCTCTCTATTTATGCTATATATAGAGGATTTTTAGTGGTATCTCTTTAATCCCTCTCTTAGGCATGATTAAACTCTACCAAGATGGATATTTTAATCTCTTTAAATGAATAGAAGACTATTCTTCAAATATAATTATTCTAATATAGTGTGTACTTGTTAGATTTGCATATGTGGTAGAAGTCTTTCCCTTTTCAAGCCATGATAATACCTAGTTACTAGTTCATCTTGTTATGCAAGTCATGCTTAGTGTTAGACGTCTCTTGATTAAAGCCTACATATAAATAATATCACTAGTTAGTGTCTTGTTTTAAATCTCTCCTTCATTTCCCTTAATTTTTTTTCATTTAATAAAAATATTCATGAAATAATGATGTATGATAGATGTTTGGAATCCTAGATTTGGTATTTTACTTATTTCATTAGTGTTTAAGAGTCAAGAAGAGTGGAGCAACCATAATTTAGGTGCATCACCATCTTTAGATTAGGTTTCCCTTTTATGTTATCTCTCTCTCTCTCTCTCCATTTTCCATAGCCATTAATAGGTTTTAATATTGGGAATGAGCTAAAATGATGCATGAGAGGATCCAGCCTTATTAAAAATCCTAGAGGTCTGACCCCATTATAGGATACCCACAACCTAGGGTCAGTCCCATGTTGAGTTAGATTTGGAAGTAGGACCCAAACACTTTTTATTCTAGCTAGGGTGCAATCTAAACCTCCACTAGTTCTGGAAAGCTTGGTGGGAAAATTTATAAAAGAGTAGAAAGATATTGGTGCATCTTTCCTCTAATTAACTTTTGGAAGCAAACACATTAGCAACACTGACAAATCTAAACCAATCTTCTAGTTATGAGCATACCAGGTATGTCTAAATTAAGTTTTTAATTAGTTCTTACATCTCATTTGACATATAAATTTAATATGGAAAACTATGGTGAATATTCCTATTATCTACCTCCTTATCAGTAGTCCCAATATGATTCCCATGATCCATATGAGCCTAATTATCCCTACCAAGATTTTTTTCAAAGCTATGAGGAACCTTGTCAAGTTCCTCATGATACTTGTTATCAAAATAATGGCTCTTACCTTCCCCGTGATCCTCACCAACAATATTAGGACCAATGTTAGTCATATATGCAAGAATATTTCCCTGATCCCCCATATGAATAACAAGCCCATCATAGCACTACTCCTCATTAATGCTATCATGAGCCATCCATACCTTCACTTAAGTAAAAATTAATAAGCCTTGACAAATATGCACTAGAATTTTTCTCACAAAATTATTATGGCCAAAATATCTCTACTCACCTAATTCATTATGTGAGAGAGTCATTACAACAAATAAAATAAAAATGGACACCTATTGAGAGAGAAAATTGGAACAATCTCATAAGTGAGATGTTGGATGTAGGTAGTTACATTTAAAGCATTGAGGACAAGCTAAAAGGGCTTGAGGAATAATAGGTCCAACCTCACCAATATTATGTGCCTTCATATACACCACCTTAGCCTTCTTATGTACCATCCATTCCTCCTCAAGAAACCATTCCAAGTGTCCCTTTGAATACACCCAATTCTTCATATATTCCTTAGAATTTCCCTACTTAGAGATCTATCTAAGAGAGTTGTCAAAAAAAGAAAGGGAATGCTACCTATTGTTGAGATCCAAGACTCCATCCCTCCTAGACAACCCCTTACGAATTCCTTCAAGGTTCCAAGCTAGAATCAAGTGGTGAAGTCATGGGGTAGGAAAAGTGAGGCAAATTTAGATTTGAAAGCCCCATATAAAGTAGGCTATAAACCTCTACAAACCTCTCTCATCCCTCCTCAAGAATCTTCTTATGTTCCTTATCTTCATAAATCCACTAACCACCTTAAAGAGAATATATTCCAAGAGAATATTGATAAATAGATCAAAGAGTTAGAGATGAAGACAAGGAAAGAGGAAGAGAAATAGAATTAGAATATTGAAGAAATACCTCTAGCTTTCCCACCTTGGAGGTCTATCCAAGGATGTTCTCAAAACAAGGAGGAGACTTCAATTGTGAAGGTTGAAGAATAGTTTATAACTATTGAAGAATATCAAAGAGACCATCAGGAAAATGAAGATCTAGTACAAGAAGGTACTCATATTTCCAAACTTAACCTAATTTCCTTATAAAAGTTCTTTCAAGAGTCAGTCATTCTCAGGGTTTCAAGTTGAAATAAGGTTCCCTTCATTCATAGACCCATCCATAAACCATTTGTCACATCCTATGCTCCATCTCCAACTTATCAACTCTTCATCACATATTACTCTTCACCTCAAACCCATGAGCCTATCCATCAACCTCTCACCCCACCCTTTTTTGAGAAGGAACCTATTTTTATGGAAGTAATTGAAGAGGAGTAGATCCAAGCTATGACTAATCAAGAATTTTCCATGAGTGACTATGAGGATGAGATCACCATAGGGAATCCCCTTGGTGAACACAAGGGAAAATTAACCCTTTTTAATAAGGAGGGACATATTGAAGACTCTTTTTTAGTTGTCTATGAATAATATGACCTCATACATCAAGAAGATAAAGACTAAAGAGGTAGTGGTTCTAGATGACATGGAAGAAAATGATGAATGGAAGTTACCGATCTTGAAGATCTTTGTCAAGTTGAGGATCAAGTGCTTGAGAAGGTGAATAAATAATTTCCCATGGAGGAAAATGACCAAGATTGGGTAAAATATGTAGAGATCCTAGATGACCTTGAAGAACTTGCAACCAAGAAGAAGCCCAATCTTATTGAGAGCATCATGGAAATGAAAGAGGTGTGTCTTATTGGACCACCATTGGAGATTATAGTTAAGAATCCATATGAAGAAGTTGAGACTATCTAGATACACATAGTTGACCTATTTAGAGCTACTTGGTTCTCATTGAAGTTCATGCCAATGAAGTTGGTAGATATAATAAAAAAGGAGGCATCAATACCAAAGGTCAAGGAGCTACATGCCTCATTCAATTCCTCATCCCATGAGACAAAAAGGTTATAAAAATTTCCTTTTGATCTAGGAGGAAAGGTACATATAGTTTTAAGTTGTATATATTAGGATAATTTTGTTCAAATTCCTTTAAGTGAAGTTTTTGGCACATTTTTTTGTTGTCCCTATTTTAGTCTAAGTTAGTTTCCTTCAATAAGTACATTGGGAACTCTTTCTTATTTTGCTCTTTTCTTGGTCCTTTTTTCATTTTAAGAGAGGTGAGAGTAGGATTGATAACTAGTGTTAGATCTAGGTCAATATGTTGGACCCAAGTAGAGACTCAATGCCTAATGGACTAGACAAGGCAACATGGTCTAGGTTATATTGCATAGATAGGCATGCAACCCCTATGAGTCACAAAATATGTTGGCCATTTTTGTCTTACATATAAATCTCTTGCATGGTTTGATGAATTAATGTATCAAAGGCTTAAAAATGGGTCAAATTATGAAAATAAAGGATCTAAGTAGATTCTCATATGTTTTAAGTATTCAAAATCATGTACCAAGTTGCATAAACCTTAAGAATCCATCAAAACCTTGAAGGATTTATCAAAGGATGAATTATGAAAGTTTAAATACCATACCATCACTAGGACATCTTATAAACATGAACAAACCAATGTAATTTCACATTTTATAAATATGCTCAAAAAGCCTCACATGACCAATAGATCATGCATAATTGTAGTTCTATATACCAAGATTATCCTCTAAAATTTTCATGCTTGCATGAGCTTTCTAGGTCATGTTATAAGATTATAAAGTTTTACCTACAATATAAGATGTTCATGCTAACATAAAAATAAATCTTGAGAAAAACCAAATCTTTTGAGTTAAAATTTGATGGTTTTATGAATGTCAATGATGGTTACATGAATGCTATTTGACAGGAGCATGTACATCAAATTTAAGCTCATGAAATAGCCATTGGTTTTAAAATAGTGGGCCCTAATAGATCTAATGATATATATTGCATCCTACATCTTAATCCAATGGTATGATATGAGTCAAGAAATTGAGTTTGAGATATTGACACGTGGCATAAGTGCATGAAGCTATAGACTAACATTAAATCCTAAGAATCAATGCATGTTTGGCATGTGACACAAGATTGGAAAAAGTTGATAATTCAAGGGAAAGATAGATGGTTGACACTTGATCATACAAATAAATATCAATGGAGCAATAAAAAAGTCAATATGTCAACAAGATGAGTCAGATATCAATAAGCAATTAAAATAAAGGTGAGCCCAAGACTTTTTATGGAAGTCAAGGATCCATTTTTGACCAAGGAAAATAAGTTTTGTAGGATTGTCCTATCACCATTAAATCTTGATCAAAAGCAATTAAAGGGACACACTGATGCAACCAAGGTGATAAAGAATATAAAACACCACCATTAAGGCTAAATACGGACCTCTGGTTCATAAATTTATATCTTGCAAGGTCATTCCTATGAGTGTGTTCACCATTCTTAAAAAAGGACCTATGTATACAATGAGATCTTGGTTTTTGTAGAGATAAAGTGGGTCTATTTGGACCTATTTCGATCTAGAAAAGAGGCCATGTAGTCTATATGTTTGCATTAATATAAAGGATATAAGAAAACCTATAATATTAGATTGGTTTTCCATATATAAATGAACCTATGATCCAAAGATGAAAATGAAGTAGATATGTTTTTAATGCAAATGGGATCATCTGTTGATGTGGATCGATCATCGACAAAGCAAGTACTAACCACAATTCATAGCATGGCACTATAAATTTTAGGATTTGAGGATTTTATCCTCATGAGCATGTCAAGTGGACTTAGGGTCCCAAGGTGGTGAACTAGTAGTTGGAGAAATAGTTAAGGGCATTAATTCCAGTCAAAAAAACTTTGTCATCATGTATAAGGAACCATTATCTTCTAGTAGGGATGTCTTAGCCAATGAGAGTAACTTGAGGACTATTGGAACAAAAAGAGTTCCATTTATGGATCAAGGATAGTTTGTTGATTAAAGCATGCATACAAAAAGTAATCAATGAGCTACCACCACATGACTAGGACCTTTTCTCGTCTCTTTCATGCATGTTACAAATTATCTCTCTTTATTTTTATATTATATATAAAGGCTTTTGAGAGAAAAAATATATCATCTCTATGATCCTATTGGTATCCCTCTACTCCCTCTCTAGGGCATGACTAAACTCTGCCAAGATGGATCTTGTAACCTCTTGAAATGAATACAGGACTATTCTTCAAATTTAATAATTATGGTCTAGTGTGTACATGTTAGATTTACATATGTGGTAGAAGTATCTCCCTTCTCAAGTTATGATATCACCTAGTTAGTAGTTCATATTGTTATGTAGTTCATGTTTAGTGTTCAATATCTCTTAATTAAAGCCTGCACATGGATACTGTGACTGGTTATTTTCTTCCTTTAGACCGCTCCTTCATTTCCCTAAGATTTTGGTCATTTGGTGAACCTCTTCATGAAATAATGATGTATGATAGAATTTTGGAATATTAGATCTGGTATTTTACTTGTTTCATTAGTGTTTAAGAGTCAATTAGAGTAGATCAACCATAATTTAGGTTCATCACCATTTTTATCTTAGGTTTCCATTTCATGTTATCTTTCTCTCCCTTTTCCCTAGTCATTAGTAGGTTTTATTATTTGGAATGAGATGAAATGATACATAAAAGGAGATATCCTCATTAAAAATCCTAGAGGTCTAACCCCTATAGGTCAGTCCCATGTTGATCTAGATTTGGAAGTAGGACCCAAACACTTCTGCTTCTAGCTAGTGTGTAATCTAGACCTCCAATAATTTATATTTAAATGCACTTGAAAATTTATGAGAAACCTCAACCAATGCTCTCACCATTTTGTGATATCATTCTCATTATAAGACATAGATGTATTAAACATTATGAATTACCAATTTCGTTCACTATTAGGTACTCATCTTTTATCTTTTAGTGTGATTTTATCCTAAACCATGCTCTTGCACTTTTGCAAGATTTTGGTGTTGACACTTTAATGAATGTGAACATAATATCCCTATTTCCTTATGCTCTCACCATTTTTATAGACCATTCCTATTTTCCTATACAAGTCAATCATGTCTTCCCATCATCATTTTTCTTCTATCCCATATTATTTAAAAACTACATTTGGCCTGAAGTTCATGTTAGACCTATGTTTCATGAAAATATGTAAGCAACATACACTTACCTTATGAATCTAGAGTTAGCTTGAATACCCCTTCCTTTTCTTATATTCCCCCATTTTATTTGTTTGTGTCATTGTCTCTTATAACCTAGGGGAAATACATGTCATCTTGTTTGTGTCATAGTCTCCTATAACATAGTAGAAATAATTTGTCATTGTACCCTTTGTCATTATATCCTTATAGCCTATGGAAAAAATTGTGCCAATTTTTCTTATGCTATTTTACCTATGTCATTACTACCTAGCTTAGGGGTCCCCCTATTTCTAAGATTAACACCTCTATTACAAATGCACGAACAATTTGTATTTTTTTATTACTAACATTATGACTAACATTGTTTATATTATTGTTTTTTTAGCTTAGTTTGTTTCTTTTCCTTTGTGGTTTTATAATATTTAATTTATTGAACTTTTACTTGCTTTAGTTTATTTTGTTTGTTTTTGTCAATTTTTTTATATAGCCTTGTTTGTTAATTTTATTTGTTTATTGGTGTTGTTTGTTTGTTTTTATCTATTTGTTTATTTTTTTTTTATCATTTGTTTGTTTTATTTTTATTTTACCTTTTATTTCTTATTTTCCATAGGCATATTACATTTTATTTTCATTTGAGTCTTGATTATCCATATCTTGCACTTAGCTTGTGAATGTTTGTATTCTATCCTAAACTTTGTTTATTTTTTATATTTACACTTAGGATTTGATTATTCATATCTTATTTCTAGGTTGTTTATATTTTTATTTAAAATAAGTTTTCCATTCTTAGGGTATACATTGTTATTATAGTTATTCATAACTATGATGCATAAAATCATAAGCTATAACAAAAATTAGGCACATATAGACTATCAGATCAATGCAATGGCAATACTTCTCTAAGACTAATAACCAAATAAATACCCAAACACATTCTTGAATCCAAAGAGTAATAAATATAGTCAAATGATTTATAATGTGCTAATACATACATGCATCTCTAAATACACATACATATGATTCATACAACATAAACAGACAACCAAAAAATCAACATCTCATAAAACATGGCATAAGTAGTAAATGAAAGAGCATACATAAGCATAAACATCAATAATGGTAAACATACATAATTATAAAAAAATAATTTTAATGTATCTAAAATTTCATATACATAGAAGATATATACATATCATAATGGTGTCTCAAATTACATTAATATGCTGATACAATAAGTATAAAATGCCAATGTGCCAAAATGCCAATAGGCCTATGATCGATTGTGGCTCTATGCATCCATAGGACCTATATTTGAATGTGACCTTAGTGGCCCTAGTAGTATTGGTGGTGGTGTCTGAAGTTGATGAAATAACTTCCCTAAATCCATTATCACTTGGGTCTTGGTCCTTTATTGACCCAATCTATTGCCTACTCTCTAAGCATCCTAATCCTCGAATGAAGCAAACCTATTGGTCCTTAAGAACCATAGTTTCATAGGATCTATCAGAGTAAAAGTATCTCAAGTATCAACGGGACATCCCTACCTATATATTGGCTCTCTGAGCCTTATCATAGCTAGTCAAAATAACCAAGTCACTCTTGGTAAGTCAAAACAATCAGTCACTCCTGTAATCATAGATAGGTTAGCATCAACCTAACTCTATGCTGCTACTTGAACCTATGCCTATCCCATTAAGCTTATTTTTCCCTCCAACTTATAGGTTAGACCCTTGTTGATTACCTAAGCTAGGTGTTTTTGGCTTCCAAGGTGAAGTCATCATTTTCCCAAATGATAAAGTTATTGTTTTGGCAAATTTGCACCTTTTAAGGAAAATTTTCCATTTTCATTTTCATGAAAATGGTGACTTCACCTAAAATAATAAAAATCACCATTTCAACAATTTCCAATCATTTTTGGTTAATTCACCATTTTTAGGAATGATAACTTCATACAAAGTCTCCAAATTCTTTGTCAAAGCCATGGTTTGGTCTAAAATGCAAATGGTGACTTCATCATTTTTAAAACTAATCTTAACATTAAATGCATAAAAAATGGTATTAATGACGAAATTTGAGATGATTAATATTGGTATGTCATGTGGTGGTCACATTTGCTTCTTCACATAGTTAGATATGTGTCATTGGGCTCCTCCACGTGCCATTTTACTTAGCTAATTTGTGTAGAAAACTATAGCTCAACTATCAAATAAGCTAGGGAGAAAATGAATTAATTTTCACCCTAGGTGAATATATAGCCAAAAATTTGAATTTTTACATCCCTAAGGACTAAATCTCATTATGTATAGTCCAATAAGTTTATTTTTCATCGACATGGTCTATTTTACATGCCATTTGATTTATGTGCCTTATTTTTTAGTCATGTCATAACTAGATCATCTTTTTGGGCCTCTTCCAAGACCCATTTAACAACATTATTTTTATACCTATACCACGTGTTTGTGAAAAAATACATATTTATACTCAAATTTAAGCTATAAATGTGTTGTTACTATTTACCATCTCATCTTAAATCTATTTTACAAAATTTTTATATAAGCCCCCCTTACCAATTTACTTATGTGTAGAAAATTATTTTCCAATCGATCAATAATATATATTTCCTTTCTAGGGCACACTCATTTTAAATCACATGATTTAAACATGTGAATGATTAAAAATACCTTTGGACAAATCATTCTTTTTCAACCAATTCAATGATTATAATAGCCTATGGGAAAATCATTATTTTTGCATCTCTTGCTACTGATTATAATCACCTTTGGGAAAATAATTATTTTCCCACTCCACCTACCCTATATGGGAAAATATTTGTGTTACTAATTATCACCACCTTTGGGTAAATTAGTGTGTTACCTTCCATTATTGATTATAACTACCTTTAGGCAAATCAATGTTATTTCAACCTCCCTAAAGGTCAAATGTATATGCCACTGATTATAAATGCCTTTGGGAAAATTAGTGTCTTCACCCATTTTTACTAATTATAACTAAATTTGAGAAAATTAGTGTCCCACCCTTCGTTATTGAGTATAACCACCTTTGGAAAATCATTTATTCCACCCCTTAGATCATGCCATTTTCTTTATTTTAAGGGAACATTCAATGACTTAATTTTTTTGCCCACTCCCTTGAGGGTGCATAAATGGCTAATTGACCACCCTTTAGGGAATTAGCCACTCATATTAATTTATTTTTCATTATTTAAAAAAAAAATTATTGTGCTTATTTCTTGCAACACATTCTCAAATAGGGGTAAATTGTAGACACTCAATTTTGGCCATTTTTATACCTAAGCTAGGATTCAAATCAATTTATACCAAATGACGTAATTTAAGCCTATAAATCACATGAATTTCCTAAATTTTTATGTTTAATGGATTTAATTACTTATAAAAATGGTGAGACTTGCTTATTAGGTATATTACCCTATATGCACCAATAACCTAGATCAATTTCAACCCTAGTCAAATTATGACCTAGTAATTTGACATTCTTGGATTGTAAAGCTATTAATTCAATAAAATAATTACCAAAATACAAAAAACACTAAGAAAGTTTAATAAAAAATTAAATCTCAATTAACTTGCCTAAGTAAAAATTCCAAGTTGAATTAGTGAATTATATTTATCAAAAAAGGGATTCTTAGACAAATATGAAGTCAAGGTCAAAGGAGATAATATAGTGATTATTAATTCTTAATATTCAAAAAAGTCAAGTCACAACCTAAAAAATATCTAAAGTGAGTTGTCATGGATCATAAATATCTAAAAATGAGTTGTCAAGCCTTCATAATTACTTTGACCCAAACCAGGGTTAACCTAAACTCAACCTAGGTTAACTTTATACTCAACCAAACTTAGAACTAAACCTAACCTCCATAGGGTTAGAGTTAGTTTTGAGACCTATAAATATAAGTTCCCTCACTCTACCCAAACAAGTTTTTTTGTGTAAGGTTATTCTACAGGAATGCCTTTAAAAATCCATCAAAGTAATGTTATAATTTTAATTTTATACCAAGATTCACACAAATCCATGCTAAGCCTATAAAATCCACAAGTGGCCATTGAATAAGTGATACCAACATAGAGGATCATTGATAAAAGTCTTTAATGCCATATACTAAGCATGAACATCTACTATTCCAACAAATGGACATCGATTTTGACAAGGGAGGTAAAATTATTATGTTTTTTAATCTTTATTTTATGATATTTTCCAATATGTTATGACCACCTAGTTATTATGCAAGAGTGTTTATATTCATTGTATTTATATGCATGTTTTTTTATTTATTCACTAACAAGTAACTAATAAACATTTATGTGATCTCTGGACTCCTAAGATACACTATGTTCTTACACAAAGATCCTTTAGTGGTAGACTTACCTCTATCTTATATTAACACCATCAAAGTGAATAGACAACTTAATCCTAAAGGTCTATTGGCACCAACCATCTTGATTATTTTCAAAATATTCTTGTTTTGAACCCCTTATTTAAAACTAGTTAAAATATACCCATGCCATAACCTGTGATAATGATAAACCAACTTCCTTTAAGGCACACTGATCTAATAAGCCCATATGATTAATTACCTAATTAATAATGAAGTAGAACCTAAAAATCACAATCAAACATTGGTACCTATTATGAACAACACCCAAAGTGTACCCCAAAATTCTAGAAAGAATGAGTTGTACACTATGCAACACATGATACAAAATATCAACAATGAATTCTTAGGCCTCTAGAGATAAGTTAGAAATAATGATGGTGATAATTCAAACATAAAATTCACTTACCAAAGATACAATCATCCTTATAACTAGTCTAGTAACCTACTAAATTCCTTACCTTATAATCTCTTTGAGATCAAAATCTGTGAGTTGGCCTTGCCTATCCGGTGCTATGTACATAATACAATTTAGCATGGAAAAATTGACTACATTAAATTATGTAGTGCAGTTGACATGTTAAAAAAAGAGATGGAAGATTATGAGGTAGTCTCAAACCACCCCAATGCTACAAATAATACTAAGGCCTCTAATGCTCCAAGATATCTAAACACTACCATGGTAGTAGAGACATTGGACTTCCCTAACCATGAATATAATGAACCAAAATATGACACCAATGAGGTGAAAGTTGTTGAATAATTCCACAATATAATTATTCCCTTAGGAACCAACTGTATTAGTATCCCCTTACCACATCAACCTATCCTAAAAATGGTGCCAATCTTTTTGATCTAAGACAAAAGAATGACCCTCTACCTCTAAAATAAAATAATCATAAGTTGACTGAATATACCTAGAGGACATGAAGAAGATGAAGGCAAACAACACTTTGCATGAGCTTTCCCATATCACTGAGAAAATATGTCTCCTCTTAAGTTCCCTCATAGATAAAATAATTTAGTGCAAACCCAAACTTGCACACACTAACACATTAATACATAAAAATAAGGTTGAGGTCCCACTTTTCATCCCTATGGTTAGGCTATTTGGGAAGAATATTCATAATTGTCTAGTTTACTCAAGTGAATCTATGAATATCATTCCTATAGGAATTTTTCAAAAATAGTGGTCCATATGGATAATTATAAAGTTAAGGTAGTGGGAGAGCTCTTGAATGTCCATATGTAGCTAGAATTTGAGCCCAGGTTCTAATAATTTATAAATATTCAAGTAGTGGAGATCCTAGATTATTATGGGATGTTGCTTAGTAAAGACTTTTCTAAAACCTTAAATGGATACATGGCTATATACTTTGTCGCATATTTTGTTGCCTTAGAGAGATGTATCCAATTAGATCCATTTTGACAAAGAACCCAGAATGAAACACTTGATCACCAAATACAACACAGTCAATGAAAGAGTGAAATTAGTATCCTTTGACATATGTGTTTACACTTTGTCTACAATGTAATGAAAACCAAGTTGATAAAGCTCCCAAATTACTAAGTCTATGGTCCTTATATTTTTATGGGGCCCATTTTAAACAAGGTTATGGAGTAATAATTCTTCTCATTGACCCATTAGGGAAATAACGTATATTTTACCATAGGCTCCAATTCCCTTACACTAATAACCTGGTGGAATATGAAGCCTTGATCTTAGGACTATAGATTTCATTGAAGTACAGGGTCAAAGAGCTGAGATTATTTAAATTTTTTGAACTAGTAGTGAACCAAGTCTAGAGGAAATTATAATGTAAGTTGTCATATTTAAGGAAGTATAAAAATAAGGTAATGTTATTTGATATAAATGTTCAATGATTTCAATATCATCACCATTCTTAGAGAAGAAATTTAGGTGGTTGATTCATTAGAAATTACCACTATAAACTTGACAACCCTAAAAAAGGATGATCATAACACACATTTTAGAATTTATTAATAACTTAGGGGTATTTGAGACCCAAGTTATAGACAAAGTGGAGAGGCATGACCTGAAAAATGAATAATGTGACCAAGATGGTGTCATGAAAATAAGGAAAATTGAGTTCAAAAATGGATGATTTCCCTTGAGAGAGTATTTCTCCTTAAAAATCCCACACACTATTGGTATAAATTAGAGTTTACATAATAGAGAAAGCTAAACACTAAACAAAATATATTTCAAAAATAATAATATTCTCATTGATTATATAATTTATTCTATATCAAATCCACATGAGAATACATTTATATAGGAAATATCTTTCCTATAATTAGGGAGATCATATCTCCACCACAATCTCTAAATCTCCCTATTATAACTCAAACTAATAACCAACAAATCACCCCATATATTATTGTTATGAATAATAAAAATAATATACCAAATAAATACTAATGAATTATTTTTTATTACATAATAATTATGTTATAAATTAATAACATTAACACCACACCTCAACACACACAACCCTTAGAGGCCAATAAAATTAGGCCAAAAGTCTAGAATGATTAATATGGGATCATCATACCAGCCCTAAGATGTTCATATTGGTCTAAATTGTGCTCCTATTGAAGTTAAACAACTCAATAAATTATTGTTATAATAGCAAGACATTATTGTTTGTGCCTATGGAGACCTTAAGGTCTTCAACCTAAAGATAATAACCCACATTATCCCACTCAAGTATAACCAAAAGCCATTTAGGTAAATGAAAAAACATGTGAACCCAATCTTGGAACCACTTATTCATAAGGAGGTCTATAAACTCCTCTTGGTTGGGATTATCTTTCCAATTTATCCCTCTCTCTAGGTAGCTAACTTAGTGTTAGTCTATAAAAATAATGGATAAATTTTACTGCATATGTATTTCATGAATTTAAACTAAGTTTATAATAAAGATAACTATCTATTATCTTCATTATAATAGGTGATACAAGTGGTAAGGGAATCCTAGATGAAGTCTTTCCTAGATGGATTCTTTAGATATAATCAGGGTTTAGTAAACCTAAGAGACTGAGCCTAGACTACATTTACAACCAAGTGGGGTACCTTCAATTTCAAATGATATCCATTTGGTCTTATTAATGTAGGAGCCACCTTTCAGAGAGTTATGGGATTTGCTTTCAAAGGTATGATAAATAAATGCATTATTATTTACATGGATGACTTGAATTTTTTCAAAATTTAGGTCTGATCATATTCACCATCTTCAAAAGATATTCAAAAGGTGTAGAAGGTATGGTATCTCACTTAAACCAAATAAAATCATATTTGGTGGTATCGAAGGTATGATTATTAGTCACATCATCATGAATGAAGGTATGTATATTGAACTTGAGTATGCCAATGTGATTTTCAATATAACTTTTCCTAACATTAAAAAGGAATTAAAGTCAAAAAAATTCATATCTAGTTTTTATCAAAAAATTTAAACCTTTAAATGCAATGTTGAAATAGGAAGCAAAGGTGGAGTCAAATCCTAAAGTTATGAAATCTTTCCAAGAAAACAAAGAATCCATCATTCTGACATTAGTATTAATCAACCCATAGTACATGAGGTACTTTTGCCTTTATTCCTTTACAATAGAGCACATCATAGTTACAATGCTCACCTAAAATATAGATGAATATGAACACCCAATAACTTTCATGAGCATAAAATTGAAGAATGTAGAGATAAATTATTATACCTTAGACAAACATGACTATGCCTTGATCAAGGATATAAAAAATGTAGGAACTTAATTCTTAGAAAGAAGATGCACACCATCATCCTAGACCTAGTTGTAAATCTAAAGCTAGCTAAAAATGATCTATGGGAACATAGAGGTCAAAGGATGACCAACCTGCAAGAGTAGGACCTTGAGATAAAACTTGTCAAGATAGTTTGAGGCCAAGGTATTAATTAATTGATCATTTAAATATACCTAAGGATCATGGTGTTGTAATTGGACCAGTCAAAAATGGTCCATCAAGAATGGTATGATCTAATTGTCCACTACCTCCTTTATGTAAATCCTCATGTAGGACTCAATCAAACACATAAAAGATATCTCAAGATGAAGGCATCCCACTATATGTTAAATAAGGGATCAATATATATAAATAACTATGAATTCATCTATATGATATGTCTATAAGAATAAGAATCTAAGGAAGTCATGACTAGCTTCCATGAGAAATTAGGCAGTGATCATGCTTTAGAGACTACAATTACATAAAAATTATATGAGATGGTTAATATTGGATCATTTTGTTTATATATTTCCAAATCCATGTGAATTCATTCCATCAGTTTCAAACTCTTACCAAGAACTAATTTCACATTTTAATGCCTTTGTATCTTGTGATAGAAGAATGTCCTTTCACTCAATGGGGATTGGAATTCATTAGAGTCATCAACCTGAACTCATCAATTAGTCATAAATTCATAATTACAACCATTTATTACTATACATGATGTATATAGGTAGTGTTGAATAAGAAAAAAATAACCAAGGAAGTCATTAAGTTCCTTGAGAAAAACATAACAACATGATTTGGCACCCCAAACTTGCTAGTCTATGATAATGGACCTACATTTCAGTCAATTGAGCTCCCTAAATGGGATTAAAAAAATGGGATTAACTTGAGGTTATCATATAATTATTACATGAAATGGAATGGTTTGGTTGACTTTACCAATAAAAACATAATTGAAACCATAAAGAAAAAAAAAAGCCTAGACACTAACATTCACTGTTGAAATATGCTCCTTGGGTTTACCGCATAAAATATAAGAAAGATCTCAAAATATCCAATTTTTTATTTGTATATGGGTTGGATCACATCTTCCTAATTATAATTAGGTTTATAACTTATAATTTTATACAAGATCACATGGAAGATATTGAAAAGAAAAACTTAATGCTGCTAAACATTGTCTAATTGGAAGATGCACAAGAAGAGGCTATGTAGAAATTTAGTACACACCAAAAAACAATCAATAAATGGTTCAATAAAAGGGAAAATGTTAAATCCTTTTGGATATAAAACTTAGTGCTATTATGGAACAAATTACATGATAAGAAATGGTATCACTCTAAACTTGACCCACTATGGATTAACCTATACTAGATAAAGACTTGTTGGGGTAGAACACATTTCAATTAAAATATCTTGAAGGGAATGACCTCCCATTGCCTATGAAATGATAGTTCTTAAAGAATTAATTCTCATTTATCCCTTATAATGCAATTTTATAATAGTCCCTAAGGCAAAGGATGGTGATGTAAATATTATATTAAAGTTAGCTAGTTTGTTTTAGTTATGTGCTTGCTTCTATTTTGACATGTTTCACTTTCTTGTTATTTCTTTATGTTACTTTGGAATGCATTTTTTAAATTTGGATCTTCCTATTATTTTCCCATTGTTGTTACTTTATAATAATATAATGGTTTTACCTTTTTTCCCATGATTCAAATTAAGAAGCAACTAAGCCAGTTTTAATAAGATAAAGTCCAATCTCAATTTTGGTCCCCATGCTCCCAAGTTTGATTACCTCAAAATTAATATTACACTAAAAACATGGTCCCAAAATTATAAGGCATAAAGTGAGCCCCAATTATTTTAAAATGTGATAAGAACAAGAACTTCTATTGAGACAATAAAAGGATTAAGAGTCACTGATTTAAAATTGAGCAAGTGAATTGAGAAAATCCCTATTTTTAATAAAGGTCATCACAATACTAAAAGGAACATATCAATCATGGTAAAATCACTGAGTAAGAAAAGGAAATTCTTAATGTAAAGATTTAATTTAACCATTACTAAATCTTGGCTATATTTTTCCCCAACCCTCTTGGATTAAGATAAAAGAAATGTCAAAATGAAAGGAAGTATAAATCTCATGAAATTGCAAGTTTATTCCTAAGAAAGGGTGGTTTGGGTAACCTCCATTGCAAGCTTCACAATGTAGATGGAAATGGAGCAAGGCCTTGAGTGGGACCAGAGGCATCTATACTAGGGTTATAAACACGTGGTTGGTAGTAGAGAAATGCCCAAGACTTTCTTTACTTAGCCAAATTATATAAATAAATTATCTCTCAATGAGTTTCAAGTACCTAAGATATGTTTAAGCTTGTCTAGTGGATTTGAAATAATAATATAAATACTCTTTCACAAAATGACCCTTTGAAGGAATAATGGGCCAATATGTTAATTTTTTAAGTATAATAAATAAAACTCTTTTCCTCTAAGTTCATCTAAAGGGAGATTTAATTGCTTATCTAACAGTTTAGTAATAGAGGCCCATAATCTCGATTCTAAATGTTGAGGCAATGTTTTTCATGTAGTAGTTGCCATTTGTTGTGATCAAAATTCCCCATTTTCAAAATTTTAAATGAGAATACTCTTTGGGTTTAAATTCCATGTTTAGGTCTTGTTGTGAAATGAATCAATCCAAGTTTGAGCTTAAAGTCATTGTCTTAATTTAGTTGTTTATTCAAAATGAAGTATTGATTTGATTCTAAGATGGCTAAGTGTTCCCACAATTGATTTAGTAATTATATTGATAATTGAGTCTCAATTTTGAAATGGAAACATTTATTAAATATATATTTATGCATATTTCTATATTTTAGTACTATGATGTTCATTAAAATCTAATTTTGGATTTATAGACTACCCAAGCTAAATTATTTTTTGTCTAAGGCTGTATGTTATTCTTAGGACTATTATAACTCCCCATGGACACCTTGTCAAAGCTTACTTGGTCTAACTTAGAAAGATACTCCTAAAGTATGAATGAATTCTTATATTTAGTCATTTTTATTAAATTTTATTTTCATAGACCATCACCACATATATATCTTGCACTTAGATCAACCATCAAATTTAATAATGACAATGCAATTCAAATTCCAATAACTGAGTTCTTGAGTTAAAATTCTAATAGTTAGGTCTTGAGCTCTAGGATTGTTCCACATGTCAACACTCAACTTCCTCATGAAGGATTTTCAAAATGACTAAGTATTTTCCTTTGACAACCCCTAAATTCATAGGTTTGAGACACATGTCTTCATATTTCTTCTCCATGACTTATGAGGTAAAATGTTACAATTCATTTTCACCCAAGCACTTGAGAAACTAAGATTATACCAAATTCTTCATCACAACTAATTGATTTTATCAACTCAAATAGTTAAGGCAAGGACCCTACAAATATACATATTGATGAGATTGAGCCATATGTCTCCATCTCATTCCTATGGGGTAAAATAGTGAAACATCCAAGTATTAAGGTCCTTGATCATCTAGATAAGTGATATCATGACACACAACATGATCTTGCTCATTTATAGCTAACAAACAAAGGCACATACTCCAAAGATAGGAGAGCATCCAAAATAGTGAGGGTTGTCCACATGGTATCACCCACTCATCTAGAGGCCACATATAAAGATACAATTTTTGAGTCTGAGTGACCCTATAAATAAGAAAGATCATATTACTGACACAATCCCACCCATATGTGGCTTATCAAGAAAATAAATGGTTAGTCTCATAGTCAAATATTAAATACCCCTAAAATAAATAAAGGCAATCCATAAGGAAACATCCTAATAATATAGATCCTATAGACATATTAAAATAAAATATGAAGTCCTTAATCCCCCATATTAATGATATTGATCCACATGTATCCATCTTGTTATTTTGGAGTAAAATGATGAAATGGCCAAGTTTATAGCATCCAAATAAGTGAGCTCATGCTATGTGGTATGATACCACTCATATATGATTAATAGAAACATGCCCAAGTCTTAAGTTTACCTGAGCATCTAGATGAGCAAGGTCCATCCATTTGGTAACATCCTATAAACTCATAGCCTATAGATAGAGTGAAGGACTATACAGATCTCATGAGCCCCTGGATTAATAAGATTATGTCACATGTTGACATATCACTAAGCCATAACCAAAATATAATGGGAACATACATCAATTATAAATTACCAAGTGAAATAAAAATATCATGCCATATGCTGGAATCTCACTGGCTTGTAACTAAAAGGGGACTAGGGTGCAAAGGTTTTGAGTTTAAACATAGTGGATGAGTGAGGATAGGCCAAGTGTCAAACTATGAATACATTAGACATGGGAAAAGGAAAATTAAATAAATAAGGATGGGTATTGAGGGAAATATAAAGACATATCTATAATTTTAAATATGACTTGGCATCTAGATCAATTTTAGTCCATAGGCTAAAAGCAGGGTCCATAGGTCTTGATCAAGTGACAAATTGACAAGTGTCAAAATCTAAAGAATCTCAACTTAGATGTTTGTTTTTAATTTAGATAATAAGTGAAAGACATTAATGTGGGCCCTAGAAACATTATAACAAGACATTTATTATTTTAAAAATGACTGAGCAATCAAAGACATTAGCAAAGTGTCATTTGGTCAGTCCCTCGATCATTCATAGTGCCACAAGGGCAAAAGAAGCATGTGATCCCCATACTTCCTACACATAATAGATTTAGAAAATATGATCCTTCATGTTGACTTTTATAGGTTCAAACCAACAGACTAATCATTGGCATCTCAATGAAGCCTAGTAGAACTGTTAAGATGTGGTCCATATCAAGTCTCTCTTCAAGGCTCCTTAGCGAGCCATGGAATTATTTTTCATCTTATCTATTTTAGAATGAGGGATCTTATAATATAATTATATTTTACCTCTTTATTCCATGATGGCCAAGAGTGGGATGTCTTGCCTCTTGGAGGCAATACCCATCTCTCCCTTCTATATATATTGTTACCTAGTATGTTATAAGGGTCAACTCTATCTGAAAATAAACCCTATTGGAATAATGCAAAATTGATTTTTTATGTAAATTCATCTGGTTGCCTTGAAGGTATTCCACTTTTTTTACTTTAGTGGATTAACACTAATGTTATGGGACTATAATTTGTGCTTTTATGAATTAACGTAGATGTTTGTCTTCTATTTTAGTTACGTTCTTCGATTCCTTTAATTTTATTTGAAGTATGCAAGGATTTGTGTGTAATTAAATACATACATATTTTTAGTTCATTCATTAAAGGAGTGTTATAATTAATCATTTTAGTTTTATCCTAAGAATCTATACTTGTGTGAGTGAATCCCAAGCCATCATGAAACTTAGCATACATTGGTATAATTGTAGCTAGGCACATTTAGGTCCTCAAAGCATTTGTGTTCCCCCATTTAATCAAAAAATTTTCTTTCTACCTTACCCACATTTTTAATGTTTATTTTTGAATGAATGATCTTTCCATTTCTTTATAAATAGTGAAGTAAATAAAATTAGAGATAAGAAATTCAATATGTTGGAAGTGGTCTAGATATAAGTGTATAAGTTTTGTGAGTTAGTGAGAAAATTAGTATTATAACTTTGGTGGCAGTGTTGCATCTCTTGGAGACCTATTCCAAGAAGGCTATCTAATGTATCCCCATAACTGTAGATCTTGATTTCAAGTTTCTTAGTATCAATAATTAAATTAAAGGACACAAGTCCCTCAATTGTTCTTAGGCTCACTTAGTGAATGTAACCTTGTAGGTGTAACTAGGACTGAAATTTTGGACCAAACAACACAAGCCACATAATATCTATGTTCCTAAGTCCATAATTTTTTTGGTGTACCTATTGTCACTAAATTTTTCACCCTTGGAGAGGTAGTTAAATCATTATCCAAATTGAGTGGAACATGGGATTACCCCTAGACCTATGGGTTGCCTATAGCAAAGGTAAACCTCTAGATTGAAGGGCTAGCTCCCTTGGTTTGTCTATTGAAACTCATCAAAAAAACTAAAATATAATTTGTATAAAAGGGAGAGAAAAAACATAAAATAAACTATCATAATGAGGTGATGCACCAATTATAACCTGACCATTTCTAACTAAACACAAATACACTTCAAACACAAGCCTAATCTACACATACACTAATTCAAATATTCCCCTTGCATTAGTATATTTGATGGAGGTTTATGAAGGAATCTTAAGCTAGGAAGACTAAACAAAAGGTCATGAATTGACAATAATGGAGATAAAACTCACTAAAACTCATGAAATATTCATTAGAACACTTCAATAGACTTTCAAAGTTGAATATGAATGCAAACAATTATAACATGCCAAGGAAGATAATCTATCACTTAATAAGGTAAAATAGTTAACAAACACATTATAAAAACTCATTGAGAAGGTAAACCGAATCATTATTTATTGATAAAATTATGAAAATGAGTATGGATTCACCATATTGAAGTGGAGGATACAAACTTAGCCAAAAGTGGCTCAATGTATAACATGAGAGAGAGAGAGAGAGAGAGAGAGAGAGAGAGAGAGAGAGAGAGAGAGAGGAGAGTGAGAGAGAGAGAGGAGAGAGAGAGAGAGAGAGAGAGAGAGAGAGAGAGAGAGAGAGAGAGAGAGAGAGAGAGAGAGAGAGAGAGAGAGAGAGAGAGAGAGAGAGAGAGAGAGAGAGAGAGAGAGAGAAGTGTCATGTGAGTTATAACAAGAATAGGAGTTATGAAAAAAAATCAATAGGTTCAAGATGACATGTGTATCTCTTCTGAATATGCTATAACTCTCTAAGTGGTGTGGGAGTTAAAATGGTTGCTTGATACCTTGACTATATTTTTGAAACTTCTCTTCTTCTTGACATGTTGAAAGACAAGTGGCCTTTTTAATGGTCAGATCAGTTTATCCTAACTATTTTATCTTATCTTGACACCTCTTATCTAACACCAATAGGTTCTCTTTGAAACATCACCTATTTCTCTTGTAAGGTATCTAGAGGACTCTTCATCTCCTTAGGCCTATTTTACACACAAGTGTCAAAACTTGGTATGGTCTTCTTTAGCTCATATAAACTTCATGAATGGACTATTAATACCATATTTAACCTAAAAAAATAGATTTTGAGGTTTCAAACTAATCTCCACAAGTTTTCATCTACTAAAAGCCCTAAATCAACCTTCTTGTTTGTAACACTAAAATGATGCAAAACTCATTATGTGGAATAAAGTAAAAAAGGTGTTGAGAATATGAGGGCATATTATAGTACCCAGTATTCCCTTACAACTTTAAATTTAATTTAATGCTTTGAGAGTGAGTGGAGATGTCCTTTTCTTCCCTTTTTATCTCTTAATTAGGCCTCTACACCAAGAGAGTGAAAATGGTTCTACAAGATAACCACACATTCCAAACCCCTGAAAAAGTATTTTATTTACTTATACAACATACTCCCCCTCCTCCATGACAAATTTGAATATATGACTCACTATATGAACCTATAAAATATAAAAAATAGTCTTTTTAGCCCTAATATGTACATTTTCATACAATATTGTATCAACCAGATGCATGGGGTGATGGTCAAGGGAGTATTTAAAATTTTATAGGTGATTTTTTAAGTTTTTATGATCCATATATAGGCATGCAAATGGATCTCTCTCTCATCAGGTCCTTATGGCTCTCCTAGGCATATTAAAAGTGATTCAACCTCTTAAGGATGGTTCATAAAGATCAAGGAATGAAAACACCAACCAATTAATTAAAATTGAAGCGTACTAGAGTAGTAAACTTCCCATAGAATCTTATGGTCCCATATAACATGTGTGATCCATACCAAGTAAAAAAATATGACCTCTTGGGTTGAAACTAGGCATTATGTGAGGTCTGAGAACAAACTTGGTTAGTGAGAAGCATCTTGAATTTTATGTGAGCTCAAATGATCCTCATGAGGTTTGTGAGTTCCTTCTTGACACATTCCAATGTTCATATTTACAAACTCCACTAAAGCCCTTGCATTCTTATTAATCCAAGCCTAGGGTTTGTAAATTAAACTGACTAAGAGACTCTAACTCACTATTTTCACCTTTTTCATTCACTATTTAAGTTTTGGAGCATCATGAAGTGTTTTATCATGTTATTAACCATATTATTAGGGCCTTGATGGTCTATCCCAACAATAAATCAACTAACTATCATCTCTTCAATACCTGACTATCTATATTAATTGTGTATGTAATTTGGATTATATAGGATTTAGAATAAGGCCTATCAATTTTTTTAGCTTGTGGTGAAGCTTTGATGGAATATTTTCATCACCAATCAATAAAATTCAATCACCTAATCTCCCTCTTAGATAAATTTAATCTCCTTTAGACCTATCAAACAAGCAGTTGATCTTAAGAGCTAAAAAAACTGTGTGCGCATCAAGGACTATGATAGGTCAATTATTCCTTGTGAACACTATTTTATAACTCTTACTATTATTAATGACTTGATAACCCTAAATTTTTATTTCCCTTCTAAACTCCCACACATTGTATACCACTTTCACTATTTTGAGAGATCTTTAGTTCTAAATAGACCTAGAGGCAACTAACTACTTGTGTGTATGCATTTAGGGATTAGTCTCCCAATTTGAAGCTTTAGGACATTATTATAAATATTTAAACTATTAAAAAGATATCATGTTCTTGATATGGCTTAATATATTTTCCCAATCCTTGGGATCTATACCTCATATATCATCACTACCATCCAAGACAGTTTTCTCACCTAGTTGGTTATAGGTGACTGTTTAGGAAATTTGAGTGTGGCTTTGGATTTTACCTTTCAAATATATCACTAAATTTAGTAGTGGTCATATATAATTTAATATATGTCATTTATTACTACCTTAAATCTTCATTATTACCTTAAAATCATCCTAAACTTTTGCTTTCACTATTTACCCACACAATCAATCTTATAAGTCTCTCTTTAGAGTTTGAATGTGTATGGAGATTCCTAAGAATTCAAACCTATTTAAAAAATTTATTCATGACTCTAATATATTTTTTAAGGTATAATAAATTATCAACCTTTCATTCTTTGAAACACCAACCTCCTCTAATAATCCTATTTGTGTTAATTCTAATACTGGTTATAGGTAGTTGTTGAAGGGATGTGACTATGTATAGAGATTTATGATTCAACATTACCACCCTATGAATTTTAATGAGAAATTAAAGGTTGTTATTTATTTATTAAGACATTATTTAATGACTTAGGGACTCTATGATTCATGAAACTCTTTGTTCAAAGCCAAAATGTTAACATGCATGTAGGTGTCTAAAAGTGACTATCTTAGGTAATTTGACTATGTATTGGTTTGAGTTTGCCTTTTCAAACAACATAATGATATCTATAATTGGTTATTGATCATTATATGTCTCTTTTACATTCATTACTAGTTTATATAGTGTCTCAAAACACCTTTAACCACCTTTGTGTTTCACTGTTCACACACACTCTTATAGGAGTTTGACTGTATGTGAAGCTTCATGTTAACCTCATTCAACTTGATATGAACTATTAATAGTAGTAAAAAAATTTTATAGGTATTTTATCATTTCATTTCAAGTCCAATTAACTCTTTTAATAACTTTTAACCTCTATACTTACTATCAGTATAGTCACAGTCTTGAAGGTGACTATCTACTAAGCATTGTTATTCAAATTTTCACTTTCAAATGCCTTTTAAGACCTCTATTAGTACTATAACCTATTAAATTGAGTCAAAAATAATTTTATCATGATTATAAACCTTCATAAAATTAGAAACATTGTATTTACTTGGAAATTTAGACCTATAGTCTGCAGAAGGTGAGGATTGTGTTTGTGCTTGAAAGATTTAAAAAGTATAACCACATGACTGTTAAGACTGAAATGCTATTGATACCATTGGAATAACACACCAAAAATGAAAACACAACCATAAATTTATTTTAAACACATACCCAAACTACTTAGAATCACCAAACTTGCTAGCACACATAACATAGTCCAAGATTGAATGAAGATGTCACCATCTCTTTAAACTTATACAAAATATTTGAATGATCTAGAATCCTCTGATGGATTTATAAGAGATTATTGGAAAACTAATAACCACTCAAATTTAATTTACAATATAAATAAACTCTACAACATAGAAAAATTGCTAATTATTACAAATAATGTACAAGAGAGACTTTTCATGCCAAAAGGACATCCACACATGCCACAAAGATGAGTGAATGTTTGTAATGAATCTAAAAACATATTACAATCTAATAAAACTAGTTTCATATATCCAATAATTCATAATTTTTTCTGGAGTTACTCTAAACTTAGCCTATGGGGCTTTGAGATTTTAAAAAGTAGTTTAGATTCTTAGTGATTTTCATAAAGATAAGAGCACCAATATCATGACCAATTATTAAAATTTTAATCTCATATGGTTCAAAAAGTTTGGACAAAATATAAACCCATAACTTTATTTTTACGACCTATACCATTTGATTGAAAATTGCCTTCACTAGTTTGTGAATGGATCAATGGGAGAGAGAAGTGATTTTCTAAGACTTTTGGATCTAAAAATTCATTCCAAGATTTTTTATGACCTTTAGGTCATGAAAGGACATATATTCAACATTTTCACTTGCATGACTTCAACACGTCCATACAACTTCCTATAACTCTTTAATATAGTGTTGAGATCCAAGAATCTATCCTTTATCTGACATGATGACAAGTTTAATAGCTATTTAACTAATAAAATATATTTTTAATGTGTGTGGTATATATTTTACATTTATGGAACTTGTAAAAATACAAATATTATCCAAAATCACCTCTTTCACTCATTTTCACCACCTTCAAGCTAGTAAATGAAACTTAGGCATTCCAAACCTTAATGAAATGTTATGAAAATATGTTTAAAACATGGAATTAAATTAATTACACCCATAATAACCTATGAAAAAACTTTACCATGACTTATTCTTTGATTACATACCTAAACCACTACACGACCACAACATGATTTTACCTTAACTTCTCCAAACTAACTGTAAACCATACTAACAAGGTTAAATGAAGACTCTAGGGACCATGTAGGGTATGAAATGAACACATCACAAGACCATGAAAAGTTTTAATTTGGAAGGAGTGACCAATTTGACTTGGGGTCAAATTTGGTCAACAATATCCAAACTCATCTTTCTTAATAGTACATGCATCAATATGTGAACAATATTCAAAACATGTGTGAGGGATATAATAATGCACATGTACCATACCACTCATGAGAGATGATATATCCTTCACACTTTGGATCACTTATCAAACCATACAAGCAATCAAAGAAGAATTAGGGTTTCATTCGATGAAGGAAAATGACATAGTATTTGTTCTAATAAAATATAAGATTCAAACATGATTTCTTAGAAAAGGTTTTTGATCAAAAACCCAGTAACAAGTCACAAAAAAATGGATAAAAAATATTAAAATTCATTGTTTCAAAAGGTTTCATAATGCACACTAATTTCACAATAATAAGAATGGAGTTATTTTAAGTTTAACTATTCTAAATTTCAAGGTTTCAATGAGAAAAAGTAAAGCAACACGTGTGAGTCATCATCATCCTCTCATTATTAGTTTAAAATTGGTTTAATAATTTTTATTGTGTTTTCTATATAAAAGGATATGGGGTGGATTTAGGTGAAATCTAATCCTCAATCGAACCCTTTAAGTTATTTTTAATTTGCCAAGTATCTTCATAGTTTCATATTCCATAGTCCAAATTTACTAATCATTTCCATGTCACACATATTTTTCATTCACAATTCATATTGTTACATTCATAGTAATGAAGTTAAATATTCATTCACAATTCCACATTATGTCTCACATTCACTATTGGTCATAATATATCATAATTATATATTCATAATCTGAAATTGTATAGTTTTCATATTACATAATTGTATTTCACAACATAATTTATATTTCAAGGCTTTATATAGTTTCAAATATAAATCTCAACAACCAATGTATCTTAGCACATAAATTGTTAAGGGTTTTTTAACTAAGGTAATAAACCATTACACATCCATGAGAGTTACTATAAAGTCACAACTTATTATGAATGTTAGGCTCCAAAGTGAGTGGGAGTCTATGACTAGATAATGTATGATGAGAAAATATGATCAACATGTTAAGCACATTATATACTGAGAGGGGGGGGGGTGAATCAGTATATCATAAATCTTATAAAATTTTTATTAATCAAATACCACTTAACCATACATTCAAGATATGCAATAAAACTAAAATAATAAACACCACACAAGATAGAGAGAGACACCAGATTTAATGTGGAAACCTAATGTGGAAAAAATCATGGAGAACAATCTCAAGTATATGAATGAGCACCAACTCAAACTAAAATATTTGCAAGCACCAACTTGTAGGATCACCAACCCCTTTTTTGAGCACCAACATAGAAACTATTCATGAGCACCAACCCATAGGAGCACCAACCCCTTTACTAAGCACCAACCCATAGGAGCACCAACCCCCTTGATGAGCACCAACCCATAGGATCACCAACCCCTTTGTTGAGCACTAGCACAACAACTATTCATGAGCACCAACCCCTTTTGTGTATACCACATAACTATCTCTGAATATTGCTATCTTAACAAATGATAGTTCATTATAATATCTATTTCCTCTCTCTCCTGTACTCTTATAAGCTAGATATAACAATTACAAATCATACTCTATCTCCCATATTACAAATATCTTCTCAAGCCTTTATTTATAGCTTTCCAAATGACCTTTGGCCTTCCCCCTTTGTGACCCTTTAATCCTCATGGAAAATGGTTCCAAACTTGCATGACCCTTTGTATCCTTGTATTTGAAAAGTCATATGGCGACCCTTCATAAGAAAAAGCATCTTTTCCTCTTTTGTCTTTATCTTGGTGACTTTTTGTATTCCTCAAAGTGTCTCTTCATGAAAAATTGTGCCCTTCCTCTTTTGTCTTCACTTTATGACTCTTGGAATTCCTCATGATGACTATTCATGGGAAAATGCATCCCATTCTTCTTTTGTCTTTACCTCATGACTATTTGACTTCTCCATGGGCCCTTCTTTTGAAATTATGGAACCAAAAATATATTTATTAATATTAAATAAATATTAACACACATTAGCCAAGATATTACTATTAAAAACATCATTAAATGCAATGGGGCCTTTATCACCAATAATGCTAGACCTTTGAGATCAATGAAAATATTTCCAACAATCTCCCCTTTGTCATTGATGGCAACCTCAATCTTGAAACTACCACATCCTAAAACCTGCACATACTGTCATCTAAAAAACATACAGTAACTCCCCCTTACTATAGCAACCTGTAACTATTCCTTGTACCTATTTTTACACCTATACCTATACCTATTATTTTTCCCCTTTGATGTTAATGGCAAAGGGCCTATTTGGAGCTAACACTTATCTCCCCCTCAAATGATGTTGAGCCTCAATGGTAGGAAGTAAAAAAAGTTACTCCCAAATTCTCTCATATATAATCAAATGTGTCTTTTGGTAGTTCCTTTTTGAAAATATCTTTAATCTGCTCCATAGTACTGATATATTCCATCTTAACCTGTTGATCTACAACTTGCTCTTTCAAGAAGTGATATCTAATGGGAATATATTTTGTTCTTAAATGCATCACTAGATTCTTCAAGATATTTCTAACACTTGTGTTATAAAAAAATAGAAATAGGTTCACAATACTTTACCTTGATATCTTCCAAAGTTTGCTTCATCCAAAGCACTTGAGTATAACACAATACTGCTTTAATATATTTCAATTCAGCTATAAAAAGTGATACTGAATTTTGATTCTTGCTTAGCCATGATACTAAGCTATCACCAAGGAAGAAAGGTCCCCCACTTGTACTCTTTCTGTCATCCAAGCACCCTACCCAATCTGAATATGTATAAACAACCAAAGTGAAATCTCTACCTATGGGATACTATAATCCATAATCCAATGTCCCCTTGATATATCTGAATATTCTCTTCACCAATTGAACATGATTATCTTTTGGAGATGATTGATATCTTGCAACCATACCTCTTTCATGCATGATGTCTGGACTTGATGTTGTTAAATATAAAAGACTACCAATCATATATCTATACAAATATTGATCTATAACAGGTGAATCTTCATCCTTGCTCACCTTATTTCCTATACACATAGGTGTGCCAACTAGTGCATAATCCTCAAAACCAAATTTCTTCAACATTTCCTTGGCATATTTACTTTGAGATATAAAAACTATTTTATTTGATTAAAATATTTACAATCCTACAAAAAATGATAATTCTCCAAGCATAGACATCTCAAATTCTTTTGTCATCTTTTCAATATTTCCTCCAAAAATGATATCATCAACATATACCACAACAATAAATTAATGCTCACCTTCTATTTTGATGTAGAGATTACTATCAGCAAATCTTCTCTTGAAACCTTGATCTTACAGGTACTTATCAAGTCTTGCATACCAAGCTCTAGGAGCTTGTTTCAATCCAATAATGCTTTCTTCAATCTACATACATGGTTACTAATATTTGAGAGAATAAATCCCTCAGGCTACTTAATGTAGACCTGCTCTTCAAGATTCTCATTTAGGAAGGTAGATTTGGCATCCATTTGAAACACTTTGAAATTTTTAAACACTACATATGCAAGAAACATTCAAATAGCCTCTAACCTTACCACTAGTGTAAAATTTTCTTCAAAATCTATTCCCTCAATCTGAACATATCCTTTACATACTAATCTTGCTTTATTTTTGGTCACTTCTCCATTTTCATTCAATTTATTTCTATAAACCCATTTTGTTCCTATCACATTGTGATCTTTTGGTCTAGGCACCAATTCCAAAGTATCAATCTTTTCTATTTGATTTAATTCTTCATCTATATCCTTAACCCAATACTTATCATGTCTAGCTTCTGAAAAAGTTTTAGGTTGAATTTTGGATAATAAAGAGAAATTAACTTGCTCAAATTCACTTACCATCATTCTTCTAGTGATAATTCCTTCATTTATATCCCTGATGATGTCACTTTCATTATGATTTATCTGAACATATTTAGATGGAGTTTTGATGCCCTTTTTCTCCTTCTCCTCATCTTCATCCGATTCTTCAAAACCTTCCTCTTCAATGATTTTAGGAGTGTCTACTAGATTACTGATTCTTTGTGTTCCATCTTCTTCTATCCTGACACTTACACTTTCAAAAAATTTATTGATTCTTTTGTTATAAAATTTATAAGCTTTACTTTTGCAATAATAACCAAGAAATATACCTTCATCTACTCTAGATTAAAAATTACCAAGTTTTTCATTGGTTTTCTTTATGAAGCATCTGTTACTGAAAACTCTGAAATAATCAACTATTACTGGTTTGTTTTTCCATAGCTCATAAGGAGTCTTGTCAGTATTGAATCTTAATAATTCTCTACTCTAAATATGAACTATTTTAGCAACCACCTCTCTCCAATATTTATCTACTATCTTGGATTCATTTGGCATTGTCCTTGCCATCTTTTGAATTATTCTATTTTTTCGTTCAACTACTCCATTTTGATGTGGAGTTCTGGCTGCTAAATAATGTCTCTTTATTCCATGATCTTCAAAAAAGTCAATAAATTGATCTAACATGAATTCTCCTCCTTGATCTGATCTTAGACACTTAATCTTCAAACTAGTTTCATTCTCAACTAATGCTTTAAATGCTTTGAAATGTATAAAAGCTTCTAATTTTTTCTTTAAAAACATTACCCAAGTCATACATAAAAAATCATCAATAATCAATATGAAATATTTCTCACCTTGAGTAATTTGAGTCCTCATAGGTCCACATAGGTCAGTGTGAACAAGCTCTAGCATCTGAGTGGTCAAGTACTCTTTTGTTTTGAATTGCCTTCTAGCTTGTTTCCCATGCTGACAAGGTTCATAAAGAGTGTCAGATGGCTTTGTAATCTTTAGAAGATTTTTATTTCTTGCTTTTTGTTGATGTTGACAATATTGTCAAAATTTATGTGCCCCATTCTCATGTGCCATAGCCAACTTTATTCAATTTGACTCAAACAACATCTTTGACCTTTGATGTCTGATAACATATATATGTTATTACCTATTCTCTAAGCATCTGTAATCAATACATCTAAATATTTTCTTCTAATTTCACAACCTTCTACATAAAAGTTTAGTGTGTGCCCTTGATCACACATTTTACTTACACTAAAAATATTATGCTTAAGACCTACATATACAACATTTTCAGTTTTAGTTCTACCATTATCCAAACTTAGTGTACCTTTTCCAACAATTCTGGCAGTAGTATTGTCTCCAAATTTCACTATGCCACCATTGATATTATTCAAGGTTATGAACTTTATTTTGTCTCCTATCATGTGCCTCGAATATCCACTATCAATGAACCATGACTTTTCTTCATTTCTTGCATGCAACGCTATTTGCACCAACATAGATTTTTTAGGTTGTCTCTTTTGTCAAGAACCTGTCTAAACTTTCTTCTTAATGAATGGAGCCTTGAAACTCTGGTCCTTCTTGACTATATCAAACATGATTCTAAAGTAGTAAGCTATGTGTCTAAAGTTATTACACTTATATAACATATTATGGCCTCTTCATCAAATCTTGATAGAGGAGAAAAAGAGTTGTAGCTTCTGCTTCACTCTACATGACTTTCCTTCTCCTTATTTCTAAAACTATTAGCTCCTTTTTGACATTCTATATTTTTGTGACCATATCCATTACAATAAAAATAGTAACCATAAAAATAGGACCTATTTGTGTATCTCTAACCTGATTTCCTTTTGTATCTTTATTCCCTCTAGCATTCTTTATTTGAGATGTCCTTTGTATTCTTCACTTCTTCCCTTTTTGTTTCCTCTTTTGTAAGAGCTTCAACATAGCTCTTTTTTTATTCAAATTTGATACCTATCTTATCTAGTATTGCCTTTTGGATTTTTAATATATTATTCAACATATTAGTTCTATTCTCAAATTTTGAATCATTGGCTTCTTTATCATTGATTGCTTTATTTGTTTTATCAAGAAATGCTCTTAAAGAAGCAATTTCAATAACATACCTTTCACATTCTTTACTCAATATTTTCAACTGTGCCATTAGATCTTATTCATTCTTCTTGGCTTCTTCAAAGTGTGCTTGTAGATATTCGATTATTTCTTTTGACTCCTTTTCATTTTTCTCGATCTGGCACTTTAATATTCAATTCTTCTTCTCAACAACTTTTAACTCTTTTAAGGCACAAATGAGTTTTCCTTCCAGATTCACTTCAGCTTCATCCTATTCTTCTTCTTGATCATCTGTACTTTTTCTTGAAGAGGCATCTTCATGTATGACCATGAATATAATCTCTTCTTCTTTTGATTTCAAACTTGAATTTATAACCTCTAGCTGATTCTTAAGATCTTAAATAAATATCTTATTTTATTTTTCTTCTATAGCCAACTTAGAATCCAAGATACACACCTATTCTTTAAGAGCCTCAACCACAAATTTCAACTTTTGATTCTCCTTCTTTAGCTACTTGGCCATCTTGTGCTTTCTCGATCTACCTTCAAGCTGTAAAACTTTTTCAAAAAGTAAACTACTCTGATACCAATTATTAAGCATGTGATATACTAAGAGGGGGGTGAATCAGTATATCATAAATCTTATAAAATTTATCTAAATCAAATTCCACTTAACCATACATTAAAGATATGTAATAAACCTAAAATAATAAACACCACACAAGATAGAGAGAGAGACTAGATTTAACGTGGAAACCCAATGTGATAAAAACCACAAAGAACAATCTAAAGTATATGAATGAGCACCAACTCAAACTACAATATTCATAAGCACCAACTTTAAAGAGTACCAACCCCTTTGCTAAGTAGCAACACATCAACTATTTTTGAACACCAAACCATAGGAGCACCAACCCCTTTCCTAAGTACCAACACATCAACTATTCATGAGTACAAACCCATAAGAGCACCAACCCCTTTGATGAGCACCAACACAACAACTATTCATGAACACCAATCCATAGGATCACCAACCCCTTTATTGAGAACCAGCACAATAACTATTCATGAAGACCAACGCACAAGAGCACCAACCCCCTTTATGTATACCACACAACTATCTCTCAATGTTGCTATCTCAACAAATGATAGTTCATTACAATATCTCTTTCCTCTCTCTCCTTTGATCTTCTAAGCTAGATATAATAATTAAAAATCATACTCTATCTCCCATATTATAAATGGCTTCTCAAGCCTTTCTTTATAGCTTTCTAAATGACCTTTGGCCTTCCCCCTTTGTGACACTTTAATCCTCATGGAAAATGGTGCCAAACTTGCATGACCCTTCATATCCTTGTATTTGAAAAGTCATATGGTGACCCTTCATAAGCAAAAGCATCTTTTCCTCTTTTGTCTTTATCTTGGTGACTTTTCATATTCCTCAAAGTGTCCCTTCATGAGAAATTGTGCCCTTCCTCTTTTGTCTTCACTTTATGACTCTTGGATTTCCTCATGATGACTATTCATGGGAAAATGCATCCCATTCTTCTTTTGTCTTTACCCCATGACTATTTGACTTCTCCATGGGCCCTTCTTTTGAAATTATGGAACCAAAAATATATTCATTAATATAAAATAAATATTGACACACATTAGCCAGGATATTACTATTAAAAACATCATTAAATGCAATGGGGCTTTTATCACCAATAATGCTAGACCTTTGATATCAATGAAAATATTTCCAACACAAAAATACAAGTATCCTCTAATATAGGAGAAGTTCAAATACCATACTAGATACAATATACATATAATTGGCCTTGTCACAAAGTGGGGTGGAGGCTAAGATCAAGATATGTTTTGAGGGAACCCATGTAAGGAATTGAAAAATAAAGACAACCTAGATCTAAGATGTACAAGAGGTAAACTAAAGATATATAAAAGTGATTAGGAAGTAATTTTTTGCCAATATTATCCTACATACGAAATTTTTTCTTGGATGGTTAGGTCACTCTCTTGAACCTTTCAGTAGCTTTCTACCCCCATTACTATTCCCTTTACAGTCCTAAATTGATGTTTTAGTGTAGTATTTTGGGAGGTGCTAGTGTGGTGTCAGAATTTGAGTAGAGTTATGGTTGAGTGAGTGATCCCATGGTGGAAGGGGAAGACCACATGTCACTTTTAAGATTTTGAAACAATTTAAGCAAGATTTATAGTGAATTTGATGATTTTGGAGAAGCAAGCTTATAAATATGTCTAAAACTACAAGTGAAGGTCATCCCCTATAGGTTATTAAGGTATTAAAGATGGTTTTGAATCTTAGAGGTGTCTTGGTATAAATTCCAATGCCTCCTAGTGTCCTTTTGAAAGGATAAAGATGACTAGCACAAGCCTAGAAGAATGAGACTGTCTTAACATGCCATGCAAAAATGAACATGTTAGTTTGGTTATGCATTTAATAAGTATACTTGAGAAGTCAAACAAAGTTTATTTATTACATGAAAATGATGTATTTTGTGCCATGAATATATTTTTAGAGTTTTGTGTCTTGGTGTGTTTCCTATCTCAAGATATAAGCTTTCAAAAATGATCTAGTAGTGTGGGATGTGATAGGGGATATCAAATTAAAGCCATAAGAAATAGTCATTTAGATTCAAAAAGTATTCAGTAAGATATGCTTGAAAGTAGGGATACCAAGTGTTGAAGCCTTACTTAATTGGATCAAGGATCAATGACACATGGGTGATCAATAGAGTCAATAAATCAAGATAGTTCAACAACATGCATTTGATCATAAAGATGAAAATTGATGGTGTGAATCAAGTCAAGAGGTCAATAAGCCTAGATTACATGCAAGGTTGAGACTAACAGTAGGGTACATAAAAGCCTCATAAGACTACCAAGTTTCATAATCTCAGATCCAAATCAAAGAAAAATGGCCAACATTGAAATTAAAGTCTAGGAGACTCCTAAGGAGATCAATGGAGTGAATTTGATTAAGTTTCCAGGGGACACAAGATGAAGACACGTGTTCAAAGTGATAATGATCATATTTTAAAATTAAATAAGTAATAATGTGGTGAAGAGATGTTACATTGGTAGATATGTTAGATTGAAAGATTTTGTGGACCCAACTATGCAAATATATAAATATGAGAGTAAACTATGATCTAGGTACACCAAATCAAACCCTTCATATTCATATGCCACCATTAAAGCTCATTTTAATGTAAAGGTTTGCTCAGTTAGGTTTTGAAGTCTATCTTAGGTTTTGAATTTATGTCTCAATCATGACCAAGAGATTAAGTAGTCTATGGATATTCATTGAGATTACAACTACATGAAAACCAAAAAGGGGATTGATTTTCATCTATAGTGGACCTATGTTTAAGGTTTGGAGTAAGGGCAAAGTTTTGATTATGAAAGGAGTGTCAAAAGGGATGCTAGATGAATGAGTTTAAGTGAATATATAATAACATAAATAATATATCATGATGAATCATGGTGCTATAATCTCATTAATAAGATGGAGAGTTTGGAGGTTGTTAAATGTAAGTGGAGAATTTAATGAAGTTACAAAGTCTTTGGAGACTTTTCCCTTTTAGTGGATCATGAAATCATCATCCTCAACAATTTCTATCTTCTTTTGTGTTTCTAAGCCAATGAGAGGTCTTGAAGGCTATTTGAGCTAATTAAGGTCAATTTTTTGAGGAAGGATTAGTTTTAATTAACCCAAATGTGGGTGAGAATTCATGGAGGGTGGTTGTAGTTCATTTATTGAACTCTATTTGCTAGCTTCTTCTCTCTCTATTCCCATTTTGTCCTATATCTCCCATTTATACCCCTTTAAAATAATATATATACCCTCATTTGATAAGGTGAAAACCTATTATTTTTTTTAAGAACTACCTCTTGAAGTAATAATATTATTTTTCACCTATCTCTTGCCTGTAACTTGTGTTTAGTAAGCTTGTGCATGATGGCTTTATGAAGAAGTGTCTTCCATGTTCATTTAAATTTTTTCTTGCCTCTTTTAAGGTGTTATCAAGTTATTTTTAAGTCTAAATTTGTGATTTTTATCCATTAATGGATGCTTGGTGTGAGTTTTATAACTCCTCTTTACTTCATGTATTGCTTAGTGAGCCTAGTTTAAGTAATACTTATGCAAATTAGCTATTTTTTGAGATTGTGTGAATAAGGATGGTCTTATGATGAATTAGTGTTTATTTCAAGCTTTTATGAGTGTAATTTAAATTTGGTGAATTAGAATTTTAGTGTTCTTAGTCATCATATACCCCCTTTCTTTCCCTTTTACAAGCAGAAGAATTAGTTTAGGTGATCTACCAAGAGGAAGTCAAGGTTCTTCAAAGGTTCAACATCACTATAGGATACCCATAGCTTGAGTTTGCTCCAATATTTATGGCTGGGAGTGAGAGAGCCCAAAAAAATCTCCCATAAGGGTGTAATTTCACACCATAATAGTTTTTTACATGCCCAATGGGATCAATTTCAAAGAAGATTGGTCAAGTATGATTTTGGTTTGATCAATTTTTAGTAGTTATAGATTTCATCTTTTAGTATTTGGTGACTCTACAGAACACTCAATATTCTAATGGTAGAGCAGTAGCTATATTTCATGCCAAAGGTGACTACAAGATTAACTTCTAGAGGTATTCCTTTCAATTTGTTAAACTACCTTTAAAATCAATAAAAAGGTTAAGATTTGTTAAAACTCATCCCTACAAAGAAATCTTCCCTCTTAAACCAATTAAAAAATCTACCTCTGCAAGAAGATCTTTTTTGGGCTGTTTCACTACCATGGGAGCTCTTAGAGCTTTCAATTTTCTATATTTCAATGGTTAGATTCCTTTAGAACTCTAGTAATATGATCTTATTCTAATGGTAGATCTTAAGAGATTTCCTTACTTCATGGGAGACCAGTCCATAACCCCTTATGAGCACCTCAGAGATATAGCCAACTTTTGAAATATTCATGATATCACTAAAGAGAATGTGGCCATTAGGTTGTTCACCATATATTTCAAGGGTAAATCATTGGAATGGTATAGAAAACTTACTAATAACACCATAAAATCATAGGATTAATTAAGAGTTTCTGTGTAAAATGTTTGAAGCTAAAAGTGACCATTTGTCACTTGAAAAACAACTAACCACAATCAAGAGGGCTCCTCATGAGGTTATGTAGGATTTCAACAATAGGTTTTAAAAGACATGGGATAGGATACTAGTCTCTATCAAGATTACTCTTAATTATGATTTCCTTTAGTATGTAAAATCTCTAAATAATGATATTATAGTAATGATTCAATCTATGGGAGGAAACACACTACCAAGAGCTTATGAGGTGCCAATCATAACATAGAATAGTCTAGTACAAGCTATAAAGCTTACACCTAGGCCACCAATGACTTTATTTACTAAGATTCAAACAAATCCTATCATCATTCCTCCCATTTATATAATACCACCTATGCCAACACTTACTACCATACCTACACCAAAACTGGAAAAGGCTTTAACCAATCAATCTAGTGACTCCCAAGAAAGCAAGAAATTCCAAGAGCTTAAGAACATGTTTCAATACTTTGGAGATTATGTTAGAGGTATAATAACTAAGAGAGGTAGTGAATTAGTGAGCCCAAATATTTCAATTTAAATTTTATTACTTTAAAATATTAACCAAACAACATATATCAACTTGATCAAGAAGCATTAACAAAAGAGCTCATACATTCACTGCATACACAAGATCAAACACATAACACATAGTTCCTATGGGAAAAACTCATAGGGAATAAAACCCACTCTCAATATTACAACAAAAAAGGACTACTATCCTATAATAAATTACAAACAAGAGACTAATCAAGTCCTTTAGACCAGCAAACCTTGATCATATCCTCTTGACCCAAGGTATTTAGTGAAACACTTATTTCACAAGGAGCAATTGCCCCTAAGGAAGACCAATTCCTTTAGAACCTCCTTTGAACACCTCCACCTTATAAATTATGTCTTAAATACCTAATTATGGATCTGTATTTTCTAACCTCTACATAAACTTTCTCTATCTCAAATAGGCCTTTCACATAGGCATGCCACAATCTCTTTCCTTCTTCACTCAATCCATCCTCATATGCACACTTAGACCTCTTTTCATATCCTCAAATTATAATATCACTAAATCAAGAACATTACCTACATGTTATACACACACTCAATGAACTTTGTTCTCATTAAATCAACTAATAGGTATACTACCTATCCTTCGCTCCACAACTCTCACATGCACCTTGCACTAGTCTCACTCACATACATGTATAGAAACCAACACATTTAGTTTCACTATATATATATATATATATATATATATATATATATATATATAAATGATGAATTAAAAATATCACAATATTTCCTTTTCATCCCCAAAACATGCCTTCACCCTTAAGGCATCTCACATGAGTTACACTTAAGCACAATCCACTTTCAAATAGGCCTAAGTCACTTTTAGGTCATATGGAGACCCATTCAACTCTTTGACACATCTTTGATCAAACCAAGAACATAGGAACAATTTACAATAGTATGGACCCATTCCAAATGATCATTTTGACATCCTCAAATGATCATAGTCACCAAAACACTCTTCTTCTAAATCCAAATTAGCTCAAACACTTCTCTGTACACAATCATTATGAATGAAAATACAATCAACTTAAAAACCTCTGTTGATACTACATAAAATTGGTCAAAACTTAAAAATTCACATAAATCATCCTCATGGATTATATAACACTACCTAATATCTAATTCACTAAGAGATATCGAAACAACATAAAAATGAGCTTAATTACCCTTCTTGGGTTAGTTGCAGAACATGCACAAACACATAGTCAAATTTAAAAATCAATATATTTGTTTTTGCACACTTCTAGTTATTAAAATTCATATTTATAGATATGCCCAGGAATCTTATACAAATTTTATTTTTACACCATGAGCAAATTCAACATAGATCTAAACATATAGCACAAACACTAGACACTAGTCTTTTCCTTTTATAAAATTCAAATATTCAAATTCAAACGGTCACAATTAAACCTTCAACACCATGCTTACATCATGTGTCCTCAGTTATTAGATAAAATACACCCATGTTGATGCCTATACATATATCATAGGTGATCTTAGTGTTTAAATAACACTTATCATTTTAGAATTCAAAGAATTCAGGGCATGAGTTGTAGGTTATGGTGATCTGGTCACCTATGGTGAAATAACAACAGAGTAAGCAAACTGTTCCAAAATATTTATATTGATTGGTAGTTGGTAGACACCTTGTTCCTTAAATATATTTACAAATTATTAAGCATCTATGCTATTATGGGTTAATTATGATAAAACTCTAAACTAAAGACTACTCTAGAATGAATATTTTCAATGATTTAAAGCTATAATGATTTGATTAAAAAAGAAGCAAAAAGAAAGGTAAGGTAGAAAGAAAGTATAAAATTTATAATATTTATCTCAAACATTATGATAAGGCTCAAATTCTGACTGGTCATGCATTTAACCAATATATAATTTAAAATAGCATAGGCTCAAATCCCACTACACACTAGGTAAATATCTAAGGATAAGATGAAGAAATACAAGTAATAACTGATTTACTTTAAATATTTACTACTACAATCAAATAACATATGCACATCCCTATGCAAGTAAAATAGAATGAATTAAACCTAATTACATTCAACTAATTTATCATCTATATAAATTAGCAACCCTATATTAAAAATGCACGTCTAAAATTATTAAAAACCATTCAGATCTAAGACTTAGAATAGACAATTGAGAGAGAAGCCATGATAACAATTTACACAAACAACTAAGACAAATTTAATAGTATCCCCTAATTGTATTAAATTTTTCCCAAAGTTATAAAAAAGATTAGATCTTAGAACTCTCTCCCTTTTTACATAGATAATGATTCTTTTATAGGTTTCAAGGAAGTATGTCAGTCAGTTGCATCAACTAACAAGTGTACAAAGTAAGGAAAACTATCCCTTTTAATTTTTTTTTAAAATACACTAAACTTTCCAAAATAAATTGGCCCTTAGGCAATTTGCTAAAAAATTCATTTGCCTTTACAAAGAATATTCTAATTTCAAAATATATAATGTTTTCCCAAAAGAGAATATCCTTAACAAATTAGTAGACCCTGTGTTGATGAAGACCCCTAGATTTATTAAGTTAACTTTATCACCCTTTGATTTTGTTCATAAACCAACTTCAAGTTAATAGCTAGCTCAAGGAGTTCATCTTCTTGATCTACCAAATCATCCAGGTCCTTATTATTTCTTTCCAACACCTTTTTAATGCTCTTTGCCTCGACAATCTTCCTCTTTATAGTCAGAATCATATCCATGATCTAGTTTTTATCACCTCTAGACTTGTGTTGGATCTTATTTTTCACTTCTTGGATGACTAAGGTAAATCTATGCTTGAATTCATCATGTGCCATGATGCCTATAGAGGTGATCTTGGAAGGCTATGTAATTATGGTCCCTAAAAGATTTTCAATCCTATCTAGTAGTTCTTTATCATCCTTGATAAGTCTCTCCAAATATTTGAACCATGTACTTAGGCTATTGATTTTATCCAAAATCAATCTTAGAATATTGTTGAGGTGAGGCATGTTGATAGTCTTGAAGCCAGGGATTTTATCCCCTATCAAGATGCTAATTAAATCCTTGATTTTGTCCCTATAACCCTACCATTGGTTGATTAAACCCTTAGTTATTATATCCTAAAGTAATAATGAACTCTACCTTAATTTTATCAACTTCAAAGAGTCAAACATTCCATGGAATGCCTTCTCAAATGCTTTAATGGTGGAGTTAGGAATTGATAAAATTGCCTACTTTTCCATATCTTCATTCCTCTCTTAAAGGTTCTTTATTTGTTATTGTAGACCCTTGATGCCAGTTTGAAACTAGGCACTTTGAGCTTCAACCAACATGAGTATATATTCCTCATGAATGGGGTCTTATCTTGGTCTTTAACCTCTAATTTGGGTTAGACCTATAAATGGCACCACCTTTTTAAAGGTGAACTCTTCTCCACCCACCATAGTTTTCTTTATTGTAACTTTTTTTAATCCAGATGTGGTTGGGTCAAATTAGACACTGACTAAAGAATGTGTTATTTTTTGTGGCTATGGGGATTATGCTTAGGTGCTACCTAAATATCTAGGAGCAACCATTCATATCTCATGATCTTTCTATTATAGATCCACTATCTAAGGCTTAATTTCTTTATGAACTATGAGGTTGAATAAATTTGTGATGGGCCATTGATGTTGTAGTGTTGGGATCTTCTATATTTTTCCATTTACAAACCATTCAAGAATGGTTGGGCCATGAATTGGGTTCTCATAAATGAATATATTAACCTCACTTAGAGGGTGAGTGAGGGTTATCTTGGGCTTCTTGGTTTTAGTAAGAACCAATGCTAATTCAACCTTTATTTTTTGAGGTGGAATAACTGAAACTAAGTCCAAAGCTATTTCCTTCCCCTTTTCCTTTCATACTTCCTTGAATTAGGGTTGAGGTTATTCTTCTTGAGCTTCCTCTTCATCATACCCCTAGGTACTAACCAATTCCTCCAAGACATCATCTACTATCTCCCCAAGGTGTAATGCAATCATATCAATGTACTCGATCTAAGACTCTAGCTTCTCAGGTTGGGTAGAAGAGGTTGCTCACTCGCCAAGTCTCTCTTCAATATTATCTTTTCCTACACCTTGGGAAATTGGTGATTCAATTTATTCTAGAGGTAACCTAGTAGATGGTCCCAGTAATAAATGGTACTACTAAGGATTCATCTACCAAATTTCATCGATTGGTTTCTCATTTCTTGCCAACCTAGCCTTGATTTATATGTTGTGTTTTTTTAATCTTTCCAAGACCTTAGAAAATGAAGATTCCAAAATATACATGGTGTCATGGACACCAACTTGATTCTCATATTTTATGTTCATTTATTTGGCATTCACATGATTTACAACATTATCTCTAGGATCCCATTTCCTTAACTCATCTAGCTATAATTCGAATGAATCTCTATACCTAGAGATGATATCCACACTATCCCAATTCTACAACATTATTCTAATGATAGTTAAATTAAATGTATGTAGTATCACCTTCCTCTTTTGTTTGTATATACCATCAATTCTATGGAATAATTAGTATGTAATTTCTTTTTTGTCCAACTTGGTGGGCACATAGATTGGTAACTTGAGAGGCTATCATAGGGTTCCTTATATCCTAATTAAATTACAATCATGATACAACCAAAGATATCTAATGAGATCCACATATTTATTGATTAAGGGACTTACCCTCATCATGGGTAGCCTTGTAATAGCCTTAGACAAGGCTGGATTCATGCAGCCACAAATGAAATGAATGTGGTCCCTATAGTTAAATATGTGAAGTTTAGAATAATAATGGGAGACTATATGCCTTCCCTTAGGTGACCAATTCTTGATGTTAGGGATGGTTGTGGTATAAATCAAAGCATCTAGAAGGTAGGACATCATAAAGAAGTGGTTACCAATCCTCTTCTTTATAGTATAAAATTGTTGTTTTAGGTAGACGATAATCAATTCTCTAATAAGAGGGGTGAGTCCTTTATTGACCATGAAGTATATGTAAGGGACCCATAGTATTTTGACATAAGTGGTGGAAGGGACCCCAAATAGTCTATTCAACAAAATCATGATCATTGTAATCCCTACCCTAAATTAGGAGATAAGGATTCTTTTAGTGGGGTTAAAAAATATATGAGTTCTTGAATATAACCATGGAACTAAGGTGGATTTTAGGTCATTCTAGTTGGACCATTACTTAATTGTGGGAAAGTCTACTTGAGGAAAGGGGAATTTGTAATAGATCTCAAAGGCCATATGGTAAATTTAAGTGACCTTAAAATTATGTTCATGAATGATCATGTCCTGATCAAGTTTATAATCCTTAAAAATGGGAGCAATAATGTTGATACAATGAAGTACCTCAGGTTTTACTACTACATGATGAAGGATGACCATCTAGATAGAAACTATTTTGTAATAATTCTGGCATACTATAGTAATCTTTTCATCCTCCTTAGTTATTTCCTGTAACTCTTCAATGGCCCAAAAGAGCTTGGACTAGTTGTTGTCCCTAGTATTTAGCACTATGACATCTAATATAATGTCCTTGAAGATTCTTACATCCATGTCTAAGGTCAAGTATAGCTTGGTGTCTTCTCTACTATATTTCTCTATAGTCACAACTATGAGTTTTTTAAATCATTAAATATTGGTCTACAAATTGTATTTGGATACATTTACACTCGTTCAAATGTCAATTGGGCTCTTTCTAGTTTAACTATGGTTTTTTAGAATTGAATTAGGGCTTTTTTATAGCTTTAGTAGCAATGGTTTACTTAGACTTAGGTTAATTCATGCCTTGGATTTGATTTATACCTTTACATTTATACATTTGGATTTTTAAGCCCACAAAATCTCTATTTTTTTCACCTTTTACCCATGTGGAACCTATGTGGCATCCTACTAGCAATATTCATGACACTTTTCATAATGTCTTTGAATAACTAGACATTATCTTTTAAAATATACCTTTTATTTCTCACAATTTGATCTTCATGTCTAGATCAATGTGGACCATTAATCTTGATCTTGGGACCTACACACAGTTGGTCCTTATCTGCATTGAGCCTCCTGGTTGTGCCACTTGGCAGTTCCATGGCTCTTCAAAGCTCTACACATCTCCAATCTACATGTTACCATGATTCTACCACATGGTGGTCTTGTGCTTTCACATATCTTTTTTGAAAATTCCATCCTAATTTTGCACCATCTAATCAAAGTTTCTTGATGAACCATGAATCATGCATCCTGTAAATGTACACAAACTTTAATCAGCATCAGGGCATATAAATAACTTAGGCTATAGATCTATTTTGTGTTAATAAACATGAAATTAAATTTAGACCAAAGTGTTTAGGCTAAGTTAAAAAAATATTAAAAAAGGGCCCCCAAATAACCAAAGAATATAATGTAAGGTTTTAACCTAGGGTTTTATAGTGTTAAAAAACATGTTGAAACTTTAGATTAAAAGTTTTAAGCTCAATTTTAAGATAATGGGACCTTTCGTTAAACTAAGCCCATTAGGATCAAAAAATCATGGGGTATACATAGACTAAGGTTTGGGTTAATGTTTAAAAACATGACTATATTCTAGCATGAGACTCAATATTAGCCTATGTAAATATAAACCTAGTTATAAGGATCTTGAGTCTAAATATGGCTTTAAATAACCTAGATTAATCTATGGAAGACTAATTTTGACATTGAGATGTAAGTCTTATGCACATTTATCTCTTAAGCAAAATTAAATCTTAAGCTAGAATTTGATGGTCTCATGGATGTCATTGACATTCACATGAACGTCAAAATTAGGCTCTAGAAATGTTTCATATGGCGATAAAAATTGATGGCCTTGTGAATGTCAGTGATGGCCTCAGGGTCATTAATTGATAGACATGAGAGCATCAATTTTAAGTCCTAAATCATAGTTAGTCCCATAGATTCTTGGGTTTAATACACTCTATTAGATATTTCTCCTATGAATAAACATTAACCATAGATCATGATCCAAGTAGACGTACACTATTGGTCCTTGTGATCATAAAGTAGATCTAGTTATCTCATGCCCATATAAAAATTAGACTAATTCATAAGTCTAAGTCTTTAAAACATAATAAAGTGATGAACCATTAAATGATTAAAAATTAAATCACAAGATCTTATCCCAAGGCTCTTTTGATATTGAACTCAAATGCAGGAGTGTCACAATGTGACCCCATGGGGCTTCAAAGCTTTGACTCTAATGACCTTGGGAAGAGTCTGTAGAGTGTTGATCTTTGTATGGGCTCTTGTAAACCTTTTATTGTGATCCTAGTGATCGAGTGATATTGGCTTGATGGATCAAAGCCTTTTTGCATTGGGCCTCTTTCACTTTGTCTGATCAAAGTTTCCTAATGAAGCATAAACCATTGATCCTATGAAGAAGTAGGACATTTACGTTAGATATCTGGACAATGTAAAGACTTAGGATAAAGTCTCATTTATGTTAAAAAATAAAAATGAGGTCTTAGGACTAAGATGTTAGGCTAAGTACTGAAAGGGGCCATGAAACATAAAGTGAGGCCAAGCTAAGAAAGTAGAGGACCCTACAAACATGAAAGTTTTAAAACAAAAGGGAACAAAGGAGGGAGAAATATAAAAGAACCAAATAAGATTTTTAGTCTAAGTCTTGGTCATGTTTAGGAACATGATTAAGTCTTAGAATAAAAATTAAACTTGGGTCATTGCATTTTCTAAAGTATTCTCACCATTTTTGTTCCTATAAAATTTGAATTTAAACTGAAGGATCTAAGCAAGGGTTTTTAGAGGGTTTCAAGATGTTTAGGATATGGATTTAATTTTGAGTTATTATAGACTAAAGGCTAGTAAAATCTTGAATGATGAATAATCTATAAAATGCAGGTGTAATTCATTTGATGAGGGTCCTATGAAATGTGCAACTAAAATATGAAGATCCATTGTTAATAATATTAAGTGATGTTAAAGTAGGATCATGATCAAATATTCCACCTTTATTAGGTGTGGATGATGATCAAATATAGAGAATATATAAAATATGTCAAATTTTTAGTGTTAAGGTTTAGAGTTGTAGAAGGGTCCTTATTTTCCATAAATGGGGGTATGTTAACCTCAAAAAATGATGACTTCCAGGGAAAACATAGCAATATGTGAAAACTTAGAGACTCTAATTTAGATAAATAATTAGGTCACTTATTCCACTTGACCAATTCCATTATTAAGATTAGTTCATGGTTGAAACAAACCTTGCAACTACAAAATTAGGATTTAAACATAAAAGCATATCCATGCTGTGTATGTGCTTTGATTCCACTTATTGTTTACCATGATATTTAGGGGACAACTTCTAGATTTCAAGTCTTTAATCATTAAAATTGACTTAGAGCATGTTTGGATACTCATTAAGCATCATAATATCAATTCAAGGAAGGATTGGGCATTGCTCTACTACCAGCTAGGTGTCTATAGCCTTGACAAAGATGTCTTTGGCTCCACTCATAATCTTGCTCCACTACCAACTAGGCATCCACAGTCCTAGTGGATATTACCAGAATCACCTTTACTTGAAAATATTTTGATTTTACAATAAACTCTTATTTTTATATTTTTATATCTTTTAGGATTTCCATCAATGGTTATAAATAAGGATAGCCAAGTTTAAGGATTTGGTCAAGTTTCTGATCCTCAAACAATCACATATGGTTGCAACCTTTGTCCCAGGCAAGGATATGTGTTAAGTGTAAACATGTTTATGATTTAATAATTTAAGATTTCATTCTACATGTATAATTATTTTTAAAACCAATCTTAGATCAAAATAATGTTTAAGTTCTTATGGAATAATTAACCTATCCACTAGTCCTTACTAGTTTATTTAAATTATAACATCAAACTCATATTTCTAGCCCATGGTGATCACATTCTTGAGATCCATACATAAATTTATAAACTTTAAGAGTTCTTTGAGAAATTAATTGAGCTTTGAGCTGAGGTCTATCCAAAAGGACTTATTAAAATCAAGGAACCAAGCAACAAAAAGGAAACACAATATAAAGCAAACACACAATATAAATCAAATGAAAAGCAAGAAAATACATAGAAACTTATGTACAAACAAGGGACATGAAGGAAAAACAAAAAAGGGAGATAAAATAGCCTACCTACACTAATTATATCATCCTAATAGATTTACTCCATGAATATCCTAGGTGGAGTAGGAGAGAAGTAATGTTTGAGATATTGCTCATTACTGGGTAGTGTGAATTATGCTCCTTGTACATCATTCAATTTTAAGGTTTTATCTTCAAGTATTTCCACAACTTGATAGGTGCTAATCCATAAAGGTGTGAATTTACCATATTTTCCCTTGGGATCAGATGCCTTGTCCTAAAGAAGAACTAAGTCTCCCTACCTGAACACCTTAATATTTGATTGCTTGTCAAACCAACCTTTCATTGTGGTCTAGTGTCTGCTAAAGTTAGCAAAATCTTCTTCTCGAGCATCTTCCATCTAAACTATATCAAGTAGTCTTGAGTTTGCAAGTTCTTGGTCTTCCTTTTTATACTCTTGCATAAACTTTTAAGTTGGTAGCTTAAGTGTGATGGGGAATATGGGATCTTAGACATATACTAATAAGAAGGGAGATGCTTTAAGGCCCTACTTAACTCTTTTTTTATCTACCGAAAGGGCATATTTGAGGAGCTTATGCCATGTTCAAGGTCAAGTGACTTATCAATTACCTTCATCAAATTCTTATTCATTGATACAAACACTCCATTGCCTTGAGGGTAATGGTTAGATGAAAACTTGAGGATAATACCATAATCATATGCATATTCTATCATTTATATGGATGTGAATGCAGACACATTGTCACATACCAAAGAAAGTGGAGTCCCAAATCTGGTGCATATATTGTTTTAAAAAAAATTGGTCACTTCTTCAGTTTTGCATTATTTGATAGATACTACTTTAGTCCATCTAGTGCAAAAGTTAGTTTATGTTAGAACATATTTGTGACCTTATAATGAGTTGGGATTGATGACTCCAATGAAATCCAACCTTCGCTAGGTGAAAGGTTTATCAATCATGATCAGTTGTAGAGGCATGGATGCCTTTGGCTCTTTTGTGCTAAAAATATGGCATGAATGGCATTCCCTTACATGCTTATGAGCATATTTAAAAATGGTGGCATAATAATATATATCCCTAAGGATCTTGTGAGATGTGGTCCTCCCAGATGGATGTCCACTTCCCAAATTTTCATGAAACATATTCATGATATCAAAATCCTCTTCCTTAGATACACATCTCAAGTACACACCTATAAAGGTCTTTTAGTATAAGATCCCATTCTTGATTAGATAGTGAGCTGATTTGAGCCTTAGGTCTCTTTTTAGATCCTTGGTTAGTCCTATAAGATAAGTACCATTAATTAGTAAGTGAATTTTGGGATCATACCAATCATTAGGTTAAAAAATCTACTAATCAACCTACATAATATTTAGTTTGGGGATAGTATTTGCAATCATTTGAATCAGACTTTGGCACCTTACTAATTTTGAACTATTTATCTCTATTTAATATTATTGAAGAACATACATTCACTTACCTCTTCACTCTCCAGTTTCACATTGGCTTAACATTAACTTAGTGGTCAAATATGGCAGAATGACATGCACTTTATTCTGAAGAATGTAGTTCCTAAATTTTTGATGGATTTAACTAATGAAAAATCTTGTTTATCAATTAAAAAATAATTTAACTCAAAAAATTTCAAGTTAGTGATCATGATAGAAATTGGATGGTCACACCCATCCATATTTTGAGTTAAAACAATAGTAATGGTGTGCTTAGAGGCAAAAGAGCAAAGGAAATATTCCTTTGAAAAGTTTGGACTTATCGAGACTAGAGATTGACTAATTGCCTTTTTGATTTCCCCAAAGGCCTTCTTTGATTCCCCATTCCATGATACTTTAGCATATCATTTAATGCTTTGATAATTTTCGTAAAGCCAAAAATGATTCTGGTCACAAAATTTATCTTGCCAAAAAATAATTTTAATTATTTTCTACTATTCGGAGGTTATATCTTTGATATAACTTCTATTCTTTCAGGGTCTATAGAAATCCCATATTTAGTAATAACATGGCCTAACAATTTTCCCTACTAACATAAAAAAAAAAATTTCTTAGGGTTGAGGTAAATTCTATACCTTCTTCACCTTTCAAATACCTGTTGTAAATGTATGAAGTGGTCTTCCCTATTCTTAGAGAAAAAAATTAGATCATCTATGTAAACTATGATGCATTTACCAATCAAACCTTGGAAGGCATGGTCCATGGCTCTATGGAATGTAGCTCTTGTGTTGTTCAGTCCAAAAGTCATTCTCTTATAGGAAAAGGTACCCCACTTGATTGTAAATGCTATCTACATTCTATCTTCCTTGTTCACCAACACCTAATTTTATCTTGAAAAACCATTAAAAAAAGACATCATGGTAGAACAATAAACAATTTGTATTACTTATTCAAGATATGGAAGAGGATAATTATCTTTTTTAGATGCCTTATTTAGATTCATAAAATCAATACGTAATCTAATTTCACCATTGTTTTTTCTAACTGGTACCAAGCTAGAAACCTAGTTAGGTGTCTAATGGGAAATACAATTCTAGCATCTAACAATCTCTTGATTTCCTTGAAAATCATGGGTTATAAAATATGATTTATAGGCCTTTGATTTAATTGAAAGGTTTAAAATTATCTTTGAGAGATATGGTATGAGTGGTGAGCCTTGGATAAAAAATCTTCAAGTCATCATATGACCAAACTATTACATATTTGTAGTTTGTTAACAGTTCTTTGGCTCTTTTGTTTTCAACACTTGTACAAGATTTTACAATGTTGACTAGTTGAGGTTGATCTTGAATTCCAAGATCAATTACATTTTAATCTTTCCTATTTACTTTGGGAATCTTAGAGGATTCATCTAGCTTATCTTGATCAAACAACTTTCTAAGGAAATCATTCCCTTGAAGATCTTATTGTCATTCAGCTGAATGACTTTGCCATCAAATTTATTTTCAAGGGTGGTTTCATCAACCTCATTTATGATCTGGGCCTCAAATGCTCCTGAATTGGCCATGAATTTTAGGATTTTTTGGTCATCACTAAAGACCTATAGATAGTTTGCATTGTCAAAGATAGAAGGAGAAGGTATTAACTCAATGCTAAAGTTTTTTGAGTCCTGGTCAGGCATGAGATTATCTATGGTAGAGGCTAGTTCATTAGTATCTTTATTTTCCTCCCTAAAGATGGATGCAATATTGAAAGCATCAAAAGACTCAACTGGATCCTAGACCCTAGATTTATACCTCTTAAGATATGACAATTTACATTGATATTTGTTGTTTACCTAATTAACTACTAGTTCTAAGTCACCATAGACTAGTAGTTCCTTGACTTTGTTCTTGATGAAAAATTGTATTCCTAGGATGAGAGCCTCGTACTCTTTAAGATTGTTGGTTCATGGAAACTAGAGTCTATAAGAATCATGGTATTTATTACCAATAGGGTCAGTTAGAACACTACCTACCCTAGATCTAGATTTACACCTAGCTCCATTAAAATGCATCTTCCATAATCTAGGGATAATATGAAAAGGATTAGAGTCACTTAATTTAATAGTTTTAAGAATGAAAACTCTCAAATCAGAGTCAACTATGTTCACCTTTTCATTGACAACATTGTATTTTGTAATCATATGTTTCATCCTTGGTTTTCTTTCCACTCTAATTTGATTTGGAAATCCTTTCCAAGGTAGCCACAGATGTGAATAGTCTATGGAAATATATCCATTTAAATATTTTTTCCATTATCTACTTAAAATCAATTTTTAGGAATTAGGGATATCTACCACTTAGATGTCTATGAATTGTTAGAATCTTGGATCAAAAGCCATTTACATGTGAACATTTAACAATTACCATATCACTTTGACCCTGTAATTATCTAATTGGGTGATATCCCTATTAACTTAATGGGGGTCAAACCAAGTTGCTTACAAATACCTACAGGCACGATATTTTTAGTGGCACCAAAATCCAACAAATAGTTATACAAGTTCTTACCAAACATTTTAACCGTAAGTAGGAAGGGTGGGGACTCTGTCTTAGCTTTGTATATATCCAATTTTGCATTATCAATCTTGGATTTATTTCTAGGTTTCTTGGATAAGGAATCTAGCAATATATATCTTTACTTAGTTATATGTGTCAATTCATGCAAAGTAATGTTATCTTCAATTTTCTTCATGCCGTTTAAAATATTATACCCAATCTTATTTGAAGAAATAAATGTATCTGTACTCTATTTAGGAGTACTTCCTTTTGGAGGTTATAGATTATCATTTGATGTAGTGTCTAGTGGAGTGCCAAAGTTATTCAAAGGAGTTGAAGTAGTCAAAGGCTACCTTTACTCCATATAATTTAGAGGGTATGTCTTCTTCAAGAATTGCTGAAAGGCATGAACTTCTTTAAGAACATCATCAAGTTCATTATCTTCTTGGAAAAGGAAATCAAACATTTCCACCATGAAGGCTTGGTCAATAGACTCAGATCTTGAAATACCTGCACCATTATATTTGTTAGATACTAACTCAAAAGTGTCTAACTCTTCTTGAAATGCTTCAAAAGCTTTACAAATTTAATGCAATCAATTTCTCCATACTTAGCAGTACAATTAACTCTAAAATAATCTATTAATGCAACAATAGTAAGATTAATGTCCATGCTCTTCTTATCAGTAGATGATTCATTTTTATTATTTTTGTGAAAAATATCATTATAAAACCTATTATTAGGTCTATTAAATGTTTGGAATGAGAAGTTCCTACTTGAACTTTTACCAATATGACTAACCTACTTTTGCAACTAAAGAAAGTCAGAGTGAAGCATTTGGACCATTTTTAAAATAGATTCATTCTAACTCTTAGGAGTCTTAGAGTTATGAACTTGGTTAACACCAAAGGTTTATACTAATGCCTTTTGATCATTTGAATTAAACCTAGTAGAAACATGGCTTATGAATCATAAGTTCTAATTAGGGACAACATGGCTCAAGGGTAATTAGTTTAGTGATGGGATCTAGTTCAGGGTTGGCCTATTCTGATTATTGTTGGGAAATATATTCAAGGTAGGCATATGTGGATTAACATTTAGGATAGAGTAAGACATTTTTATTTGAGTCTGCATTTGATCATTAATGATTATTTCTTCAAAATAGGTACAGGCTAAGGTGGTTATGATTGGAAGATATCTCTTTAGGAACATAGAAGTCATAGGATCTACCACATCCTTATAGATTTCTAAATCTAAAACCTCATCAGGTTCATAAGGATCTATGGTCTAGCTATTATTTTTTTTAAACCCAACATTAAATGCACTTATGGACTCACTAGCATCTCTTTTGATGGTGGTAAATTGTTGGTATAAGATACAAGGACTAATAACCTTACCAAATTGGTCAATAAAGACATTGTTAAAGCCATCCTAGTTGGTAATGTAATTTTCATGAAAATTAAGAAACCATTCATATGTATCATCCCTAAACATAAAAGGAAATAGACTACAAGATACATATTCATGGGTGACATTTAAAAATCTTAATTAAACTTTAAATGATTTAATGTGTTTCTCTATATTTATAACACCATTTAGACTAAATGTTGGCAAATATTTCTTAGAATTATGAGGGAGATCATGTACTACACCTAGTATGTTGATGGAAGAATCATCTAACCATGTCATACCTTGATGATGGTCAAATGCAGGAGTACCTTGGAGTGGTGAAGCTAGCAAAGACTTTGAACATCTATGCCTACCTTTGTCTTGCCTAGCTTTCCTATGGATCCCTAGCTCAATCAAGGGCTCCCTTGTTTCTAAATGTGATCTCATTCTGATTCTAGGTAATTCCAGCTTGAGGACTTTGAATGTTTTTTAAATATGATGTGTCAAGTTAATATTTACAAAGAACCAAAGTTAAACTTGCATATTAAGCAAATTTTGTAAAGATCTACATAAAGAACAACAAAGGACTAAGATCTTCAACTAAACTAGCTCAATATATGTCCAAATATGCAAATATGATTGATATTTACACTTTTAAGCTCAAATGAGTTAAAATTTTTAAAGGATTTATGAATCTTTAACCAAAATGGATATTACTAACCTCAAACCTATTGATTCAACAAAGTTAATGCTATCTTTACCAGAATCATATGTATATTTTCAAAGAATGTTGATCTTTCTCTAAGGAAGTATAAAGAGAGGTCCAAACCCATGAAGACCACAAATATTTACATAAATATGTTAAAAGAAACACAAATTTACAAATAATAACATGATCTTTGATCAAAATATATCAAAACTAGCAAATATCCTACAAATTTACAAGGATGGTTCTCCTTGTAGCACCAATGAAAGCTATGCCTATTGATGCCTCTACATGTATCACATGTGCTCTTAGTGTTTAAATAATACTTATCATTTTATAATTCAAATAATTCAAGGCATGAGTTACAGGTGTGGTGATCTGGTAACCTATGGTGAAATAGTGGCAGAGCAAGCAAACTGTTCCACAATATTTATATTGATTGGTAGTTGGCAGCCACCTTAGTCCTTAATAATATTTATAAAGTATGAAGCATCTCTGCTATTATGGGTGAATTATGATCAAACTCTAAACTAAATACTACTATAGAATGAATATTTATAATGATTTTAAGCTACAATGATCTAATTAAAAAAGAACCAAAAGGAAAAGTAAGGCATAAATAAAGTATGTGATTATTGATCTTTATCTCAAACATTATAATAAGGCTCAAATTCTGACTGTACATGCATTTAACCAATATATAATGTAAAATAACATATTCTCAAAACCCACTACACACTAGGAAATTATATAAGGATAATATGAAGAAATACAAGTAAAAACTGATTTACTTTAAATATTTACTACTACAATCAAATATCATATGCACATCCTTATGCAGGGAAAATAGAATGAAGTAAACCTAAGTACATTCAACTAATCTAGAATCTACACAAAGTAGCAACCTTGTATTAAAAATGCACATCTAAAATTATTAAAAACCATTCAAATTTAAGACTTAGAATAGATAATTGAGAGAGAATCCATGATAAAAATTTACACAAATAACTAAGACAAACTTTACATTATTCCTTGCTTGTATTAAATTGTTCCTAAATTACAAAAAAATTAGATCTTAGAACTCTCTCCCTTTTTACATAGACAATGCTTATTTTATAGGTTTCAAGGAAGCATGTTAGTTATTTGCATTAATTGACAAGTTTAAAAAGTAAGGATAGCTATACTTTTTACAAAGTTACTTAAAATACACTAAACTTTCCAAAATAAACTCCCTTATGCAACATGGTAACAAAATGCATGTGCCTTTACAAAGAATATTCTAATTTCAAAATATACAATGTTTTTATAGAAGAGAATATCCTCAACCAATTGGTGGACCCTATGTTGATGAAGACCACTAACTCTATTGAATTAACTCCATTGCCCTTTGATGTTGCTCATCAACCAACTTCAAGTTGACAACTAGATCAAGGAGGAGTTCATCTTCTTGATCTACCAAATCATCTAGGTCCCTATCATTTCTTTCTAAAGCCTCCTTGACACTCTTCACCTCGATAGTATTTCTCTTTTAAGTTAGAATCATATCCATGATCCTATTGTTATCACATTCAAACTTTCTATGGCTCTTATTTCTCACTTCCTACATGACTAAGGTAACTTTGTGCTTGAATTCATCATGTACCATGATGCCTATGGAGGTGATCTTGGAAGGTTGTGTAATCATGGTCCTTAAGAGCTTTTTAATGCTATCTAGTAGTTTTTTGTCATCCTTGATAAGTATCTCTAAGGATTTAGACCATGTATTTATGATATTGATTTTATCCAAAATCAAGCCTAGGATAGTGTTGAGGTGAAGCATGTTGATAGTCTTGAAGCTAGGTATTTTATCCCCTATCAAGATGCTAATCAAATCCTTGATTTTGTCCCTAAAACCTTACCATTGATTGATTAAACCCTTGATATTTGTATCTTGAAGGAATAGAGTACATTTACTCAATTTTGTCAACTTTAAGGAGTCAAACATGTCATGAAATGCCTTCTCAAATGCTTCAATGGTGGAGTTAGGAATTGATAAAACTTCTTGCTTTTCCAAATCTTCATTCCTCTCTTGAAGGTTATTTATTTATTGTTGCAGACCCTTGATACCAATTTGTAATTGGAAACTTTGATCGTTAGCCAATAAGAGTATATCTTCCTCATGAATGGGGTCTTCTCCTGGTCTTTGACCTCCAACTAGGGTCAAACCTATAAATGGTTCCACCTTTTTTAAGGTGAACTCTTCTCTACCCACCATAGCTTTCTTTGTTATAACCCTTTCTAATCCTACTATGGTTGGGTCAAATTGGACACTGACTAAAGAATGTGTCATTTTGGTGTCTCTAAGGCTTCCACTTGGGTTTTACCTAAAGATATAGGAGTATCCATTCATATTTCATGTTATTTATATTATAGATCTACTATCCAAGCCTTAAATTCCTCATAAATTTCAAGGTTGACTGACTTTGTGATGACCCATTGATGTTACAACATTGAGATCTTTTGTATTTTTTCATATACAAACTATTTAGAAATGGTTAGACCATGAATGAGTTTTTCATCACTAAATATATTAATTTCACTTAGAGGGTGAGTGAGGATTATCTTAGGATTCTTGGTTTTATCAATAACTAATGCTAATTTAGCCTTTCTATTTTGAGAGGGAATAACTATAACTAAGTCCAAAGTTATTTCCTTTCCCTTTTCCTTTCCTACTTCCTTGACTTATGGTTAAGGTTATTATTCTTTAGATTCCTCTTCATCAAACCCATAGGCACTAACCATTGTCTCCAAGGCATCCTCCATTATCTCCCTAGGTTGTAATGCAATCATATCAATGTACTCAATCTAAGACTCTATCTTCTTGGGTTGGGTAGAAGAGGTTTTTCCCTCACTAGTTATCTCTTCAAGCTTCTTTTTTCTTGAACCTTGGGATATTGGTGTTTTAGGTTATTTGTATAGGGGTCATATTAGATGGTACTAATATAAAATGGTACTATAGAGGATTCATCTGCAAAATTTCATCGACTAGTTTCTCATTTCTTACCAACCTAGCCTCGAGTTAGATGTTGAGTTTTTTCAATATTACTAGGACATCAAAAAATGAAGATGCCCAAATATACATGGTGTTATAGACACCAAGTTGATTCTCATATTTTATGTTCATTTTAATGGCCTTTAAATGATTCACAACATTATCTATAGAATCCCATTACCTTAACTCATCCAGCTGTAAGTTGAATGAGTCTCTATGCCTAAAGATGATATCCACATTGTCCCAATTCTATAGTATTGTTCTATTGATAGTTAAAGTAAATAGATGGAGTATCCCATTCCCATTTTATTTTCACATACCATAAATTCTATGGAATAATTGGTATGTAATTTCTTTCTTAGCCATCTTGGTGGGCACATAGATTGGAAACCTCAGAGATTAGCATAGGGTTCCTTCTATCTTGATTATAGTGAAATCAAGATACAACCAAATATATCCAATGAACTCCACATACTTGTTGATTAATGGAATTAACCTCATCATGGTTAGCCCTATAATAGACTCATATAAGGCTGGATACATTTATTCACAAATGAATTGAATGTGGTCCTTGTATTTAAATATGTGTAGTTTAGAATAATAATGGGAGATTGTATGTCGTCCCTTAGGTCACTAGCTCTTGATGTTAGGGATGGTTATGGTGTCCATCAGGGCATTGAAAAGGTAAGACATCATAAATAAGAGGTTGTTAATCTTCTTCTTTATAGTATAAAATTGTTGTTTTAGGTAGACGCTAATCAATTCTCCAATAAGAGTGGTGAGTCCTTTCTCAACCATGAAGTATACATAAGGGACCCATAGTTTACTAACATAAGTGGTGGAAGGGGCCCCAAATAGTATATTTAGAAAATTCATGATCATTATAATCCCTACCCTAATTTAGGTGATAGGGATTCTTCCAGTGGGGTTAACAAATAATTGAGTTCCTAAATATAGCCATGGAACTAGGGTGGCTTTTAGGTCATTCTAGTTAGATGATTGCTTAATTATGCACAAGTCCACCTGAGGAATCAAGAGTTTTTAATAAATCTCAAAGGCCATAGGGGAAATGTAAGTGACTTTATTAAAATTACATTAGTGAATGATCATGTCTTGATCAAATTGATAATCCTTAAAAATGGGAGCAATAACATTGACACAAAGAATCACCTCAAGTTTTGTTGTTTCATGATGAAGGCTAGCCATCTGGATAGAAACTATGTCGTAATACTTTTGGTAGACTATAAAAATATTTTCATCCTCTTTAGTGATTGTTTGTAACTCTTCAATGGCCTAAAATAGCTTGGACCAGTTGTTGTCCCTAGTATTCAATACTATGACATCCAATATAGTGTCCTTGTAGATTCTTTCATCCATGTTAAAGGTCAAGTATAGATTAGTGTTTTCTCTACTTTGTTTCCTGTCTACCATGACTATGAGTTTTGCAAATCATTCAATATTGGTCTAAAAATTATCCCTAGATCAGTTTTCACTCTCTTAGATGTCAATTGGGCTCTTTTTGGTTTGAATGTGGTTATTTAAGAGTAAATTAGGGCTTTAAATAGAGGCTAGGGCTTTTTTGTAGGTTTAATGGTGATAGTTTACTTAGACTTAAGCAAATTAGTGATTTGGATTTGATTTAAACATTTGAATTTATACGTTTTCCTTTTTGATCCCATAAAATCTCTAGTTTTATCACCTTTTTCTCATGTGGTGCCTATGTGGCATCCTAATGGTAGTCTTCACGACATTTTTTATAATGTCTTTGAAGAACTAGTTGTTATATTTTAAAATCTACCTTTTATTTTGCACCATTTGATCTTTGTGCTTGAATCAAAGTGGACTATTGATCTCAATCTTGGGACCTACACACTATTAGTTCTTATCTACATCAGGCCTCATGGTTGTGCTACTTGGTAGTTCTATGGCTCTTCAGAGCTCTGTACATCACCAATCTACATGCTACCATGCTTTCACTACATGGTAGTCTCACACTTGCTTAGATATTTGTTGAAAATTCCATCCTAGTTTCACATTGTCCAATCAAAGTGTCTTGATGAAGTGTGAACTATGGATCCTGAAAATGTACATGAACTTTAATCATCATTGGGACATATAAATAAATTAGGCTAAATACTTTAGGCTATAGTTATATTTTGTGTTAATAAACATGAAATGAAATTTAGGCCAAAGTTTTTGGGCTAAGTTAAAAACATATTAAAAAAGGGGCCCAAAATAACCAAAGGATATAATGTAAGGTTTTAACCTAAGGTTTTATCATGTTAAAAAACATTTTAAAACTTTAGATTAAAATTTTTAAGCTTAGTTTTAAGGTAATGAGACCTTTCGTTAAACTAAGCTCATTAAGCTCAAAAGATCATGGGGTGTACATAGACTAAGGTTTAGGTCAATGTTTAAAAAAATTGCTATATTCTAACATGAGATTCAAGCTTATCCTATACAAATCTAAACCTAGTTATAAGAATCTTGAGTCTAGATATGGCTTTAAATAAACTAGATTAATCTATGGAAGACCAATTTTAACATTGAGATGCAAGTCTTATGTGCATTTATATCTTAAATGAAATTGAATATTGAGCTATAATTTGATGTTTATTGATGTCAATGATAGCCTTGTAGATGTCAATGATATTTATGTGAATGTTAAAATTAGGCTCTAGCAACGTTTCATATGGGACTAAAAATTAACAACCTAGTGAATGTCAAGTAATAACCTTAAGGTCATCAATTGATGGATGTGAGAGCATCAATGTTAAGTCCTAAATCATAGATGGTCCCATATAAGCTTGGGTTTAATATTCTCTATTGGATCTTTTTACTATGAGTAAGTGCTAACCATGGATCATGATTTGAGTAGACGTACGCCATTGGTCCCTATAGTCATAACGTGGATCGAGTTAGCTTGGGTTTGTATAAAAATTAGACAAAGTAATAAGTCTAAGTCTTTAAAACATAATAAAGTGATAACCCATTGAATGATTAAAAATTAAAATGCAAGATCTTATCCCAAGGATCTTTTGATATTGAACTTGAATGTGGGAGTGTTATGTGGTGACCTTATGGGGATTTGGAGCTTTGATTCTATTGTCTCTAAGAAGAGTTTATAGAGCATTTATCTTCACATGGGCTCCCATGAATTGTTGATTATGATCTAAGTGATCAATCAAGGTTTTCTTTATAGATCAAATCCTTTTTGCATCAAGTCTCTTTTGCTCTATCTGATCAAAGTCACCTTATGAAGTAGAAACCATCAATCCTATGAAGAAGAAAGACATTTAAGTTAGAGCTTGAGACAATGTAAATAATGAGGCTAAATTCTTAGGGCTAAGGTCTTATTTATGTTGAAAAACATGAATGGGCTCTTAGGACTAAAATGTGGGAATAAGTACTAAAAGGGGCCATGAAACATAAAGTGAGGCTGAGCTAGGAAAGTAGAGGACCCTAAAAACATGAAAGTTTTAAAACAAAAGGGAAAAAGGAGTTAAAAATATAAAGGAACCAAATATTATTTTTAGGCTAAGGATTGGTCATGTTTAAAAACATGATTAAGTCTAAGCATAAAAATTAAACTTAGTTTATTGCATTTTCTAAAGTATTCCTTCCAATTTTGTTCCCATGAAATTTGAATTTAAACTAAAGGATCTAAGTAAGGGTTTTTGGAGGAGGGTTTCAAGATGTTCAAAACATGTATTTAATCTTGAGTTCCTATAAACTAAAGGCTATTAAAATATTGAATAAGGACTAATCTATAAAATCTAGGTGTAATTCATTCGATGAGGATCTTATGAAACCTGCAACTGAAATATGAAGATCCACTGTTTGTAACATTAAGTGAAGTTAAATAAGGATCATGAACAAATATACCACCTTTATTAGGTGTGGATTATATTCAAATATATGGATTTTGTAAAATATGTCAACTTTTTAGTGTTAAGGTTGAGAGTTACACAAGGGTCCCTATTTTCTAGAAATGGGGGTATGTTAACCTCAAAAACACCATCGATATTGTTTGATTTTTAACACATACATTATAATGATCAAACATTAAACCTCAGTCACTTTGACCTCATCTCCTGCACTCTTGCAATGTTTACTCAGTACCCATCATTGATCTTTGTAGATCAACTAGGCCTTTAACTAAGAATGCTCACTATTTGATAAATCTATATGAATACCCATTTTCCATTAGATCCTTATCCTTTAGCTTTACTCAGTTGTTAAAAAACATTAAATTCTTTTTTTATCACTTCTTCTTGACATCGTGGAGCACACATGCTCTGTTGATCTTCTAAAAGATGCTCGATCTTTATCTTTTCTAAACAACTATCATATTGACCCATATTATTCTATGTGCACCATTATATCTAAAAGTATGGATCTCCACTAGGTCCAGATCTTTAAAATCATGAAAATTGACTATGGAGACTAAATACAATATTATTAGAAAGCCTACTTTTCACATATATATCTTTCACCTTGATTAATCTCATGACCTCACATTTGCACCATATGAATACTTTTCATAAGGAAATCCAACCATGTCACAAAATGATCCTAAAACCTTCATGCATGTGAGATATAATTCCATTAAAATTCATTCTCAAAATCTTCTATCATAGAGCCAACTATGCTTAGAATCTTGTCTGGGAGGCCAACTTTGCTCCTGCATAACTTTTGTCATGCTTCAGTGCATGATTTGAAATTTAGTGTAAATCAGCTATGCACAAAATTGAACAAACCCATACGATAACCTTATCATAAAATTTCCACATGTGTGAGATAATACACCATCAAAATTATTACTTAGATCTTTTTAACACATTGAAAATTTGGATATGGAAAATTACTATCAAAATACCTAGGATCCCAACTTTATACTTGAATATCTTTTGATGAACTACATTGCATGACCTAAAATTTGGAACATAAGAACTAGGAATAAAAATAAACAAACCCATGTGACCATTTCCTCTTGAATAATCCACACATGGTAATAGTGATGTCATCAAACCACCTACTTAGATTTTCTGCCATGGGACCCAAAGTGTCTAGATGAAAACTATGGACAACCAGATGAATTCCACTTATGAAAAAAAGTACTCAAAGCTTAGAAAAATTATTAGGGACCTATTTCACATGATAAATACTCCATACTCAACCTTAAACATATTTAACCATGACAAAATAGAAGATCAACTATGCCAACTTAAGGCACACTAGGGCAAGCACATGGCATACTTTATCATTGTCACTTAGTCTATCAAAGCACTTCATCCACTCATAAGGAAACCTCCATGAAATCACCATGAAATTAATGAAAAATATCCAACAATTTACCTATTTATCATTGATGTTAACAAACATCATATATACCAATATATAACTTACTTTCTCTCTCTTCAAACACTCCCACAATAGGAACTTTCTCCTTGTTTGACACAATGACAAAGTAGGCACCAATTGATCTTGAGGACCTGAAGAGACAATAAATTGGAAATTAAAATAATATAAAGATGATACAAACTCCCCCTTACCTTGATCCTTCCTCTTCTTTCCTTGACACCTTCCTCTTACTCCATGCCAACACTCTCTTCAACCAAGAACTACAATTGATGAAGAAAGAACACACAAAAGAAATAAAATATAATGTAGCTCACCAAGAGACATCTAAGAGGGAATAACCCTAATATTTCAAATAAATTTCACCATTTTATCATCTTTAAATCTCCATACACCATGAATAACCACCATATAGGATTACCAACCTTCTCTCTCAAGACACTTCCATGACCACCAACTCTATATATGCACTATACAAAATAAGAAACATGAACTGATCCAAACTAAGAACATACATTGAAAGAATTATGCCTTTCTCTTTTGGAGAAGCTGAACAAAAAGCACATCTTCAAGATTAGGCTTGTCTAGACTCCTTGCAACCCTATTTGGAACTTATAGAGCCCATAACTAGCTATAGATAAAAATTCAAGAATTGAATCTTCATATATAGATCAATATTATATGCCCCCTTGAGTACACCAATTTAAAACAACTATCTCATCTTATACAACATACTTCCTTCACAAACCTATTACCTAATTAAGCCTCCTACTTGATAAAAACTTGAATAACTTGAGAACCAAAAACCTTTAAATCTCTGTGAAGCTTCATTTGATAACCTATTTGGCCCATTCAACATATTAAGAAGCATTATACCTCAAATCATAAGGCAGGCCACTTTTTTAGCAAAGCCCAAAACCCTGGAATCTTAAAATAAACAAAGTCAACACAATACCTTCCAATCAACATCCACCTCTAAAATTTATTATATACCTAGAGATAACCATTAAATAGTTTTGGACAAATATTTTATATTTCACACCATTTGGAACCTTAAATTCTTATAACCCATTTTAGGACTTGTAAGCTCTTAAATGCAAACTAAAAAACCTTCAGATCATAAAAACACCTAGACCATGCTAGAATAAGGTCAACAAACATTTATATGTTAAAAGATCATCTTGACAAATCATATATCCTCCTTTTCTATCTGGGAACGTTCAATATGACCTTGCATACTGTTCTATATATAATTATCAACATCATAACATCACCTCAACATATTTTCCACCTAGACATACTTGTTCCAACTAAGAACACTCAATTCTAGTTTTTTTGGACCATCTCAAGAACACCACAATAACACTTACTTCTCCATTGAAAGGAGTCTCTTAATAAGTATAGATAAATATATCCTTTATACCATAATACTTAAAATAAAGTAAAGCTAGGAGTGACCCACATTTACTCAATAACCACTAAAATCTTTTTATACCTATAGGCCAGATTATCCTTCTTCTTCTTAGGCTTAAGAGAAACAACTTGCTCATCCAATAAAACATTCTCCTTTTCTTCTAGGATCAAATTAACAATACATGGAGACAACATAGATTCATGACATACCTTTTCATTTGAAAAATCCACCTTGTAGTCTAGAACCTCATCATTAGAATTTGAAAATTGATGTTTTTTGCATGAAACTTGCTCATCAAAAATAAGATGTTCACTTGGATCCTTTATTAATTTAAAACCAACCTCAATCAGCACCTTGGTCTTCTCTTTGAGCTTGATCTCTTTATTTTCAACATGAATAGACAATGAGAGCCCTTGGCATTCTTCATCATCTGTAGCATTCTCTACTATAGCAAATATATTACTTGGACCTATAGACTCATCATAATTCCTACTTACTAATTTTGGTCTTAATGATTTTATTTTCCCTCTATCTTACATTATAATATCCTGATAAAAACTATTTTGTCTTATATACCTTTGTTTACAAAACCTAACAATGTGACCTCTTTGTTCACAATTGAATCACACCATACTTTTTGAAAAAATCTCATTTTGTCTTACCAGATTTGGATAAAATATTGAAATGTGTAATAGCTCATAACAACTATAGCACTCAATATTTCTTACTCCTTTTGACTAATGACCCCCATCATAGTCCCATGTAAACTCATTCTTAATAGGTCTTCTACATTCTCTAGATCTATACCCTAAATGATTACATGTATACTAGTAATCATTGACATTTGTATACCTCATGGAATTTATCTATCTAATCTAATTATCTTCAGTATATTTTCACCATCATTCCTTTTTTGATGATTTATATTCAAAGGCTGATTGTCCTTATTCACATTAGTCTTCATCTTGTCTTGAGTTACAATCTTTAGTTCTTCTTTGTATCCAAGACTAGTCTTATCACTTGCATGCTTTTGATCATTAAACCTATTGTGTAGATCAATTGAGCTCTTTTCAAATCTCAAACATGACATTACCTTACTAGACATCTTCTCTAAATCATATTTCAATGACTCATTTTCAATTACATACCTTACACATTCATCTTATTTAAATTTTAGGCTTTCCAATTGACAACTAAAATTCTTGACCATATCTTCATGTTCCTTGGCATATTCATCCATTCTTTCCTCAAACACAATAAATTTTTCCTAAAATTCCTTGTGTTTATATTTGATCTTCTTATTGATATTATTCTCAATTTTTAGTTCTTCATGAGCATTTGTCAATGCAGTCTCATAGTCTACTTCATCTTCATCATCATTTAAATCACTCTAAGTAGAATCCTTTTCCTATGAGTAAATTCCTTCCTCTACCATAAAAAGGGATATATCTTCAATAGGACCATCATCTTCATGATCATACTCTAAGTCACTATATTCACTCTTATTTGATGAGCTACAATCTTATTTGGTGTAGAGACTAATTTTTTCCTTGAAGTACTTCTTGTTGTATAACCTTATGAATCACTTATTACTTTTATAAAACTTGAAAGATCTCTTCTTATCATCATGACCTTGATCATGTTGTTAATCATCATCCTTATTATACTTATGAGGGCACTTATTAGAAAAATTTCCTATCTCACCACAATTGAAGCATTTGAGAGGTAGTTTACCTTTATACTTGCTTGAACCTATTCTCAATTTTATTGAAATCAAGGTACTTAGTTAATCCTCATCTATATTATGAATACCATTCTCCTTGAAATTATTACCTTGGAACTTCTTCTTTGTCTTCATTTTAGTATTGAAAGTTTCTTCCTTCTTTGGTGGTATAAATCATTCTTCCTCATCTCATAGGCAATAAGGGTGCCATGCAATTGATCCATCTTAAATTGAGTAAGGTCATGACTCTCTTCTATAAAAAAACACTTTTGGATCAAAATTGGGGGGATAGAGACATTAATACCTTTTTAACAATAGTATCCTCTTTAAGGTTCTCTTTAAGACCTTTGATGATGTTCACAATATCATCAACTCTCTGTAAAAAGTATGCCACAATATCTTATTAATTCATCTTGAGACTTTCCAATTGCCTTATGTGAGTCTATAACTTAGCAAGATTGACCTTTGAATATCCTTTATAAATGATATAGATTTTGTGCCATATCTCTTTATCATAATTGTAATGGATTACCTTGGTAAACTCAGTTTCTATAAGACCACAGGCGATGGAATTAATTGTCTTAGAATCATTCTCAAATAAATTCTTGTCTATAACACTAAATGGAAGAATAGTAGGAGAAACATAACCATCCAAAATATATTGTCATACATAAAACCCTAGAGACATAATGTATGTGCTCATCCTATCACTCCAAAATGCATAATTGGATCCATTGAACATTGGTGCTTCCTTAGTAAAGAAACCTCCTTGATGACTACCCATATTGTATCTTGGATCACCTTTAAGTTGTTAAGCCCTTACCAAAGGACCTAATCTTATACTAGTTATTAGAGTTAAAATCAATGAGAGGGGGATTGAATCAGTGAGTCTAGATATTTCAATTTCAATTGTAGTCCTTTAAAATATTAACCAAACAACATATATCAACTTGATCAAGAAGCATTTAAAATAGAGCTCATAAATTCAATGCATACATAAGATCAAACCCATAACATATAGTTCCTATGGGAAAACCTCATGGGGAGTAAAACCCACTCTCTATCTTGAAACAGAAATGGAATAATATCCTTTAATAAATTATAAAATAGAGACTAATCAACTCCTTTAGACCAACAAACCCTGATCATATCCTCCTGAGCAAAGGTATTTAGTAAAATACCTATTTCATAATGAGTAATTGCCCCTAAGGAAGAATAAATCCCTTATAACCTCCTTTGAACACCTCTAGATTAGAAATTATATCTTCAACACCTGGTGATATATCTCTATTTTCTAACATCTACACAAACACTCTTTATCTCAAATAGGCCTCTCACATAGGCATGTCACAATCTCTTTTCTTCTTCACTCAATATATCCTCATATGCAGACTCACCTCTTCACATATCCTCAAATTTTAAGAGATATTATCAAATTATAAACATGACCTATATTTCATACACATAGTCAAAAAACTATTATGATCTTTAACTCAATGAACAAGTGCACTACCTATCCATTATTGCACAACTCTCACATGCACCTTGCACTAGTATCACTCACATACATGTCTAAAAACCAACACATTTTGTTTAAATATATATATATATATAAACAATGAATTAAAACTATCACAATATTTCCTTGTTGGCCACAATACATGCCTTCACCCTTAAGGCACCTCACATGGGTCGCACATAAGCACAATCCACTTTCAAATAGGCCTAAGTCACTTTTGGGTCCTATGCAGAACCATTAAGGTCTTTGACACATATATATACAAAAAAAGAACATAAGAACATTTTAAAATAGCATGGAACCATTCCACATGACCTTTTTGTCATCCTCAAATGATCAAAATCACCAAAACATTCTTTTGCTAAAGCCTAATTAGCTCAAACACTTCTTTATACACATAGTCATTATGAATGAAAATACAATCAACTTTAAAACCTTTGTTCATATTAAATATGATTGGTAAAACATTTAAAATGCGTTTAAATCATAAAAATTGAGTCTAAAACACTCCTCAATATCTAATTCACCAAGATATATCGAACCAACATCAAAACAAGCTCAATTACCCTTCTTGGGTTACTTGTAGAACATACACAAACACAGTCAATTTTGAAGCTCAATATATTTATTTGAACACACTTTCAGATATTCAAATTCATATTTAAAAATTTACCTTGGAGTTCTCTACAAATTCTCTTTTTACACCATGAGCAAATTCTACATAAATTGAAATATATAGCACAAAACCCAGGCATTAGTCTTTTCCTCTTACAAAATTCAAATATTTAAATTCAAACAATCCTGGTTAAACCTCAAACACCATGTTCACATCTCATGTCCTCATTATTTATATCAAATACAAACTATATATCTTATTATATATTTAAAACATAGGTGCCAATGCTTAAATGTTAAACCTCAGTCACTTTGACCTTATCTCATGCACCCTTACAATGTTGAATCAATACACACCATTAATCTCTATGGATCAACCAGGTCTTTAACTAGAAATTCTCACCATTATATAAATTTTTATGAACACCTACTCTCTATTATATCCTTATCCATTACCTTTTGTAGTTTCTAAATAATGTGCACTTCTTGCCATCTTATTGCTTCTTGACATCTTGGAGAACACATGATCCATTGATCTTCTGAAAGATGCTCAATCTTTATCTTTGATAAATAGTTGTCATAATGACCCATCTAAATATATGCACACCATTAGATCTAGAAGTATTAAATCTCACAAATTTTTAAATCTCTACTAGGTCTGGATCTTAACATCACAAAAATCGACTAAGTATGGGGACCACCTGCAATATGCCTGGAAAGCCTACTTTACATAGATATATATTTTACCTCAGTTAATATCATGACCTCACATTTGCACCATATGAACACCTTTCATAGGGGAATCCAACCATGTCACAAAATACTCTTAAAACCTTCATGCATGTAAGATATAATACCATTAAAATGCCTTCTCAAAACCTTCTATCACAAAGCCAACTTTGCTCCTACATAAATTTTGCTATGCTTTGGTGCATGATCTAAAATTTATCACAAATCAACTATGCACAAAATTAAACAAACCCATATGATCACCTTATTCTAAAATGTCCACATGTGTGGGAGATTCCACCATCAAAATTATTACTTAGCTCTTCTTACCACATTGCAAATTTGGATAAATATGGGAAAGTACTATCAAAATGCCTAGGATCCCAACTTTCCACTTGCATATATTTTGATGTGATACATCTCATGACTTAAAATTTGGCATATAATAACTAAGAATAAAATTGAATAAACCCATGTGACCATTTCCTCTTGAATCATCTACACATAATAATGGTGATGTCAACAAACTACCTACTTAGATTTTCTACCACTGGACCCACAGTGTCTAGATGAAAACTATGGACAACCAGATGAATTCCACTTATGCAAACAAGTCCTAAAAGATTAGAAAACATCTTAGGGAACTCATTCACATTATAAATACTAAATAACCATCCATGAACATCTTTAACCATGCCAAAATAGAAGATCGACCAAGCCAAATTTAAGCACACTAAGACAAGCACATTGCACACTTTGTCATTATCACTTAGGCTATCAAACTACTTCATCCACTCACAAGGGCACCTCTATGGAATCACTAAAAACTCTTCAAAAAATTAATTGGTGAATATGAAGAGATAGAAAAATCAGTTCAATAGACCCTATTAAGCTCCATACTAGCCTTAGTAACAATCTTATCAAGTAAATAAACCACCCTACAAAGGAAATTTCCAAGGATAAGGCCAAGGACAAGGGAAACCTAACTATGTTAGGAAAAAAAATTATAATCTAAATGTTATAAGTACCTATAATACTTTGGTCCTTACTCAAAATAACTTTACTCAAGAAAGTGAGGGTACTATGCCTTAGAATCAATCTTTTAATTGATGCATTATCCCAAACACTGAGTTTAATGTTAGGGTGTGGAGCTAAAAGCTTCACCAAGGAGCAGACTTAAATAGTTTTGGGTCTACACAGACACTGGCATCGGTCAGGAGTGACCGACGTCGGTCAGGTGCAGTTGCAGAGGCGCTGACATCGGTAGTGGGTTAGCCGGTGACGGTCACAGGCGAATAGGCAGGAACCAACGTCGGTTACCTGTGTGTCCAGAAAGCGATTTCCAAGGACAGAAGTGAGTGTTTGCATGATGAGTTTGAGTTTTAGTCTCAAGCTCGCGTCTCTATTATTAGCAATATTATTTTTAGAGCCCTTGTTCAAGAGGCTTAACTATTTGTTGTAAGTGCATGCTCAAGTTTCCTAATTCTATATGTAGGAAAGATATTCTTAGCTTAGGGTGTGAGTATGAGTAGAACATTGTGAATGTTTGAAGGACAGTACTGAGTTGCATCAATCTAGGTTGTTGGAATTGATTGTACTTGAGAGAGAGAGAGATCTTGAGGAATAGAGATCTAGTGAGAGATCTTGTGTGCATCTGAGAGAGGTGTGGAAGAAAGAAGTTTCTTCAATTGTATTCCGTTTGTAAAGAGTTTTAATACAAGTTTTCAGGGTGTTTTCTTGTATCTCTTGTTCTGTGCTATTTATCATTCTAGTTACTTATCTATCTAATTTAATTCCACGTTTATTGCTTTCACAAGTGTAATCTATTGTTGGTTGATCCCCAACAAGTGGTATCAGAGCTTAGGTTCACTAACAGGTGGTTCAGATCTGTGTAGTGTGTTTGGATTACAGGTTGCTCACAGGGGTTTCTGCAGGGATTTCTATTTGAGTGGGAGAAGTAATGGCAGAAGAAAGTAAGTTGAGAATGGAAAAGTTTAATGGCAAGAACTATCAACATTGGAGAATGCAGATAGAGGACTATCTGTATCAGAAAGATCTTTACTTACCGTTAGGTGGGATTGCAAAGAAGCCCAAGGACATGGAGGATGAAGAATGGGAAGTTCTTGATAGAAAGGCTCTGGGGTCTATAAGACTGAGTCTGGCCTCCACTGTGATATCTAACTTGTCACAGGCAAAAACAATGGTAGAGTTAATGACTACGTTAGCAAATTTGTATGAAAAACCCTCAGCTTCAAATAAGGTATATCTTATGAAGCAGTTATTTAATTTGCATATGCAAGAAGGTGGATCTGTATCTAATCACCTGAATGATTTCCATGGTATTGTTAATTAGTTAAGTTTAGTCAATATTGTATTTGAAGATGAAATACAAGCTCTTTTAATATTATGTTCTTTGCCTAAAAGCTGGCATGGCTTGGTAATGGCAGTTTCTAATACTACATCTGCTTCGAATATTTTAAAAGTAGAGGATGTTGTCAGTGTTATCTTGAATGAGGAAATTCACAAGAAAAGCATAGAAGAGACATCTGGGAACACTTTAAATCTTGAGAGCAGGGGAAGGCAAAAAGAAAGGAGCAAGAGGAGATCAAGATCTAAATCTAAGGGAAGAGGCAGATCCAAATCTAGAAATGGCAGAAGGCCACAATGCTGGAACTGTGGAAAGTTGGGGCACATAAGCAGAGATTTCTGGTCAAAGCCTAAGGAGGAGAATCAACACAAAGGAAAGGAAGAGACAAAGGTTACAGGTATTGCACAAGATGCTCTAATTTTCTCTTTGCATAATAATATAGAATCTTGGGTATTAGATTCTGGTGCATCTTTCCATGCTACCCCTAACAGAGAATATTTCAGTGACTATATCCATGGAGATTTTGGAATAGTGTACTTAGGGGATGATGAGCCTTGTAAGATTATTGGCAAAGGTAAAGTGCAGCTGAAGATGCAGAATGGCAACACATGGGTGTTGAGAGATGTGATGCATGTTCCTAGTTTGAAGAGAAATTTGATTTCTGCAGGTAAGTTAGGGGATGAGGGTTGTACAGTAACTCTCACAACAGATTCTTGAAAGGTGACCAAGGGTGCACTTGTTATGGCCAGAGGTAAGAGAGAAGGTACTCTCTATTTGTGTAATTGTGTTACTAACAAATCTCCTTCTGTATTATCTACTTTAGATGTGGATGCTAAATTGTGGCACTCAAGGCTTGGCCACATGAGTGAGAAGGGGATGTCAATTCTTAAGTCTAAAGGTATGCTTTCATATTTGAAAAGTATGGATCTAGAATTTTTTGAGCATTGTGTATTTGGAAAACAGAAAAGGGTTAGTTTTCTCAAGACTGGGTCTACTAAGAAAAGGCAGAAGTTGCAGCTTGTTCACACAGACGTGTGGGGACCGGCTCAGGTAGCCTCTATTGGAGGATCACGGTACTATGTTACGTTCATAGACGATGCTACAAGGAAGGTATGGATCTACTGTATTAAAAAGAAATATGATGTTTTTAAGACCTTTAAGATTTGGAAAGCTATGGTTGAGAATGAAACAAGCAGAAGATTGAAGTGCTTGAGATCTGATAATGGCGGTGAGTTTTGCAGTCTTAAGTTTAACTGGTATTGTTACACTCACGGAATCCATAGGCAAAGGACGGTTCCAAGGACACCTTAGTAGAATGGTATTGATGAAAGGATGAACAGAACTATCATGGAGCGTGTAAGATGTATGAGATTGCATGTTGGGTTGCCCTTAGAGTTTTGGGCAGAAGCTGTTGACACCGCAGTGTACCTGATTAACAAAGGACCCTCTACAGCTCTAGATGGTGGAATTCTAGAAGAGGCATGGACAGGTAAAAAGGTAGATCTCTCATATCTCAAAGTTTTTGGTTGTGAAGCCTTTTTGCACATAGATAAGGAAAATAGAAAGAAGCTTGATGCTAAGTCTATGAGGTGCACGTTTATTGGCTATGGCTCAGATGATTTTGGTTTTAGATTTGGGAATCTAGGAACTAACAAGGTAATCAGGAGCCATGATGTTTTTTTCAATGAACGAGTGATGTACAGTGATCAGATGAGGAAGCTGGATCAATCTGGGCAGAGCAATGGAGAATTGGACGAAGTTATGGTCCAAAATGAGCTCGCGGGAAAAAGAAATAATCACTTGCAAGAAAACACAGAGATCGACGTCGGCAGGTTAGGAACCAGCATCGGTAGTACAAAAACTGATGTCGGTCATACAGAGACTGACGTCGGCAGAATAGGCACTGACGTCGGTCAGGAAGAACTGGCGTCGGCTAGTAACAGGTCTACAGGTGGCTGAGGTCGATCACTGTCAAAAAATTTGGGTGGACAGCGTGTTGAGAACGAGTCTAAGACACCCATCAGGAGGTCTGAAAGGGTAAGTAAGCCTCCAATTAGATATTCTCCTTCTTTATACTATTTATTTCTAACTGATGGTGGAGAACCAGAGAGTTTTGAAGAAGCATTACAGGTGGAGTCTAGGAGTAAGTGGGAGCATGGCATGGTTGAGGAGATGGAGTCCTTAAGAGAGAACCAAACATGGGATTTGGTTGAATTTCCAGCTGGTAAGAGAACACTGAAGAACAGATGGACCTACAGGTTGAAGGAAGGTGAGGATGGACAGATGAGATATAAGGCCAGATTGGTAGTGAAAGGATTTTCACAAAAACTAGGTATTGACTTTGGTGAGATTTTTTCTCCTGTTGTTAAGATGACTTCTATAAGGGTTGTATTGTCTTTGGTTGCTTTTGAGGATTTGCATCTTGAGCAGCTAGATGTTAAGACAGTGTTTCTTCATGGAGATTTGGATGAGGAAATATACATGGAATAGCCAGAAGGATTTGAGGTCAAGGGTAAGGAGAAGTTGGTGTGCAGATTGAAGAAAATCTTGTATGGCCTCAAGCAAGCTCCTAGACAGTGGTACTTGAAATTTGACAGGTTTATGACTGAGCATGGCTACAGTAGATGTCAATCTGACCATTGTGTATATTTTAAGAGATTTGATAATGGTAGATATATTATTATATTGTTGTATGTAGATGATATGCTGGTTACAGGATCACACATGTAGGATATCTCTGAGCTTAAGGTGAAATTAGCTCAAACGTTTGCTATGAAGGATTTGGGAGCAACAAAGAAAATCCTTGGCATGAGCATTAAGAGAGATAGGAAAAATCACAGGTTGATATTGTCTCAAGAGGATTATGTGGACAAGGTGTTGAAACGGTTCAATATGCAGGATACTAAACCGGTAAGCACACCTTTCGCTGGACATTTTAAGTTGAGTAAAGAACAATTTCCTAATTCACATGATGAGGTAGAGTACATGAGTAAGGTTCCATATTCTTCCGCAGTAGGAAGTTTGATGTATGCAATGGTGTGTACTAGACCGGATATTTCCCAACAGTGGGAGTAGTAAGTATATGGCCAATCCAGGAAAGGAACATTGGAAAGAAGTTCAGTGGATCCTTAGATATCTGAGAGGAACCAACAGTAGACACTTGTGCTATGGAGGTTCAGATACTTCTCTACATGGTTATGTAGATTCAGATATGGCAGGTGATTTGGATGGTAGGAGGAGCACCACAGGTTATGTTTTTACTATAGGTGGAACGGTGGTTAGCTGGATATCTAAGTTGTAGAAGGTTGTTGCCTTGTCAACTACAGAAGCAGAGTATATTGCAGCCACAGAAGCTAGCAAGGAGATGATATGGATGACACGGTTCATAGAAGAGCTTGGAAGGGAGCATGGGAGTTGCAGATTGTATAGTGACAGTCAGAGTGCAATCCATTTGGCTAAGAACTCAGCCTTTCATTCAAGAACCAAGCACATACAACTAAGGTACCACTTCATACGGCATGTATTGGAAGATGGTGAGTTGAAGCTGGAGAAAATCCATACAGATAGGAATCCTGTTGATATGCTAACAAAGCTGGTTACTAAGGAGAAGTTGAATCTTCATTCAACTTCTGTTGGTCTTCATGATTGAGTTAAAGATGGAGGAGCTAGAAGATGTTGCTATATAGGTACTGGTGCAACTGTTTATCTCCAAGTGGGAGATTGTTAGGGTGTGGAGCTAAAAGCTTCACCAAGGAGCAGACTTAAACAGTTTTGGGTCTACACAGACACTGGCATCGATCAGGAGCAACCGACGTTGGTCAGGTGCAATTGCAGAGGCATCGACGTCAGCAGTGGGTCAACCGGCGATGGTCACAGGTGAACAGGCAAGAACTGACGTCGGTTACCTGTGTGTCCAGAAAGCGATTTCCAAGGACAGAAGCGAGTGTTTGCATGATGAGTTTGAGTTTTAGTCTCAAGCTCGCGTCTCTATTATTAGCAATATTATTTTTAGAGCCCTTGTTCAAGAGGCTTAACTGTTTTTTGTAAGTGCATGCTCAAGTTTCCTAATTCTATATGTAGGAAAGATCTTCTTAGCTTAGGGTGTGAGTATGAGTAGAACATTGTGAATGTTTGAAGGACAGTACTGAGTTGCATCAATCTAGGCTGTTGGAATTGATTGTACTTGAGAGAGAGAGCTCTTGAGGAATAGAGATCTAGTGAGAGATCTTGTGTGCATCTGAGAGAGGTGTGGAAGAAAGAAGTTTCTTCAATTGTATTCCATTTGTAAAGAGTTTTAATACAAGTTTTCAGGGTGTTTTCTTGTATCTCTTGTTCTGTGCTATTTATCATTCTAGTTACTTATCTATCTGATTTAATTCCGTGTTTATTGCTTTCACAAGTGTAATCTATTGTTGGTTGATCCCCAACATTTAATTAGGTTTTCAATGACCAATGGTAGCAGGGTGTTATCTATGGATACCATCAAGCTCTTATGGATTAAAACACATAAATTCATATGATGACAAAAATAGAAGAACCTCAAAAAGGCTAATGGACTAATGAATAACCAAACCATTTGGGTGTTACAATGGTTAACTATGTGCAAGAAGAGTGCTATGTACTCAAACAATAGGGTAGTTCAAGCCAAGTATACATTCTAGTGGTAAATAATACAATGTTCAAAATAAGGAACATGGATGGTAATTAGGAAGTAGTCAAAGATCCTCCTATTATTACTCCATTGATATCAAAGCCAAGTGAACCTATTGCTTCTCCAAAGGTTACAACAAATCCAAAGGTTACAATAGCTCAAAAGAATCTAAACCAAGGGAATGCCTTTGTACCCCAAAAATGACAAGTTTAAAACATGGTTATGTCTCCTACAACACAACCAAAATTTGGTGGTTTTTGCATCAATATTGTTGAACAAATGAAGAAGTCCAATGTGATTATGCTAATGTGGGACATGCTTTCTATGCCTAGTCAAGTCGATATCCTTTAGGAGGGTTTGTTAAATATCAATGTTTTAAAAAAACCACCAATCAAGGAAAATGTAGTTCTCACCAATATAACCAAAGATATTGATGAAGGACAATCAAATAAGGTGGTTAAACCCCCTCCCTTTTACATTTATATGATCATTGGTGACTCTTTAGTACATAATTACATGGTATATAATGGAGTAAGTACTTTAGTGATGCCAAAGTCAACATTAGATTAGCTTGGTTTGAAGTATGAACCCAAATATAAGGGAGTTTTATAGCTTGATGGATCTTTCACCAAACTAGTTGGTTTTATCAAAAGTCTCAATTTGACCCTTCATGCTTTTTTTAGTGTTTCATTGGTTCAATATGTGTTGATCTATAGGTGCCTTATCATTTTTATCTATGCTTATCTAGAGACTTCATAATTAAAATGGGGGTTATCTAGTATAATATTGGTCCTACATGTATTTACAACAAGGTATGTGACTAAGGTCTCTATTAATGTTGAACCTATTACATAATTTCACATTGAGCCTTATGGGATAGATAACCCAAGAATGAACTTACCATTATTGGTGAAGATGATCACCTTATTAGTAAATAACTAGACACTCATCATAAGGGGATATCTCATATGTTCTTGGATGAATTATAGAGTGAAAATTAGTTAATTGACCTTTTGGAAGGTGTTGATGAAAGAAACATGGAGGTCTATTACTTTCATGAGGAGAATGAATTCTTGTTATCCCTTAATAGGCCATAGGAAGATATTAGTGGTTTGTGGAAATTTTTATTTGATGGCTCAAGGAAAAAACATGGAGTAGGTGTAGGTGTGATGTTAATATCTCATTCTAATGATAAGTACTTTTCTTCTTACATTTTCTAATTTAGTTGCTTTTGTAATGTAACTAAGTATGAGGGCCATATCCATGGCTTTTAGTGGTCTAGTAAGAGGGGAATCAAGTAGTTATAAGTATATGGGGATATTAAGATGATAGTGCATTAGGTTAGAGGCCAAAACACCATAAATAATCCCTTAATGAAATCCTAAAAAAATAGAGTGTGTGATATACTTAAAGACTTTGAGGCTTTCAACATCCAAGCAGTGCTAAGGAAATAAAACCAACATTTTGATAGGTTGGTAGTAATGTAATATTCGTTTGACATCCCAAATGAGTTGAGTAAGTCCAAAGTGAAACCATAAGTTAAATGTATCATAAGACCATCAGTGCCAAATAATGAGGCTCATTGGCAGGTCTTCGATAGTGATAAGAAGATTAATTATTTTTTGTAGTAGGAAATAGAGTTTTCATAAATAGATCAAGGAAAATTCCAACATCAGTATGAGGATCAAATTATTTAGTTGATGTCTAACAAAATTCCTAAAGGGATGGTCACCCTTTAAGGTATTTTCCACGAAGGATATCATATGAGAAAAGATAAGGCAATGATGTCAACTAATGATGAGAGCTATGAAAGATTTATTATCTTCAAAGACAAGCTCCTCAAGCTTAGAAAGGTAAGCACTGAGGTAGAAAGGCATGATGTCATTAAAATTTTTAAGGAATATTTAGACATTTTTTCTTGTAAATAAAGTGATCTGAGAGGCTTTGATCCCAAGCCATCCCAACACACTATAGAGATGGAGGCTAATGTTAAGACTATGAAGTAGAAGAAAAATTCTATCAACCCAAAAATTGAAGAGTTAATGAGGAAAGAATTGACTAAATTGATTGAATATAATATCATTTTTCCCATCAAGCACTCCTCATGGGAATCCAACTTGGCACTTGTAAAGAAGAAGAATTGGGAGATCTGGTTGTGTGTTGACTTTAGAGACTTGAAAAAGGTCTCTTTTAAAGATCATTATCCCTTACCATCCATGGAGCAACTCATACCAATGATTACTATTTTAGAGCACTTCTCTCTTTTGGATGGTTACTCAGGATACAAGTAGGTGTTGGTAAGGGAAAAGGACCAATATAAGACTACCTTCACCATAAAGTGGGGCACATATACTTATCACAAGATGACTTTTGTCTTGTCAAATGCCAAGGATAATTTCCAAATATCCATGGACATGGCTTTCCAAGGCTTATTAAATTATATGGTGTTAGTCCATTCGTATGACATAATAGTTTTGTCCAAGAAGGCTAGTGAACACTTGGATCACCTAAGATTAATCTTTGAAATATGTAAAGAATATGGGATATCATTGAATCAAAATAAATGTGTGTTTTTTATCCATGAGGATAAACTCTTGGGACATATTGTCTCAAAATATGGATTAACTATCAATCCTAATATAATAAGTGCCATCTTGGCATTATCCTTACCCAAGCATAAGAAGGGACTCCAAAATTTCCTTGGTAAAATAAAATTCATGAGAAGGTTTATACCTAATTTTTCAAACTTGGTCAAACCCATCACTACCATGCTAAATAAAAACCAAGTTTTCACTTGGTCAAATGAAGGGAAATCAACATTTGAGGCTTTAAATCAAGCCATTGACCAAGCACACACAATAATGAATCCTAATTTATAAAGGGATTTCATATTTTATACCTTTTCCAATATTGACAATATATCAACTATGTTGATGTAAAATAATGGTGAAGGATTTGAGAAACCAATTGCAATTTTTAGTTAAGGTCTCGAGGAGTATTAAGTAAGGTATAATTTTGTAGAAAAGTAAGTTCTTATATCATTAATAATCCTCAAAAAGTTTAGACCAATTCTCTCTAATATAAAAATATATCTTATGGTGTCTCATCCTAGAGTAAGGGACTTCCTTCTTAAAAAAGACTTGAATGAAAAGAGGGCTGGTTGGATTACTAGGGTCATGGAGTATGACATGGAGATCAAGGCCACTAAGCTAGTAAGACACAAAAGATTATCTGAACATATGGTGGATGACCTTCATGAAGATAAATCAGTTTTTTTAGTGACACAAGACAACTCACAAATAGATGCACGTCTACCTCACACTAGTTGGATCCAAGATATGAAACATTTGTTAATAATAGGTGAGTACCCTCAAGGTATGGATAGAGAAAAGAGAAAGTATTTTAGACTTTATTCCATACCTTATGCATTAGTTGATGGGGTTTTATTTATAAAGGACCTTAATGGAGTGATTTTTAGATGCATAAAGATGACCAAGTGATAAGGCTCTTTGAACAATTTCATGATGGGCCTATAGGAGGCCATTTTAATTCAAGGACTATAATAGTAAAAGTGATGAGAACTAGTTATTACTAGCCCAACCTCTTCAAGGATGCCTATGCATGGATGAGAAAATGTCAAAAGTGTACTATCTTTGTAGGTAAGCAAAGATTGATAGCCTTTTCTCTCAACCCACTTCAGGTGGAATAACCCTTCACGTGGTGGGGTTTGGACTTCATATAAATTGTCAATCCACCTTCTAGTGGGGGAGACAAATGGGTACTTACTACTACTAACTACATCACCAAGTGGGTGGAAGTAATTACCCTACAAGAAGCCAATGAAACAATAGTTTTGGACTTTTATGATAGCATAATAATGATTTTTAGTATACCAACAATAATAATTTTAGATAATTCCTTATTATTTTTTCATGAGGACAAGTGAGTGAGCACTTTAGCTAGGAATATTCATTAGTACATCCTTAAATTACTACCCACAAGGTAATGGACTAGCAAAGTCAACAAATAAAAACTTGATAAGGATTATTAAGAGGAACATGGAAGAGAATCAGAGAGTGTGGCACATAAAGTTAGGGACAACCTTATGGAATGATAGAGTGATTCCCAAAGTTTCCATTGGAAACTCACAATTTGTCCTTATATATGGGATAGAGGCCAAATTACCCATCATCTTGAGTTGATAGAGAGTGAACCTATGAGCGTAAAGATGGTAGAGCTCATGGAGATTGAAGTAACAAGGGACCTTGTAATGAAGACACTAGAGTCACATCAAACTCAAGTCATGAAAGCCTTTGATAAGAGATACATATCAAGAGACTTCAAAGAAGGGGATCTAGTCCTCAAGTGGGATTCAAATAGGGCCAAGCTAGGCAACCATACTAAGTTTGATAGTTTATAGAGTGGACCTTACTTAATCCATAGATGCAAAAAATATAATGATTTTCAATTTACCCTATTGGATGGAGAAGTATTACCCATCCTAGTTAATGGGATTCATTTAAATCCTTACTATTAGAGGAGTTACATGCATTGTATATACTGTACATAATAGAGTATATTTTGTTGTTTTCCTATAAGGTTCATTGTGCACATACTTTTAATTGTGTTTTACCCTTCCCTAAGTTCCTTAGGCACAATGTTTATTTTGTTCTTATTATCCTTATTACTTAAAGAGGAATATTTTTAGAAAGGGATAGCCTTGTATCAGTTTCGTATCAGTTGGAAAGAAAGACTTGTGACCCCATATGCCTAATGGATCATATAAGACAACTAATATGTTTCATAATAGGCATGAAATCCCAGGAGGTCACCAAAAATATTGGCCAAAATTAGCCTACATATAGAATATTTTCCTAGATGGATCATGCCACTCTCTCGAACCCTTCAGTAGCCTTTTACCCCCATGAATAGTCCTTTTATGGTCCTAAATTGATGATGTAATGGAGTATTCTAGGAGGTTCTAGTGTGGTGTGAGAAGTTGAGTAGAGTTATGGTTGAGTGAGTGATCCAATGGTGGAAGGGGAAGACCACATATCACTTGCAAGATTTTGAAACACTTTAAGTAAGATTTAAGGTGAATTTGATTATTTTTGATAAGTAAGCCTATAAAAAAGTCTAAAACTACAAGTGAAGGTCATCCCCTATAGGTTATTAAGGTAATAAAGATGGTTTTGAAGCTCAAAGGGGTCTTGGTAAAATTTCCAATGTCTCCTAGTGTTCTTTTTAAAGGAAAAAGATGACTAGCACAAGCCTAGAAGAACTAGACTATCTTAGCATGTCATGTAGAAATGAATAGGTTACTTTGGTTATAAATTTAATAAGTGTACTTGGGAATTCAAAAAAATTTGAAAGATTATTTGAAAATGATGTATTTTGTGCCATGAATATCCCCTACAATTTTGGTGTCTTGGTTGGTTTTTTATATCAAGATACAAGCCTTTAAAAATGATCTAGAAGTGTGAGATGTGCCAGGGGACATAAAATTAAAGCCACAAGAAATAGTTGTTTGGATTAAAAAAATATTTAGTAAAATATAATTGAATGCATGGCCACCAAGTATCAAATCCTCACTCAATTGGATCAAGGATCAAAGGCATGTGGGTGATCAACGGATTCAATAAGTGAAGATAGATCAATGGCATGCATATGATCATGTAGATAGAAATTGATGGTGTGAACCAAGTTAAGAGGTCAATGAGCCTAGATTGTATGTAAGGCTACCACATGGCATAATAGTGTTAACTAGATGGAGACTGATAGTAGGGTACCTAGAAGGCTTGTAGGGATACCAAGTGTCATAATCTCAAAAGTCAAATCAAATATCAATGGCCAATGTTGAAATTCAAGGATAAGAGACTCCTAAGGAGATTGACAAAGTGAATTTAATCAAGTTTCTAGGGGGCATGAGATGTAGACACATGTACAAAATGATAATGATCATATTTTGAATTTAAATAAGTTGTAATGTGGCAATGAGATGCCACATAAGTAGATATGTTAGATCGAAATATTTTGTGGACCCAAGCATGTAAATATATAAATATGATTTGGGTATACCAAATCAAACCCTTCATATTCATATGTCACCATTAAAGATTAGTCTTATGCAAAGGTCTACTCAGTTAGGTTTTAAATTATATCTTGGGTTTAGAATTTATGTCTTGATCATGATCAAGAGACTAAGTATCCCATAGATCTTCATTGAGATTACAAATACATGAAAACCAATAAGGGGATTGGTTTTCATCTATAGTGGACCTATGTTCAGGGTTTGAAATAAGGGTAGAGTTGTGATTATGAAAGGAGTGTTAGAAGGGATGACAAATGAATGAGTTCAAATGACTATCTAATAATGTAAAGAACATATAAAGATGAAGCATAGTGCTATAATCTCATTAAGAAGATGGAGAGTTTGGAGGTTGATAAAGGCAAGTGGAGTATTCAATGAAACTGCAAAGTCTTTGGAGACTTTTCTCTTTTAGTAGATCATGACATCATCATCCTCAAAAATTTATATCTTATAATGTGTTTCTAAGCCAATGAGAGTTCTTGAATTCTATTTGAGCTAATGAAGGTCAATTTTTTGAGGAAGTATTAGTTATAATTAACCTAAATGTGGGTGAGAATTCATGGAGGGTGGTTGTAGTTCATTTATTGAACTTTTTTTGCTCACTTATTCTCTCTCTCTCTCTCTCTTCCCTTTTTCTCATTTATCCCCATTTTAAAAAAAGTATATACTCTCATTTGATAAAGATAACCCCTGTAAATTTTTTTAATAACTACCTATTGAAGTAATAAGATTATTTTTCACCTATTTCTTGCTTGTAACTTGTGTTTAGTAAGCTTGTGCATGATGGCTTTATGAAGAAATTTATTCCATGTTCATTATCCTTATTTATTGAATCTTTGAAGGTGTTTTAAAGTTATTTTTAGGTCTGAAATTGTGTTTTTTGGCCACTAATGGATGCTTGGTGTCATTTTTAGAACTCCTTTTTGCTTCATGTATTGCTTAGTGAGACTAATTTAAAAAATACTTATGCAAATTAGCTAGTTTGTGAGATTGTGTGAACAAGGATGGTCTTATGCTGAGTTAGTGTTTATTTCAGGCTTATGTGAGTGTCATTTAAATTTTTTTCATTACCATTTTAGTGTTCCTAGTAATCCTATACCCCATTTCTATCCCTTTTTCAAGTATAAGTATTAGTTTAGGTGATCTACCAAGAGGAAGTTAGCCTTCTCTAAAGGTTCAACCTCACTATAAGATACCCATAGACTAAGTTTGCTCCAATATTTTTTGATAGGAGTGAGAGATATTGAAAAAACTCTCCCATAAGGGTGAAATTCCATGCGACAATAGTAACCAAGAGGTATCTAACTAAGAATATAATGGTATGAAAAAATAACATAATCTAAGCTAGGCATGAAAAAGAATACAAAAACATACTACTATAGTATATTCATAAAAAAATTAAAATAAAAAATTTAGATATAGGGGTATTTACCTTGGAGTGACTTATCAACACATCAATGCATTTTATCAGAGATTTTGTAGGTGAAGATTCAAATTGTAAGGATGAAGACTTAAGTATCCTTAAATGGGGAATCCAAATAACAAGGTGTGCCTTTTTATTTCAAATAATTTTATTTAACTTCAAAGACATTAAAAAAATATTATACCTATATAATAATAAGCTCTTATACATCAATTCTTATTCTTCTACTAAAATGATGTTTTCATGTTCACATAGAGCATAATGGTGTGTGTTTATTATAAAAATGAGATATGGGAGCCCTATATATATGGATCCAACTCCTAAAGTGACCTAAAAAATAAGTTCATAGACTCAAACTAGATTGATATAATATAATAATCATAGAAAAACATATTTACATATCGACCATGCCATGTTAGTGAAGAAAGGAAAATAGGGTAGATATATATGGAAAGGGACACATTCATGAAAAAAATTGTCATCCATGCTAATACAATTGTAAATATGGGTAAAAATTATAAATAAGTGGATTAATATTGATTTAGTTGGGTATAAACCCTAAAAATAGGTATAAGAGTCAAAAAATAGAGAAAAGAGCGGCATAAGAAGTGTGACTAGAAAAGAAGATGAGTGTAAATAGGTATAATAGGTGCTCATATTAGAAAAATATCTCCTAAAATAACATGAACCTCCCAAACATTTATCTCAATTCATTCCTTAAGATGTGAATTTAGAGAGAAATATGTGTCGATGAATCCTAAAAAATACCTTATTAGTCACTAAAAAATATAGGCATATAAAAACACCATTAAAATAAATATAATTTAATTTTACAAACTTAGGATGTCTACCACCCACTATGATGTAGGGCTATCCCATGATGACCCCAATTTTGATCCATTTTTGTTATTATATTGGTTTATAGGTGTATTATAGTTTTTATAGGTCATGATTAGTCTATTTGTGGAGTCTATAGTGTCTAATGGTGCATAAAATTTGAATATTGGCATTTCCCACCAAAAACACTGTTTGAAAATTCAAATGTGTTTGAGCCTTATATAAGGGATTTGATGTATTATATGGAGGTGGAAAGATGTATATGTGTGTATAAGTGTTTTTTAATTATTAGAGGCCCTTAAATTGTTATGGTTTTATTAAAATTAAAAAAAGTCACTTAATGTTATGTGCAAATCAAGAAAATGCAAATGTTAGCAAGATACCTCCACGTAGGGAAAATAGCCAAGATTCAGTTATAAGTCATATTTATAGGATTATTTGAGTTATTTTTAGATGTAGTTTTTTGACACATTTGAGGCATATGAATGGATAATGTATTTGAAAATATTGGAATGAAGAAAGTTAATATTGGTAAAAACCTTGTGTGAATGAACATATAGAACCTGTTGGGGTCTTCACTTCTGCTAACTATATGTGTTAGTGTTGATACAAGAATGGTGTTGATAATTATTTCAAGTGTGAATGTAAGAGAGTGGATTTTTGTTTGAAAATAATTCTTGAATAATTGAATAATATATAATGAACCTTGTTTAATTTGTTAACAAAAAGTAGACCCCCTATTTTGGGTGAGTATTTCCCATTTGTAGACTATGATTAACAAAATAGTGATGCATAGAAATTATAATGTTGTGATATATGATCCTAAATATATATTGAGTGTGATTATATTTTATGATTTTCATGTTTGATAAAGGAACCTATGAGTATGGGTATATGAAAATCTAACCCTGTTTATTGTGATAAAGTTTGGGCAAGTAGACTGAGAAAGTGGGTTCTTGAATGGATAGGAACAAAGTAATGAGTTACTATGATAAATAAATGTTTTGGTAAATATTTATTTATTTATTTATTTTAACCTTGGTGTAGTTATTAAACCTAATAATATTTTAAAAAACCTAACACAAACCTATAGGTGGTTACTAAGTGTGCATAGTCAAATAGTTTTTGCTATGAAAAGCATAAAAGTGGATTGGGTTGGTAAATACAAAGGTTGGAAAATGTGGAGAGGGTCTTGATATACTTTTAAAAAAAAATTGGGTCCTTTAAATCACATAAAATGTTCATAGTTAATTTTAGTGTGTCCTCAAACTAGGACTTAGACAAACAAACCCTCAATTAGGGTTTATGCCATAAATTTGTTTATAACTATCAGAAAAGCTTCCAATTTGGTATGGAGTTAGGTTTAGTTTAGTGAAAAATGTTTTTAATGTTTTAAAGGTGTTTTTTTACCTTTATTATGGTTTTGAATCAAATGTGTGCAAAGAGGGTTAATAAAAGACCTAAGAGACCTAAAATAAGGAAACAATAAGTAGGATAGAATAAGAAAAGTGGTTTAAGTGCTGAGATATGTTTGGAAAATTTGTGATTAGAAAATTCATGGAAAAGGGTATCTAAGTAATTAATTGGTTTCCAATTTGGATAAGGTATAATTCCAAACCAACATAATTTCCACTAAAAAAAGACTACTAGAGCCTATTGGTAGAGTTAATAGAGTTGTTAAGAATGCATTGAAAGGTGTTTGTGAGTTAGTGAATGGATTAAGAAGGGGTTAATAAGAGATATAAAAACAATATAAGGATTTTGAAAACCTAAAAAACTAATAGGTGAACTTTGAACCATTATGTGAAAAAATTGAACCATAGACCATTGTCAAAGGAAGTGAGTGTGAAACAAGGTCAAGAATGTTTTCTTGGTATATGCTTTGCATCATTTTGGTATCATAGCTTAGGGAAAGATATTATGGATTGTTAAAAATATTTGACAATATATGTTTTGAAGTGCATTGTAGAATAGGTGATCAAGGATAATGCTCCATAAAGAAATCTATCAAAGAAGAGGATAATTTGGTAAAAATAATGACCTAGCTGATTGCTCCATTATTCATGAGAATGGAGGATAGAGAGGATGTTCTTAGGGAAAGAGAACATAGAGCAGAGAGAGAAAGAGATGATGGGAAATAAGGTTAGTTAGTACATTTGAAATAAAGGATGGAAGAGAGAGAAAATGGAGAGGTGGCTTAAGGGAGACCATAAGGACATGTAATAGTAGGTCAAGATGGCATGGGGTAGCACCATGCAAGAGAGATCACACCATTGGTAGATGGAAAATTGAGAAGGGAAGAAGGTCCAATGAGAAGAGGACTAAGACAAAGGTTTTAGGGGAAATGTTGGAATTACCATAGAGATGGACATAGGGAAGAAGAGTGTACAAGGAATGTGAGATGTAGTATGAAACATCAAAGAGTGAGAGAGATGAATGAGGAAATAAGACATGAAAAGAATGAGTCATTACTCACGAGGAGGATTTTATTGTAGTAAAAACAAGACAAGGAAATAATCCAAAGGAGAAGCCTATTAATAAGAAGATGTAAGTCAAGAGGTAACATATTTGATTTGGTTATTGATGGTGGTATTATTAATAACATTATTTATTTGAAGATGGTATAGAAGTTGAGATCAAAGAGGATGCCACATCTAGAACATACATAGTTGCATGGGTTTATAAAGGACACTAAATATTGGTAAGTGAGCAAAGTTAGGTTGAGTTTTAGATATGAAAGTATAAATATCAAGTGTTATGTGATATTTTTCCTATATATGTGTGTCACTTGTTGTTAGGAAGACCATGGTAGTTTTATAGGCATGACACACATGATGGTCAAGCCAACACATATACCATTAAGCACCATGGAAATACATATATACTAGTTCCATTTAAAGGTGAAGAATAAAATATATATGAGAGGATAATGATGATTAAATGTTGGAGTAGAGATATGGATAGTTTGGGTTTGGGCAAAGTACCCAAAAAAGATAAGGTGAGTTATGTTGAGATGATTGGTATGCAGTAATGTGAGTCCACAAGTATGGACATGAGTGAGATAGCACAAAAGTGTAAGGTGATAAAAAATAGTTCTCCAAGAGTAGAAGATATAAAACTAATAAGAATGCTTAAGAGAGAAGAAACTCAAGGCAAGCATGGCAGCCAAGCCCCTGAAAGAGGAGATAATAGAATTTAGTTTGATAATGCAGCTGAGTTGGAAAGGAAGTGGCTTGGGATTGAAACCAAGAAAGCTAAGAAGAAGTTAGAGTTTGAAATGTAAAATCAAGTATCCCATGATAAATCCCTGAAGACTTCAAATTTAGTACCTAATGAATTGATTTGTGATAAAATTACAGGTATAGATCAAATAACTAAAGAAGGTATGGTTGAATGTTTGCAAAAGAGTGTTGAATAAGAAGAGAATGCCAAAGAATTGATCTATGTGTAGCAGGTATATGATATAAATAAAGGATATGAGATAATGAAATAGAATATGCAAACCTTAGAGATGAAAGAGATTGAGGGTAGTCAATATGTTGAAGATGTACAACAACAAAGTATGAGATTACATAAGTATGAGGCATGTAAAGAACAAAAAGAAGTGGTGCATGAGAAGGAATGGGTAGTAAAAGTAGAATTGGTGAAGGAATAAGAGTGAATAATTGTATAAATGATTGAAGATAGAGATAATAATAAGATAAATCATTATGTAGAAAAGTAAGATTGCAATACAGATGCATGGTAAGAACGCAACATATATGCTTTGATTAACATTGTTGTTTCATGTGCAAGTATGAAGATGAAGTAGAGAAGGCCTAAATGTGGGGCCCAAGATCATGTTAACCTCTATGAGAGGAAAGTATAGATAGATGAATTCAATGAGGAGGGTTCAATGCATTTAGGTAGTAACATATAACAAGTGGATGATTTAATACCTATGGCAAAGAATTCTCAGCTTGGTAGTATGATGTAAGGGCATCCCATGATGACCCCAAGTTTGATCTATTTTTGTTCTTATCTTGGTCAATAGGTGTATTATAGTTGTTATTGGTCATTATTAGTCTATTTTTGGAGTATAGAGTCTTTAATGGTTTATAAAATTTGAATATTGGCATTTCTTGCCAAAAACACTGTTTGAAAATTCAAATGTGGTTGAGCCTTATTTAAGGGATTTGATGTATACTATGGAGGTGGAAAAATGTATAAGTGCATCTAAGTGTTTTTTAATTATGAGAGGCCCTTAAATTTTATGATTATATTGGCATGAAAAAAAAGGACACTTTATATTGTGTAAATCAAGAAAATGCAAATGTTGGCAAGATACCTCCACATAGGGAAAATAGCCAAGATTTAGTTATGAGTCATATTTTTAGGAGTCTTGGAGTTAGTTTTAGATGTATTTTGTTGATAAATTTAAGTAATATGAATGGATAATATATTTTAAAATATTTCAATGAAGAAAGTTAAGAAGATTGGTAACAAACCTATTGTGTGAATGAACATACAGACCCTATTGAGGTCTTGGTTTCTACTAACTATATGTGTTAGTGTTGATGCAACAATAAAGTTGATAATTATTTCAAGTGTGAATGAAAGTGAGTGGATGTTTGATTGAAAATAATTATTTAGGATTTAAATAATAGAGAATGAACCCTATTGAAGTTGTTAACAAAATGCAGACTCCTATTTTGGGTATTTCCCATTTGTAGACTGTGATTAATAAAATAGTAATGCATAGAAATTGGTAAGTTGTGATATGATAATAAATATTTATTGAGTATGATTAGATTTTATGAGTTTAATTTTTGACAAAGGAACCTATGAGTATAGGTATATGCAAATATAACCCTATTTACTGTGATAAACTTTGGGTAAGTAGACTAAGAAAGTGGGTTCTTGAATGGATAGGAACAAAGTAACAAGTTCTTATGATGAATAAATGTTTTCTTAAATATGTTTGAACATTTTTAATTTTTTTTGAAACCTTGGTGTAATCAAGAAACTTAATAAGAGTTTAAAAACCCTGACACAGACCTGTAGGTGGTTATTGAGTGTGCACAATCAAATAGTTTTTGCTTTGAAAATCATAACGGTGAGTTGGGTTGATAAATACAAATATTAGAAAATGTGGAGATATTTTAGATAGACCTAAAAAAATAAATTTGGGTCCTTGAAACCACATATAACATTCATAATTTATTTTAGTGTGTCCTCAGACTGGGACTGAGAAAATAAAACCCTCAATTAGGGTTTATACATAAATGTGTTTTTAAATATAAAAAAGATTCCACTTTGGTGTGGATTTAGCTTTAGTTGTGTGAAAAATTATTTTAATGGCTTTAAAGGTGTTTTATACCTTTTATTATGGTTTTGAATCAAATGTGTGCAAATAGGGTCAATAAAAGACCTAGAAGACCTAAAATAAGGAAACAATGAGCAAGATAGCCAAAGAAAAGTGGTTTAAGTGCAGAGATATGTTTTAAAAGTTTGTGATTAGAAATTTTTTTGAAAAGGGTATCTTAATAATTAATTGGTTTCCAATTTGGAGAAGGTAAAATTTTATACCAATAGAATTTCCACTAAAAAAAGACTACTAGAGCCTATTGGCAGAGTTAATAGAGTTGTTAAGAATGCATTTAAATGTGTTTATGAGTTATTGAATATATTTAGAGGGTGTTAATCATATATATAAAAACAATATAAGGATTTTTAAAACATCAAAAACTAATAGGTGAACTTTGAACCATTGTGTGAGAAAATTGAACCATAGACCATTGTCAAAGGAAGTGAGTGTAAAATAAGGTCAAGAATGTTTTATTGGTATATGATCTACATCACACTACATGTGGGTTTAAATATTATTAATTATTATAAATAAAAATAATAACCACCATACTTACACTTGACTATAGATCGACATAGTATTAAGTGGGTCTTAGAGGTCTATGGTTTGTTGAAGGTAAGGAAAGACAAGGATAAAAAATAAAGGCTCAAGTGATTAGGATGAAGGATTGATATAAGGGAAACTATTAAATTTAAAAGTCACCCCTTCACTACACACTTAAATCATAAGGACCACACAAATATTCATGTGTTTACATAGTGTGGAGTTCTCTAAAAAATCAAGTCTACATGTAGACACTTATTTTTCACACCCTCATTTGACAATCAACTCAGGTCCACACATCAACCAAGTGTTGATACACACCCAAGTAGTTATTAAGGTGTGCCACATGAAAATATCCTTCATAACATAAAAATTTCATGCATATCAGAGTGCATGAGTCTCCCCAGCTTTAAGAATTGAAAGAGAGAAGTGCATAGGGAGTAGTTCCAAATCATGAAGAACATGCTTAATATCCTACATATTCATTCATTTCCTCATTTAAAGACCTCATCACATTAAAATTATGAAGTATCATACCAAAATATAGGAGGATATTTATCCATTTGTCATTTTCATATAAAATCACCCTTAATTCCCTTCATAAAATCATAGCTACACTATGCAACCAACTTTTTGCACAACCTTAAGTGCACACCATTTATGTAGAATGCACTTATCTATCTATGTGTAACCACATGAAAGAATCCTAAAATAATGGAGTGTGCATGGAATATTTCACATATGGTCCCAAAAGGGTATGTGTATAATGGTTCCAATACCTATGCAAGATGATGAGGCAGAACCCAAAGATATACCTGTGTAATCCCATGTCAACAAGCTAGTCTAGATAAGTTAGAAGGTGATTTCCATAAATAGAGATGTTAGTTGAGCTTGATAGAACATCAAAGGTATTGAATTAGGATAATGAATGTAAGGTAGTTATCAAAGTGTCATAATATGATTACATGCCACCCTTGGTTGCCCAAATTCCCTTCATTCTTAGTAAAACATGTGGATCCATGAGTGACATTCCAGCTACTTTAATAATCAAATTGTTAGCTCTAGATTAGATAAACATGGATTATAGAAGTTATTATAAATATCTTGATACTCTTAAACCAACCATGAGATCTAGATGTTGTTTCCAAATTTAAGTCCCTATGTACTACCTATGATATCAAATTGATCATGTAGGGCATTTCCCTATCTATATAAACCCTAATTTTTATTATAAAAATGGTCAACATCTTTTGAGCACTATAACACTACCAAAATGTTCCCTCTAAAGAGACATCTCCTAGTATCACAATGTTCTACCTATTTGAGTTTGTAATATTGCCTTAGACCTTAAGATTAATAATAAATGATTTACTTTTCTTCATTGTTTGCATTCTATGTGCACTATTGGTTATTAATCTCTATCTATGGATGTTCATCCCATTTGTTACTATCCTTCCTTCATACCTTTACATAAAATAATAAGTCCTTGTAGGTTTTATTATATGTATACATAGGTTTACATAGGCATTATCTATGGATCATTTTTCATCCTTCTTAGTTATAAATTATGTTCCCTTACCTCCATGTGAAACACTTATACATTATGTCTAGTTTAAATTTTATGTATTTAGTCTATTAGTTTTATGTGTAGTTAAGTAGGTGAGGTTATCAATATATTCTTAGTTAATCACATTTTTAATTTTAAAAATATGTTACCATTTCTCTCCCTTTTACCATTTTTAAGTTTATGTTTATCACTAGTTATAGATTTCACTCTGTGATTTATAGGTTAGTGCACTAGTCTTAAACTGGGTGCATCTAGAATAGAAGGAAGTCAACATACTTTAGAGGATCATCCCAAGGAGTGAAATATTACCACACATTGGGGGATGATCCCATTATTACAAAGATACACTTAATATCTCTTCATCATGAAAGTCTAAGGTACTAGGCATGAAAAAGCAATGCACAATCAAACATGAGAGTTGTTCACATACATGCGCATATTTTGAGTGATAATAATTTTTAACACACATAGTGGGATAAAGTTTAAATGTTGGTTGAGATATTAGTGTTAATCCCAATGATTCAAGTGTTGAAGACACTTTGTAGAGAACCTAGTGAATCCAAGCATTCCTAATTCGTAAGATCAACCTTCTATCTATATGCTAAGATAGATGAGATTGTCTTCAAGGGACACTAATTTTTATATTTGTTGAACTACCTATATTTTATATAATAAGGGGAGTTATAGTATATTTTTATATTTTTAGGATGGCTATCAATGAAAGATTTCCTTCTTTGAGAGCTCAGTCTACACTTCTATTTGGCCAATTCCCTACACATAGAGGAATATTATTCCCTCTTCCCTTCATGGATGCATAGATAAACCAAAAATTTATTATTTTTAATGGAATTAGTCCATTTATCCTTCCCTAATTTTATGATATTAACATGGATGATCTTAAGATCATCCATTACTTTATTGAAGAAAAATAAACTATGCATGTAGAGTGTATGCAATGGGAAATGTAGTAGATCTATAAATCAATCCTAGCTCAGAGAAGATAAATCCTACTTATACTTATGATTGTGGATAAATTATATATTTTGGGTAATGAAAAAGATAGATATTTTAGACATAGCCAAAGGATATCTTACCATAATAAATTCACTAAGGAGGGTTCCAAATCCTCTAGTCAAGTAAAACTATGCAATAAACCTAACTAGGTCATATGTTTTCATATTTACTAAACTAATAACAAGTAAATAAAAATATAATATAGTGATCACCAAATCTTGTGGAATAAATTGGGGGTAATAAACATGAAAATTAAACATGCATAGGAGACATATACTTATGTCAATGTATAAAAAATCCTATTACAAGGGAGAGAAGTACAAATGCATATCTATCTACTCTTAAAAAGGAGGAAAAAAGTTAAGAATACTTACCTCTTAAGATAAACCCACTAAACCTCAATATATCCCTTGGAAAATGTGATTTTTAAGAGGTTGTTGTGTTATGTAAGAATGATAGGGATAAATTAGCTTTAGGATACATAACCTATCAATGCATCTAAAAGACTTTCCCATAAGATAAGATCCATATCTCCAAAGAAATTATGAAACCCTAAGATATGTTCCTCAAGTAGAATGGTAGATAAGAATATGTAAAATATATTCCTCTTATTCTTCTCTTCTTTTAGAAATGATGAAATGAAAGTGTTTATACAGGCGAATCTAACCCTAGTAATTTCTTAAAGTTTAGGCTAATAAGGTCAACCCAATCAACCTTATATCATTATTGATGAAAATAAATTAGGTCTCAATTTAGGTCAACTAGGGGTAGACCTAGACCCTAAATAAGTTTTATCAATTAGTGTATAAGGTTGATGGGGATGATAGTGTAACGTAAACCATCAAAAATGATTTTAGGCTAGGGAAGGGATAATGAAGGTGGAAAATGATTAAAGGAGGGTGAAAATAGGAGGCAAATCTCATGGAAATGTTTTTAGGATATGGGTGTGTAAATAGAAAGTGGTAATAAGTAAAAATAATCATGAAAAGCACCAATGGTATGCCCACCCATTTCTTGGTGCACCCTTTAAGGCGTACACTCAGAGAGATTGAGACTCAACATATTCCTACAAGATTAAAAGTTTTAGTAATTTATAAAGTTTGAAAATACTGTGTATACATATGCCCCACTCAAAGCTCATCATGTCTCACATAAGTGCAACATGGGATTGTGATTTAGGAAAAGAACATAGCAACACATAATGCTAAAGTTGAATGATGTTTAGTAAGGAGTAAATAAGATAAATGAAAGGACAAAATTGAAAAACACATACCTTTACTTACCTTAGTGTTGTAAATACAAAATGAAATGCAAGAAATGTGAAGGTTTCCAATGTATGGAACATTAGGTGAACCTATAGAGATTAGAAAAAGAAGGAAAAATCAAAAAATTTACAACATAGACATATAATAGGTGAAAATATTCTATCCAATATTAGGATTCTTGAACATTTTATGATTTATAAAAAGAGCTAGTAGATACAAATATATGAGCAAAATAAGAAATCTAATGGTAAATATTTGAAATTTAAATAATTTGGAATAATAAATATAAATAGGGTGAAAATAATTCATTTGTCATTTTTACTATTTTGAGAAAATAGAGCTCTGAGAGACCTAGTGAGAGACCAAAGAGCGAGTATGGTGAGGAGATGACAACTGAGATGTGAAGGATACATAGTGGCCATAGTGAGTTAAACATAGGTAAGAACCTAAAAATATCAAAAAATTTAAATATTTTTATTTGAAATTGAGTGAATTATAGAAAATTGATTGGTGGGAAAATATTTAGGCACTAAAATTGAACTTTAGGAAATTTTTAGGGACATTAAGGGTAAAATGGGGTATTGGGTAGGAAGGATTTTGACCAATAAATGCCCAAATAATTTATGGTAAATGGTCAAAAGTCATCATTATGGATGAATATATTTGACCAAGTTGACTTAGTATACAAGGTGAATGAGAACAAATAAACTAACTACATAGTAGTAGGATGATTTAGTTTTCTAAGAGAGGGGGACAACTACATAATAGTGAGCTAACTTAGTTATTTTTGAAATGGATGATGTAGTAATATAAAGAATAAATATGGCTGATTTAGTATTGCAAGGCACAAAGGTGGTCACTAAATAGGTTGATTTAGTAGAATTTTAATAGGGCTGATTTAGTATTCCAAATGAATTATAGGGCCAGTTTAGTATGGAATAGGCTAATTCTATAACAAAAAGAAAAATCTAAATCAAACTAGCTAAGTTTTTTGAAAATTTAAGAATGTATTTTGATTATTAAAGATATGAAGATCTAATACATCCTTTATTTTTTGATATTTTACAAAGACATTAGAAATACTAGCAACTGGTCGATGTGTTGTGGATACCAAATTTACTAGAGTGGTTGACAAACATGGATAGAGAGAGACTAGTTGCACTAGGCTAGGAAAAATTATAGAGATGAGGTGCATCCCATTAAGTGTTGATCTCATTGTCATTTTACTTAGAGCATGGGAATGGGTGATCAACACTTTTTGATGGGAATTGGATGGGGATACCATAGAAGTATGTATCACACTGAAGGACATCCATGCATTTTTTTCACTACTGATAGGAGGGACACTAGTGTTCATAAGGACACCTATTGATTTAGAGGAGAGATGAGCACTAACTAGGTGTGTGACATGATCATAGAGGATATACCTAAGTTTTTAGGTTAGTATATTTAATGTGTATATTGTGTATATTTCAAAAATATATAATGTCATTATCAAAATTATGATAACATGAGTATTGTGTCATAAGTCAAATGATAAGGTACCACTATATGCAATAGCCTTTTGCTAGTCCATTTTGGATCAAGGGGAGCTATATGATTTTGGGTTTTTCATATAGGTCCATCTCATCCATGATATGTATGGGATGTTGTATATAGGTTATAAGACTATGAGACTGATCATTTTACTGAGTGCATGGATATATGAGAGGTTCCCTATATATCAGCCAACTAGGTTGTCCTATGTAGTTGATGATAGGTTATGTCAAGTGACTAGTTGGAAATAAGATTAGGTATCATAGGTCATGCCCCATATTATATTTTTATATATGATCACATGAAGGGATATCATGTGGTATCTATACATGTATATTACTTCTATTTGGCCTAGTTGGGTGAATATGGTGATATGGCTAGCTCAGGTGTAGATCATGGGCCACTATACTTGGTGGGTAGAGTTATAGTTGATGACATTCTTACTAAGGTAATTTGGATACTTACACCTAGTGAATACTCTATTATTGATTGATTTTTATGTGTGGCATGTTATAGAGATAAAGGGGAGAGGAGGAGGAGGATTATGAGTCAATATATCAATGATTAGGCTATAGTGTGTTAGACCATATACTAGTCAAGCACAACATCAAGTGGCCAGAGGAGGAAAGGATGTGGATGTTTATGCAAGGGTGTATAAATTACCAAAAAATGTAATACAATAATAACACTAGTGACCATTATGACCACATCATAATTGGAGGCATCATCAATAAGAGTGGTCATAGATGAGGGTAGTCTCACAAGATAACTTGATAATTGATCATGACATAGCTAGTTGATAGAGACACCTATAAGGAGAGGCTCATGACATACATGGATGATGACTCCAAGATTTTTATGGATGGGAAAGTAATAAATATAAGAGGTTCTTAAGGGATGAAAATATGGAGAGATCATGCTCGATAGATAAGTAGATGGGGAAATAATGGTCAATGACACAAGGACTAGTGAGAAAGGTTATAATTTTCAATTTTGATATAAAATTCTAGTTGCATGTGATTATAGTAGATGGATATATTTGTGTGTGTGTGTGTGTGTGTGTGTGATCTAATATATATTTGGTTTTGGTTTTATAGATCTTATGATAAAGGAGGTCAAATGGGGATGCTTAGTCGTGGAAACACACCATGACATTTTGGATGGGGTGTTGGCACCATATGAACCCACCATGCTAGATAATCATGTGGTATTGTCTACCCCAGTTCAAGTAGGCTAGTTTAGACTGGTGGGTGAGGTTATGAGGAAATTACAGACATGCAAGGATGGATTGTAGCCATCGACAAGGGTGGGAGAGGTACATGCCAAGGTGGCCAACCTATATGGATAGGTAACAAGATTAAGATTTTGGACTACCTCATTATAACATACCATGTAGAGGAGATAATCCCAAACATCTATGGGTAGTGTGGTTAGGCCACATGATCATGATGGAGCCTAGCCATAGATTTGGATCTATGTATTTTAAATTTTGTACCATTGTATTGTATAAAACACATTATATATATATATATATATATATATATATATATATATATATATTTATAGTTGGATTTTATTTCATGAGTTGTATTTGTTTATTATTTTTGATGCATGAATATATTTATTTCTAGCATATGTATTTTTCTTTTATTGTATATGGTATGTGAAATATATGTGAAGTGTTTTCTTTTCTAGAATTATGTGATACACATGCATGGTTAAAAATAAAAAAGGAAAAAAGGATTTGTAAAAGTATAATTAATAAAAAACAAATGGACTACACACTATATCATAATGGGAAATGTGTAATAACAAAATATGACTAAGTATAATAAACCAAAAATGGTAAAAAGAGATAAAATAATTTTAAACCATGAAAATATTTGCATCAAATTAAAATAATTAAAATCAAACTATATCATGTTGGGAAGTATGAAAATAATTTAATAAAATATAAATCATATAAAATATCAAATGGTATAAAAGCAACATAATTAAGTCAATCAATCATACTCAATCATGTTGGGAAGTATAAAAAAGAAATAAAATTGGAAAAATGAACTTAAATTGATCATACTAATTTAATTTGGGAATTATGGAAAAATTAAGAAAAATGGGTGTATTCTTACATGCAATTGGAAAATAAGAAGATAAAAGTGAAATATCAATGAAGTTAGCATAAAACATACTATGTCATGATGGGAAGAATGCCAATTATGTGTAACTAATGATCAATCATGACTTTCTCAAATTTGACATATGTAATTTCATTGTGACTTTGGTATTGAAATTTTTTGTGAGGAAGGCTAGGTAATATCCATAGTATTACACTACAACTCACAAATGAAACACCATTGAGGTGGAAAATAATAGGAAACAAATGTTAAAAGGGATGTTTGGAATGGTAATTTGGTAATTTTTTAGAAGGCCTAGTCCTATCCAAGGTCTTATACTATAACTCACAAATAGAATCCTTAGGGGGAGTGATCATTTAAAAAACAATATTTCTCAATGGGAATATTAGGATTGTGGGAAATGAAAGAGGGAATGTAAAAAACATAATGTAGGCATCTATTAGAAGACCTTAGGAAACATGAGGCATATTAAGGATATAGAAAGACACTAAGTGACTAGTGACCATCAATAAACAAAGGATACCCATTCACAATAATCACAAAACTATGTAGGAAAATAAGTGAGATAATAATATCAACTCATGTTTTTTTTTTGAAGGAAAGTAAAATGGACCTACCTTCCCAAATCATGTTCCCCATTCCTTAGGACCTCTTACAAATTTATCAGTATATTGCAAATATTGGGTACTTCCATGAGAAATTAGGTATCACTAAAATATATTTTTATTATCCTTTCCCAATATATTGTCTTAACACACCCAATGGACCTTGACTCTATCACGAGGCCAACTATAGAGTTTGAGTTTCAATTAGAAATGAAGATGTTCTTAGAATCACATCTTTTAGTGTGATTTGAATTTTGGAATTATTAATGTTGGAAGAAAAATTACTAAGAGGAAGGAGTGAATAGGTGTTTAAAATTTTATTTCAACATTTACTTTAAAATTTCTTGAACCATCAAAGCAATACAAAGATATAACAATGCACAAAGAGTCATTCACATAAACATAACAGAATAAAACACACATCTGAGTGGGAAAAACCTCAAGGGGAAGAAAACCCACTATGATATTTTAAAATGGAATATATTCATATAAAATAAAATATAAAATTCTATTCAACACTAAATTAACTTGGAGCACCAACCCAAATGAAGTCAAGCACCCACTTGACTAGGATTTAGGAAGCACCTACTTGCAAGGAAAAACCAAATCCCTAAGTGATTTAGAACCAAATCAACCACCATATCAATTTTATCACCACACATATTATCTAATATTATGGTATCATTTTAAGACCTCCTTCTTCTCTATGAATCAATATTTTATTCACTTATGTTGCTTACATCAAAATAGGCCTAAACTACCTTGTATATAAACAAGTCTCATGGTCACACATCACTTGGTTGGCCACACACCTTCAACCTATTAGTTAAATAATATAATAGGTCTTATAATATATTATTAACATGATTAAAATTAACTTTTTAACCCTTTTTGTTTGAAATAACTTAATTAGGCCTCATTTCTCTATTAGGCCTCATGGAGACCTAATTACATTAGGTTTATCTTCTTGGTGTTAAAGCTTGATTATCTTGGGCCCATATGGCCTTCTAAAAAAATTTAAAACCATTAAATCACTTATAAAAATACATATAATAACCTCCTACATGATTTATTATACATGTGTCTTTCATTCATACCATGAGAGCTCCTTTAGGACCAACTTCCCTAGTAGGCATGTGTACCTCAAAAATTTGTCTTGCAAAATTGAAGCTTAAACACCCTTAAGATACTTAAATATGATAAAAAAAAATGTAGATAGATTAAAAATGACCTTAGGGTCATAAATAATTTCTTTGAATACTTTCACTCAAGAGATAAAGGCTAAAAAACATCTCTGCAACTCACTCACTTGAAACTACTAATTTACCTTAAGGACCAGTCATGATGACTAAGACCTCCAACACCTATCTAGACACTTTAACTAAATATTTATGCATGAAAATTGTATTATTATATCTAAAAAACATATAAATATTATATGGTCTAATGGAAAATATTGGTCTTGTAAAGTAATTTCTTAACCTTATATCACACATTCTTATCTGAACTAAACATGTCAACTTGTAAGCAACATTTTACCATAATCACCGACCTAAGAAAATTATTAAAAGAATGAAAATGAATTAAAATTCATAAATAACCTCTTTATTCACTTTTTTTAATCAATATGACATGCTCAAACCCTTAAATCCATCTTCTCATCTCTGCTTAGGTTTTGCACTATTTGCATCATTAGGTTTGTCTACGACTAGTTAATTTGTAAGACCAAGTTAGAACATTTAAATGATAAAACATGCTCATAAATCATCATGGACATAAAAAATTAGTATATATTATTTTCCCATTCATTTTATTTTCTTGACCAATACAACTTCTAAGAGCTACAATAACTTCTTAATAAATAAACCTGTATCTATGCATTTTCTCTCTCATCTTACTAACCACCACCATCTCGAGGTACTTGGGAGAGTTGAATATATAATAAAATATATTTTATAGGAATTTAAATCAATTCTAAGCTAATTTGATTAATATATTTTACAGCGAGTCCTTATTAGGGTTTTAGGGAGGTTTAACATAGGTTTTTGTGTTAATGATTGTTCATAAAAGACTATCCCTTAAACCAAAAATAATGCCTAGAAATATTATATATGAATCTTCCCCATCTCTCCATAATAGATAAAGTTACCATACATAGGTTACATGTGCCAATGAACATCAAAAAGTGCTTCTTGGGTCTTGAGATCTCATTCTGTGAACTCGAGAAGGCCTAAAATAGTGTTTTATGAAAATTCTTAAAATAATGACCTCAAACTTTGTGACCATGCCTAAAATAACTTATTTTACCTCTATCTATGCTCACATATTTATACTTACCTTCAAATATTATCTTCATGCCTCATTAGGCCAAGCATGGTCTAAGAGAGGTCTAGGTGTAGGCTTAGTCTAAAGGTCATACCCCTATAAGAACACCTTGAAACTCTCATGAATGATTAAATGTTCCATATACATTATCAAATAGTGAAAAAAAACCTTCACATGCTTATATTCATTCATTTTAATGCAAATATGTCTTCATGTCATGACAAGGCTCATGGCTAGGCTTCTTATGCAACTTTATGTTTTATTGTGTTTGGGAAACTAAGGTTAGTTTCTAAATAATAAAGGGGTTGGATTAAGGGGTAAAATATAGTCAAGTGAAATAAAACACAAAATTATACCAATTTGACAAAATTAATTACATGGGGAAAATAAATGACTTATCTGGGTAAAATAGTCATCTACAAGTTCTGGAATAGTCCAAAAATAGTCAAGAATAGTAAAAAATAAGGATTAATTTCTAGATCTACAACTCAAATTTGATATATATAGGAGCATCAAGTTTGGATAGGATAACCCATCACTATTTTCTAGATAGGAGTGCCCATCACTATATCTTGGATAGGAGCATTCATCACTATTGTTTGATTCTGACATTATTATCTGTCTTGATTTCTAATTTTGGATTCTAATGTAGTCTGATTTCAAGGTCCTATAGGTGTCCTTGTTCTTTTTTGATCACCTATTTGTGCCACTATATGGCCTATTTTCTTCTCAAAACCTAGGTCTACATGCACACATGAAACAACAAACATATCAAAATCCAAAAAGGAAAAAACTAGGTTAGTGGAAGTATGATCACATGATCTAGAACCCCTATTTTATTAATCTCTACCTACATTAACCCTCAAGCTGGGGTCTTAGATCAAATGTAGTTCTCCCTTAGGGAATGTGCATAATTAATGCACATGGTAAATGCAAGAATAAACTTTCACTTAGGCCCTTCCTTGATCAAGCATGCAAATCTATGTGTGATTTAGAATTGTGAGCTATACTATTGACTGATTTTAATTATTTAGTGTGTCAAAGTAGTAAGTGATAGCTATAAAATTCCATGTGAAGTCCTTTATATAAGATACTCTTTAGTTTGAATTTGGGACCTTTATTCATTCCATCCAACATTAAAAAGATAAATAAAACTTAAGGGAGGGGCTAAGAAGGGTTTTGGACTCATTAATCAAGGAAAAATGACTGTTGGACAATAGCATTGGGGGGGACAAGAGCGCTGAGAACTATAGTCCATAAAAATTCTATTGTCCAAAACTCAAAAAAATAGGCTAAGACTAACACAAGCCAAGTCTAGGGATCTCTGGGGGTATAGATTAGCTAACTAAGATAATGAAAAGGTAACAAAAGTGAGAAACAAGACCAAGAAAAGTCAAAAAAAGACATGGCTAGTGCGAACAAGGCTTGTATTCTCTAGTTGGAGTCTCTTATGAAGAGGACTATGAAAAAACATGATATGTGTGGTTACTTGACCAATTTAGGGTGTATACATTTACCCCCCTTTTATTCTATTGATGTAATGAAATGAAATACTAGAGTAAAAAAAAAGAATAAAATGCATACCTAATCCTACCTACATGGAGGTGAATTTGTTGTAAGGGTCCAACCCACTTCTTAGCCAAGGAAGTGGATAGAAATCCAAATAATTCTTAGAGAGAGAAGGAATCCATGGAGTGGATGTCCCTTATATTGAATATGAGTGCATAATCTATATATCATGGAAAAGGAAGGCAATGCTTGACCCCATGCTAAATATAACTGAAGATGAGGAATGCTTAGAGGCCCAAAACCAATGTCTATCCTCTATCCCACATAAATTCATGTAATCTAGATGTTTGTATAAAAGTTGTATGTAGTGAAGAGCAAAATTTGTCATGCCCCCAATCTGAATATCTAAACTAGAACTGAGAAGTGCTTGGAGGCCCAAAACTAATGTTTGTCTTCTATATTGTACAAACTCATGTAGTCTATATCTGAGTAATATAATGGACCAGCCACTACAGATGGTCATAAGATCTAACATAGTGACAACTTGGGTACAATTGGGTGTAATCTAAAAATTTAGTTAATGTGCAAGAAGAGAATGGCATGTCTTACCATTCTATCTGTATAATCTTGAGTGATGAAGAACATGAATAATCTATGTCATGCCCCCAAATCTAGTATGTGAGTGATGCATCTACATAACCTAGTAATCTATATAACTACATGTGATATGACATATCTTGCCATGCCTTATGTGTAAAATTGGAGACCAAAATACTATTCTCTACACTATGGCTATAGTTTTCTATCTAATTTTGTAATTGTGTTATGTTGTATGTGTGAGAGGTGTAGCATGTACATACCCCCAAATTTGATATTTGAGTCTGTATCTGTATCAAAATCACTATGAATCCATATAATATAAACCACTATATCTGAATAGTCTATGTATTTGTAAACTAAAGGTATATCCCTCTGAATGTCCTGAGTAATGCTAAGTGACCCACATAATCTGAGTCACTATTTATCTCAACTAATCTAAGTTGAATCTAATAATCTAAATGTTGGATGTGTAAGAAACATGGTGTATCCACTTATGAGAGTGGATGGGTATGTTGGGTAAGTGTATAAATAGGAATAGGATGAATGATTCCCCCTTTTTAAGGAGAGGGACAAAATATATGATAGAGGAGGTCGAGCCAAAAGTGATGACTAGTTGCGTAGTAATAGAAACAAGGTTGGTATGTTGTGAATAAATTGAAAGGTTGTTTGATTAAATAGATTATGTTGTTGAGAGTGAAACATGTTTTGATTGGTGATGACTAAGGCACGTGCCTAGGTATAAAATAAAAATATAAATGTTCATGTTACATTAAGAAGATAAGGTAGTTAGAGAGTGAATCTTGAGTGATGTTGAAGGTATCATTGTCATGATTCTCTTGAAGGAAATGGTTTGAAAAATGGAGTTACAAGGTTTGAGTTATGGGGAAAATGGTATTTTGTTTTGAATGAAAAATTTGGTTAATTTAGAAAATTGAATTGATTATTGATTCATTTTTGCATTGACTAGGTTGATATTTTGAGCTATGAAGTGAGAAAATTCCAAGGAGATGAGCACTTGCCATGACCTGATTTGAGCAGCTGATGACCTAGGTTCAAGATGGTGGTGATGTAACGCTGGTAAGTATCTTAAATGTTTGGTTTTGTCACTTTTAATTCCAATTTTTGTGTTTTTGAGGGCTTAAAAGTAGCTTAGGATTTTTTTTCCATCACTTCTATCATATAATCTAGCACTCCTTTCTAGGGCTTTAATGCTCTTGTCTTTTTGGGGTGCTCCTGTCTAGCACTATTGTCCTTACTACAATAGTATTTTCTAAGAGGCACAATTTTTCTATGATGATGCTTTTTTATTTAATATTATGCTATATTGCCATGACCTGATTTGAGCAGCTGATGACCTAGGTTCAAGATGGTGGTGATGTAACCCTGGTAAGTATCTTAAATGTTTGGTTTTGTCACTTTTAATTCCAATTTTGGTGTTTTTGAGGGCTTAAAAGTAGCTTAGGATTTTTTTTCCATCACTTCTATCATATAATCTAGCACTCCTTTCTAGGGCTTTAATGCTCTTGTCTTTTTGGGGTGCTCCTGTCTAGCACTATTGTCCTTACTACAATAGAATTTTCTAAGAGGCACAATTTTTCTATGATGATGCTTTTTTATTTAATATTATGCTATATTGGATTTCAAATTAGTAGTTTTGATTGATAGACATGTTATTTATGGTGATGCAAGGCAAGGTGTGGATTAGAGAGTTCCATAAGGGTTAGGTGATGGAGACATTGAGGCTACTACCACTATCTACTAATGAGAGAGTAGTTATGGATAGGGTGGGGTTGGGTCATGTGTGTGACCTAGGTATAATTTATTGGGACCAATATTTGATGACTACCTTATGTGAGAGGTAGAATGTGAATATATGTACTTTTTAGCTTCTTATAGGGGAGATGACTATGACTTTAGAGGATGTGTATCATATATTACATTTACTAATTATTGGGTCATGAGTGATAGTATAGGATGACATGGGTATTGATTTGATTTATTGTACATCTTTTTACTTTATTGGTGTGCCTTCATGTACACATTAGAGAGGTAGTGATAGTGATATACTACTATCATTCATTATGCAATCTTATGTTCTATACTTGTAAAAGTGGTTAGCTATTTTTTTGACATCTTTTGTTTCTATGGATGGGAGTAGAGTCTCTATTGCATATAAGATGCATAGGATTATGCATAGTTTGGAGGTATATGGCATTGTATTCTCATGAGGGAGGACTATGCTAGCCCACCTATATAGGGACCTCTATAGGTTTACACAAGAGTCATTTAGTGGTGGGGTTAGTATGGTGACCTTATTGCATTATTGGACCTATGAGCACATAGTATTTATGTATCCAATTGGATTATTGAGGGTAGAGTAGTCACCTCCATTGCCATTCGAGGAGTAGTGGATGAGAATAGTGGCTATTTGATCTCATGGGATGGACTGTTATAGGTGGGTTTTAGATAGATTGGTGGTTAGAAACATCATATAGAGGTCTTATATAAGATTTCCTAGGTGGATAGAGGATGGAATATAACTATAATACATGAGGGTCAGTTGTTGGATACATGACCACTAGGTTAGAGTATATGAGCACTTTTAGTATGAATACATTACTAGATAGTTTGGGGTACCACAATATGTGCCCCTAGTAGCATGGGTGTGGGTGAGGAGTGTGTGAGAATTATGAGGGTAGGAGCTCATACAAGGCCTGCTGGTGACGAGCTCACACCATTACCTTTAGATGTTTGGGATGCAATCATAGATATTCTAGATGTGGACAACATTGGATGTACAAATGTATATATCATGTAGTGGGATAGGAATCAATGGGCTCTATTGTACCCTATTGATATAGGGGATGATCTAGAGTATGAATATCCTCAGTCAATCTAGATGATGGGAGGTAAGTAGTAATTATATTTGGACTATGTATAAATTTGTGCTTTAATTTGATTTTAAAGTATATAACTAACATAGTGTCATACTTTGTGTGCAAGTGAAGTAGGAGGTGTTCAAGATATAACACATGTTGGGGTAGGAGGTGGAGATGATTATTGGGTGATAGTAATCAATTTGAAACTCCAATATCTCACATGTCATGTACTTGATGATGTGATAGAGGGGGCATTGATAGGGTGAGTGATGGTCACAATCGGTATCCATGCCCATATGTTTGACAAGGATGGTATAGTGACATATGCATATGTTAAAGTAGTAATAGAGAGAGAGAGAGAGTTGAGATTGATAAGAATAAGATGCCCCCACCTAATTTTGGATTTATTTATATGAGGATTATGGATGAGTATATAGATCTTTAGAGATGATATGCAGACTTGCATGAGTATCATGGTTAGCTATTGGAGTAAGAGAGTCATTTCAAGAGGCATGTGGAAACTCAAGGAGGTATGGGGACATTGAGTGATAGGGTAGATTATAGGAATAACACTGGTGGAGAGAGTGAGATTGAGAGTGAGGGATTGATGCCCATTTATGATTGATTATACTTGATACTAGTGTATATGTATTAAAAACTAGTTATATATATGGATACTTGTTTGATTTTGACTTATGTGTATTATGTTATGGAATTTGGAGTATACTAGTATGTTCTTTGTAAATGGTTGATTATAATAGTTTGTTTAGCATTGATTTTAAGGTTGCATATGTTTGGTAAAATGGTATTTGGGATGTGATTCGATTGTTGTTGATAGGCTCAAGTGTAATGATAGTTTGGATTTTGAATCATATGTGAGTAAAAAAAAACTTTGTTGTTTTGTAAATGGTAAATTGATATGATAAAGTGAATTGGTTTAAGATTGGTAAAATAGGACATTGGTAATATTAGGATTTGGATAATTTTTTTTGTCTAGGGATGGTTATTTGGAACTAGGAATGTTAGTTGTTAGTATAATGGGATGTAAGATATCACTCTATGTATATTAGCCCTATGGTTTTTGTATCACTATCTTAACCCTAATGGCCAATTGAAAAGGTGGCCATATTGCTCATGATATGTAGGAACATTCCTTATATCTAATGTTGTCTATGGTGCACTAACTGTAGATGTACGTGGAAACTCTATAAGATGAAACCTTAATATATGTGTAACTAAAACTATGTGCTATGAAGGAGGCTCATCTATCCACAATCATAGTGGATGACTATGTGAAATAACACCATGTGGCTTCTATTGTGATGCATATGACTGAGCAATATATTGAGATGGAACTATAACCTATGATGGGGTCTCATCTAATCTCAATCATAGGAGATTGATACAAGGTCCCTAAAAACTTGACTAGTGTGAATATTTATATAGACTAGTACTTTGTGATGTGGGTTTATCTAATCTTAACCATAATGGGTTGATACGTAAGATAAGACCCTAAAAAATTTGTTATGGTGCCTATGAATATGTTAGATATGTATATGAAACTACACTATGTACTCCATGGACTATATTACTATATGCAGGTTGCTCTCATTGTACTGGGCTCCAAACTTTGAGTAGGTAGGATAGGAGATCTCCTATGAGGCTTTATCTTATAAATCACATTACTCTCATGATGGGTAACTAATGATTCCTATGAAGGAATGTCTTAGGATGACTCAGTCATGGAATAATGAGGTTTATGGATCTATGATGGAGGAAATATCAGTGCCCCTAGTGTGAATGTTATGATGTCATGATCAACACATCTATTAATATAAGCCCTGAGTCCATAATAATCATTATCTCTATGTCCACTGATATGATGATAGTTACAAAATGGGTGATGTGGCTATCTATGTAAGAGATGTGGATCTTGATGATGAGTATAAGTAAATGTGACTAACCTCCTATCTAGTAGTGCTAATAATATGACATATGGGTTATCCCATTTTGAATAAAACTATAGTGGTTCCCTACTATTGTTCTCTATAGTGTATACTGTAGGTGGTGCTCTAAAAACTAGCTCTCTATTCTTAACTAGTTTCTTTTCTAGATGTGGTATCCTATCTTATTTGGGACATTGTGGATGTTATGTACTAGGAGCTATAGATGGAGGCAATTTTATGAAATACAATGTAAGCCAATCAATTGAATCTAACCCAATCAATCCCAATTTCTTCTCCAAGGCTAGAACTGTATAATATAAGTGCTTAAAATAGGACTTTGTCTGATATAATATATGTTTTATGAGGGGTTAGAAAATCCCTTTAATAAATATATATTGGACCTCTAAATATATTTGTTTATAGATCAAGAGTAACATGCACGTCTTAAATCGTAAGATATAATCACTAACTAGCTCTGAAGGATTCTGATGCAATGTGGCAGGTGTTTCATATGTAACATGAGAGCTTATGTTTGTTATGTAATATTTGATAAATTACTCCTCTAAATCATCATATATATGTAAGGAATGAATAAAAAGAACCAATTTTATTCATTACCCACTAATGTCTATTGGAACAACTTAAGTAGAAGCAAAAGACTCACATGAGATGGCAAATCCTTTCGAAAGGCTTTAATGTGTATAAATGGATTTATAGTTACATCAAATTGAGGCAATGATGGTATCTATAAGGGCTTAGGTAATGAAGATTTGATAAATTTATTTGGAAGAGGGTTACCATGCAAGTCATTGGCATCCATCCAAGACTTATAAGCCTTGTTTTACAAAGTAAGGAGATGTACTTGGTGTTTTAATTCACCAACTACATGCATCAAAGAAATAATCTCATGGGATGGTATATTAGTATCTTGAGGTGGTTCATTTAAATGTTTAATTTGATCATTTATTTTATCCATGGGAATGTTACATTTAGAAATTGGATCATAGAGAGGGGTTATTCTCACTTAAACCTTTGGAGGAATGGTAACTTAGACAATAGAAGAGGTATGTGGGCTACCATTCTCTTTGCATAGAGAGTGAGAAAAAATTACTACTTCAGTAGGGTGTGGCTTGGGAGATTCATTGGTATCTTTATTATTTAGTGACTCACATTTTAATTAAATAGAAGATGTGATTTATCATTGACACGTGCATCATTTGAAATAGAATCATGTATAGAAGTAGAAGTAACATTTTGTAATGCATTATGTTTGAGATGAGTGAGAGAAGAGTTAGAAACATGGGATGCATTTTCTTATTCACTATATGCATAATAGTCATAATTATTCCATGCATTATCACATTCAGAATTTTATTCAATTGAAAGAGGAGAAGTAGAATTATCACTTTCATATTCACTCTCATTGTCATATTCATTTGAATTTTCACTATCATACTCATTATCACTTCCATTATCACTAGGAAGAGGGGTACGATAAGATGTTAATTATTTTCTAATATGCAATAAATTGTCATGTGAAATTAGAATACTATGTGCATCTATGTTATCCTTGAATGGAGTGCATGCATTATTTTCATTTGAAATGTGAGAAGTAAGAGTAAGAGAGTTATCATTTAGACATTATTTTGTCACTGTTTGAGATGAAAAAGTACAATTAATAACATGAGAGGAATCATTTAAACTATGCATTAGAAATTTTATTATATTTTGTTTATATTGTTGTAATTTGAACATATAAGTAGTAAAAGGGAGGGAGAAACTAGGTTCAAATGCAAGCAAATTATCAACAATGAGAGGTTCACTTAGAATTGCATGACTAATTTGTACATTTGATTTATTTTTCATAGGATATTGAGGTGAAAATTAGCTTTCCCATTTATCAAAATTATTTTCTTTGGAAGAGGGAAGAAAAGAGATAGGTTTGATAGAAGAAGATACATCTACTTTTTCTTCACTATCACTTTAATATGCATCATCATATTCCTCATTACAATAATAGTAATTATCTTCATTTTAAATAAATTAATTTTCCTCATTTTTGGCTAGTGTGAAATTTTACAAATTTGTCCATTTATTGTCATAATTATGAGAAAAATTTAGAAATTTATATATAGGATGAGAGGGAAGAAGTGCCTTAGTGGCTATATTATTGCTTTCACCAAAGAGAGTATGTAAAAGTAATATTAATCAAATAAATGAAAGAATGACTACTAACATAGGTATTTTTAAAATATTTTTGACACTCTAAACAATTTGTAAAAATTAAAAAAAAAAAATCTAAAAATTGTAAGAGAGGAAGGCTTGGGGTTTGAGAACTTAGTTTGGAAATCTAGGGTTTTGGGTTGGAATTTTAGAAATTTGAAATTATCACAATGATTTTAATTATAAAATCAATTTGAATAAAACAAATGTACAAAAAATTATACAAAAATCAAAATTTTGAAATTGAATTTTTGCACAAAAATGTGAAGGAAAACCCTAAGGGTACCTAGGGTTTGAGATTTGTTTGAATTAAGTCAGGCTCACCAAATGTTTTATTGTGCTTTGGAAACTAGGGTTAGTTTACAAATAATAAAGGGGCTAGATTAAGGGGTAAAATACAATCAAGTTTAGTAAAACAAATATTTATACCAATTTGACCAAATCAATTACATGGGGAAAATAAATGACTTATCTAGGCAAAATAGTCATCTATAGATTCTAGAATAGTCCAAAAATAGTCAGGAATAGTCAAGAATAAGGATTCATTTACAAATATGTAACTCAAATTTGCTCTGGATATGAGTTCCAAGTTTGGATAGGAGCACTCATCACTGTTGCTCAAATAGGAGTACCTGTCACTATTATTTAGACAAGAGAATTCATCACTATTGTTTAATTTTGGTGTTATTGCCTATTTTTATTTCTAATTATGGATTCTATTGTGGTCTAATTTTAATATCCTATAGGTGTCATTGTTTATTTATGATTGCCTTTTTGTGCTGATGTATGACCTATTTTCTTCTCAAACCTTAGGTCTACCAACACACACAAAACAACAAACATATCAAAAGCCAAAAGGGAAAAAAATGTGTTAGAGGGAAGTATGATCACATGATCAAGAACCCCTATTATCTTGATCATTTCCTACATTAACCCTCAAGTTAGGGTCTTAGATCAAATGTAGTTCTCCCTTAAGGAACATGCATAATAAATGCACATGGTAGATGTAAGAATAAACTTTTACCTAGGCCCTTACTTGATCAAATAAGAAAATCTATGTGTGATGTAGAATTTTGAGCTATACTATTGATTGATTTTAATTATTTAATGTGCCAAAGTATTAAGTGCTAGCTATAAAATGCCTTGTGAAGTCCTTTATATAAGAGACTCTTTATTTTGAATTTGGGAGCTTTATTCACACCAATCAACATCAAAAAGATAAATAAAATGTAAGGGAGGGGATAAGAAGTGTTTAAGACCCATTAATTAAGGTAAAATGACCATTGGAAAATAGCATCAGGGAAGATAGGAGCACTAGGTAATGCAGTCCACCAAAATTTTGTTGTTTGGGACTCAAAAAAATAGGTTGGGATTGACAGATGCCAAGTATGGGGTTATATATAGGTATAAATTAGTTGACTGAGATAACAAAAATGTGAAAAAAGTGAGAAACATGACCAATACAAACAAAACAAAGACATGGCTAGTGTGAATAAGGCTTGTATTCTCTAGTTAGAGTCTCCTATGAAGAGGACTATGAAAAGACATGTGTGGTTGCTTGACCAATTTAGGGTGTATACACTTTGACATCAATGGCATGTACATTCATGTAACCATAAGGTATTAGTTATATTCAACTTCTCTCTTTCTCTTTCTCACATGACAACATTCTTTCATGAAAACACTCTCTTATGCATATTGTCACACCACTACTCCTAGACTAGGCATAGTCACCTTTGACATCAATGATAATGCTTGACCCCCTTTGTCATTGATGGTAACCACTCATAGAACCTTATATTAACATGAAAAATTTCCATCATTCTAAACTTTCTCCCCCTTTAGCATAAATTACAAAGAGATGTCTTCAACTTCTTAGGCCACACCTCTTGCAATCAAAACACTCAACACACAGGATTATGAGTTTATGAGTCACCATAAAATCATGTTCCCCATATCTCCATGTATACCTTCTTGCCACTACTCACATTCTCTTGGAGATAATGAACCACCTGATTATATCCCCCTAAACACTTGATATCCTCACTAATTTATAGGGGTAGAAACTACAGCCACTTCTAGTCTTAGATGTTCAAATGTTGCCTTTAGAAGTGGTTTGGTCAAAATGTTTGCAATATAATACTTTGTAGAAACATATTCAAGTTTAATAATTTATTCACTTACTTGTTATACTAGTAAATCATATCTTATGAGAATGTGAATAGTCCTTGAGTGCATGATAGGATGATTTGAGACACTTATAACACTTGCATTATCACAATAGATAGGGCTAAGACTATCATAATCCACCTTGTAGTATTTTACGGTCTATCTTATCCATAGGACTTGAGTGCAACATGAATTTTTTGTAATGTATTTAAACTCATAATTACATAATACCATCTATGGTTGATTTTTGCTTATCCATGAAATTAGGCACTCACCTAAGAAGAAATTTCCTCCACTAGTACTCTTCCTATCATCTAGACTCCCTACCCATTCTACATCTGTATAGGCTATTAAGTTGAACTCCTTTCTCCTTTGATACCACAAAAAAAACTCAATGGTTCTTTTGAGATACCTGAGTATCCTTTTAACTAATTTCAAATGGTTTTCCTTTGGGTCTACTTGAAATCTTCCCATAAGGCCTATTGCTTGCATGATGTTAGTTCTAGACACAGTGGTGTATAAAAAACTCCCAATCATTGACCTATATGATTCTTGATTCACCCTTATATTCTCATCTTCCTTGCTTAACTTACACCTATGGTCATAGGTGTGATAACTATCTTATAATATTCCATTTCAAACTTCTTCAACATCTCTCTTATGTACTTTACTTATGAAATGAATATACCTTTTTTTGATTGATTTATCTTTAACCCAAGGAAGAATGATATTTATCCTATCATAGACATATCAAACTCTTTCAACATCATATCTACAAAGACCTTAGTAATATTATCACTATTTCCACTAAACATGATGTCATCCAAATAGACAACCACTATCAACTGATGGCCATCTTTTATCTTTATGTATAAATTAATATCTTCAACTCTTCTTTTGAATATTTGGTCTAATAGATACCTATCTAATCTAGAGTACCAAGCTCTAAGAGCTTAATTTAGACCATAAAGAGTCATTTTTAATATAAAACATAGTTCTTGTTAGTTGATGGTGAGAAACCCTCAAGTTGATCTATGTACACCTCCTCTTCCAAGTTCCCATTCAAAAAGGTAGATTTGACATCCATATGGTAGATTTTTAATCCTTTGAATACTATGTATGATAGATACGATTTGATGACCTCTAATATTGTCAATGGAGTTAAGGTTTCCTTAAATTCTACACCTTCAACTTGTGCATACCCCTTGTATAACAATCTAGCCTCGTTCCTAGTGACTTCTCTGTCTTCATTCAACTTGTTCTTAAACACCCATTTTGTGTCGATAACATTTTTATCTTTAGGCGTAGGAACTGGTTCCTAAGTCTTATTATTTTGTATTTGGACTAAATAATCATTTATATAACCTATCCAAAACTTGTTTTTTCTTGATTTTACAATGTTATTAGGTTAAATCTTAGATAAAAGATCAACATTATCTTGATTTAGGTTACTTACAAGCCTTTTTCTTGTTTGCATACCTACATCTTTGTTGCTAATGATTTGTGATTTAGGATGATCTCTTTGAATCTATCTTGATGGGCCTTTTGAGTCTTGCCTTTCCTTAACTTATTATTATTCATAATAAATATATATTTTTTCCTCTTCATTATTGAAGTCTAGATTCTTTTATGTATCGTTATATTGTGAGTGTGATTTTTTTATCTCGTCAATCTTCACATTGGTGCTTTCCACTATCTTCTACAACCTATTTTTATAGCATCTATTGACTAAGATTACTGATGAATATCCAAATAATACACCTTCATTAGACCTAGAATCAAACTTACCCAAGTCTTCCTCATCTCTTGATGAATAATTTACTTCCAAACACTCTAAAGTGTTCCACATTAGTAGGTCTACCTTTCCATAGTTCATAATGGGTCTTGTTTCCATTAGTCCTTATCTATCCCCCATTCAAGATGTATAATACAATGCTCATATCCTCTCTCTAGTATCCATCATCTAACCTTGACTCATTATCCATCTCTTGAACTATCCTATTTTTTCTTTCCACTACCACATTTTGTTGAGGTGTCCTAGCTGTTAAGAACTATCTCCTTATTCCATGAACCTCAAAAAAGTCATCAAACTCATTGGACCAAAAATATCATCATTTTTTGGATATTATGCACTTGATCTTCCAATTCTTCTCATTCTTAACAAGATCTTTGAATGCCCTGAAATTATCAAGAGTTTCTAACTTTTCTTTCAAGAATACTACCCAAGTCATTGTTGTGTAGTCATCTTTAAGTAAAATGAAGTAGTTATCTCCTTGGATACTTTGGATTCTTGTAGACCTATATAGATCAATGCGTATTAACTCCAAATGTCTTGTATTAGAGTACTCCTTGGACTTGAACCTTCTTTTATTCTATTTACCAGGTTTGTATGCCTTTCAAAGTGGGTTTGTTGGTATGGTGATGTTAGGCATGTTCTTAACATAATTATTAGAGAATATCTTGACTAAATTGTCAAATTTTTAGGTGGCCTAACATTCTTTTCAATATTTAAGTTTCATCCATATTTCTCATAAAACATATATCCTTCTTAATCTCATTTAATACACATATTTTTCTCAGTCTTCTTACCATTGGCAATAAGCCTTCCTGATTTGGCTCTCCTTATATCACACCCTCTATCATGAAAGGTTAGTGTGTTTCCTTAGTTTCGCATTTTACTTACACTAATAATTTTATCTTTCAAACCTTCCACATACAACACATTCTCTATCTTGGTCTTCTCATTGTCCAAACTTAAGATACCCATACCAACTATATTGGCAATTATGTTATATCCAAATCTCATTGTTCCTATAAAATTATTCTTTAATGAGATGAACTTGAACTTATCCCCTATCATATGGCTTGAGAAACAACTATATATATATATATATATATATATATATATATATATATATATATATATACCATTTGATGCCTTCATATTGAATATGAAATGATATCTAAGCTAGCATATATTCTTCATCTTTAGTCTTCTAATTCTCCTTCACCTTGTCTATAAGGTCTAACTTCTTGATCGACTTCTCAATGGTATGATTGTATACCCTTTTATCTTGAAAGACTTTGATCATATGATTCATATTGTATTCCTTTGAAATATTTATTCTTTGATCACACTTATAACATGAAATTATTATTCTACTATAGAGATGTGTATTCATCATATTCCTCCATAAAGAATTGATTCTAGTATAGTGTCTACAATCCATATCTCTATGTCCATATTTATTGCATTAGAAATAATAACCATTGAATTAATTCATATACCTTATTTGTTTAATGTTGAATTATGTACCTCTACCTTTGTTATCTCTTGGATAAGTTAAAATCTTCTTGACTTGTTCATGATCATTTTGAGTCTCAGATTTGAGAGTTTTTACATAGGTTTTTGAGGTCTGACTCTCCTTGTTATCTTTTTGGTCTTATTTGAACCCAAGACCTGCCTTGTCATGTGGATACCTTTGACTACTCAAAATAACACCAAGAACTTCAATACTATTTTCAATTTTCTAATGTGTCTTCAACTTGACTATTGCCTGATCCAATTCTATCTTTAAAGGCTTCATTTCTATTCCAAACTTGATGCATTCTTCCTCCTTGGTCTTAAGACTTGTAGTGACAATTTAAATCTAAGTTTCTAACTATTTGATGATATCCTCATGTTAATTGGTGTTGTATATTAATATCTATTGAAAGAGATTGATTTTATCCTCATAATTCTTAACCAATGATCTTAGTTTCTAATTCTTCTTTATTTATAACTTCAACTCATCTAGAACACTCACTGATTCTACCTCAAGGTTCACTTTAGCCTCTTCTTTATCTAATTCTTCATCATCCATAAGGATTTTCCCTTTTTATAAACCCTAATTATATGTTTCTATATCCATGAATAAGGTTTCATTTTTATCATGGTCATTACAATCATCATCATTATCAGATGTACTAGTGTCACTTACATCAGATGAGCTACCATCTTCTTTGGTATAAAAACTTCTCTTGTTCTTGAATTACCCTTTCTTTCCTTCATACTTCTTAAAACCCTTTTTAATATTATTAAGCTTATAGACCTTTTTATAATCACCATGATGTTCATCATGTTCTCCATTATGCTTAGTCTTATCCTTGTTAGGACACTTAGAGGCAAAGTGACTAATCTTACCAATATTAAAGCATTAAAATTTCAACTTGCCCTTATACTTGATCCTTTTCTTATTTTTTTTATAAACATAGATTTTATCTTGTCATCATCAATGTATGTGTCAACATAATCTTTATCCTTCTTACCTTATGAATTTTTTCTCATATTTGAATGTAGCTTCTTTCTTGAAAGGTATTACATCACTTTTTCTCATTTCATAGGTAGTCAAGATGCCATGAAGCTCATCCATTTGTAGTATGTTAAGATCTTTGATCTCCTCCACAAAATACAATTTTGAATAAAATTTAGATGTTATAAATATCAATACCTTTTGTACTATTGTTGATTCTTCCAACTTATCTCCTAGACCTCTAATGAAATTTATCACTTCATCTACTCTTAATAGATAAGATGTAATGTTTTCATCTTCCTTCATCTTAGACTCTCAAACTACCTTTGGTGGGTCTATAACTTTGCCAACTTGACTTTGGTGTCTCCTTCATACATGGTTTAAAACTTTTCCCAAATCCCTTTGGCCATGTCACAATGCATGATCTTTACAAATTTTGCCTCTAAAAGAGCACATAGGATGGAATAAATTGCCTTAGAGTTATTCTCACTTGACTTCTTGCCTATTACATCAATTTATGGTGTAAAAGGTGGAATGAATTCATTAAAAATATATTTACATATGTCATAGCCTAAATACATTATATAGGTATTCATTTTGATGTTCAAAAATGCATAGTTAGTCCCACTAAAGAGATGATACTTATTGGTTGAGAAACCTCCTTGTACTTGATGACTAAACATGCTTATGCTTCTAAGATCTCCTTCAAGATGTTTAGGCTTGCTTCAAAGGACCAAGATATAATACCAAAATTTTTGAAGAATAATAATTAAGAGGGGTAGGGGGGGTGAATCATTATTTAAAACTTTATTTAAACATTTAATTTAACATTATTTGAACCATCAAATCAATACAAAGATATATCAATATACAAAGAGTCATTCACATGAGATAACACAATAAAACACACATTTGAGTGAGAAAAATATCAATGGGAATAAAAGACACTATGAAATATACAAATGGAATATATTATTATAAAAAAAAATATCAAATTTTATTGAGCACCAAATCAACTTGGAGCACCAACCCCAATGAAGTCAAGAACCCACTTGATTAGGCTTTATCAAGCACCTACTTGCAAGGAAACACCAACTCCCTAAGTGAATCATAAAAAACTCAAAAAAATTATCAATTTTATCACCACACATTTTATCTAATGTTATGATCTCATGGAAATACCTCCTTCTACTCTACCAAGCAATATTCTATTTATTTATGTTGTTTACATCAAAATAGGCCTAAACTACCTTGTATATATACAAGTATCATGGTCATACACCACTTGGTCATACACACACCTTAAACCTCTTATTTCAAATATATGATATGTCTCATAACATATTATGAAAATTATTAAAATGAAATTTGGACTCCTTTTGATCTGTAACAACTCAATTAGGCCTCATTTCTCTTGTAGGCCTCATGGAGACCTAATTGCATTAGGTCTATCTTCTTTGCATAAAATATTAATTATTTTGGTCCTATATTGACTTATAAAACAAATAAAAACAATTAAATCACTTATAAAAGTACATATACTAACCTCATAAAAGTTTTATTAGACATATGTCTTTCATTCATACCATGAGAGCTCATTTAAGACCAACTACCCTATTATGCCTATGTACCTTAGAAGTATGTTTAAAAAAAATGAAGCTTAAGCATAATTAAACTACTAAAATATGACAAAAAAATATGTATATATATATTATCCATGACCTTAATGTCATCACCAAATGATTGGAAGACTTTCACTCAGGAGATAAAGTCTCAAGAACATCTCTGCAACTCACTCACTTAGAATTGCCAATTTACCTCAAAGACCAGTCATGGTGACTTAGACCTACAACAAAAATGTAGAAAACTTCCATGAATATTTATGCATTTAAATTTTCATATTATATCTTCAAACCATAATTATATATAAAAATCATATGGTCTAATGGCAAATATTGGTCTTGTAGACCAATTTCTTGACCTTATATCACATAGTCTTATCTAAACCAGATAGGTCAACTTGTGAGCAATATTTTACCATAATCACTAACCTAAAAAAATTATTCAAATAATTATATTTAATTAAAATTAATAAATAAAATCTTTATGTACTTTATTGCATCAACTTGACATGGTCAGACCTTCATATCCACATTCTCATCTCTACCTAGGTTTTAAACTATATGCATCTTTATGTCTGTCTGTGACTAGCTAACTTGGTAGAAAAAATTAGAACATTTAAAGGATATAAAATATCCATAAATCATTATGGACATAAAAAAATATTCTCTAAATTATTTTCTCATTCATTTTATTTCATTGACCAATGCAACTTTTGAGAGCTATAACAACTACTTGATAAATAAGCCTATATTTATGCATTTTATCTCTCATCTGACTAACCACCACCACTTTTAGGTACCTATGAGAGTTTAATACATGATAAAATATACTTTATAGGCATTTTAATCCATTATTATCTTATTTGAATAATATCTTTCACATCATGGCCTTATTAGGGTTCTAGGGATGTTTAACATAGGGTTTGGTGTTAATGATTGTTCATAAAGGACTATTCCTTGAATCCAAAAAAAATAATATAAATATTAGATAATAACCTTAAAAATCTCTCATTGATAGTTAAATTTCACATGTATAGGTTACACATGCCAAAAAACATCAAAAAGTGCTTCTCAAGTTTTGAGATCTCATTTTGTGAACTTGAGAAGGCCCAAAATAGTGTTTTATGCAAATTAATTCAAACCATGACCTAAAAATTTGTGAAAATTCCTTAAAAAATAATATATTTACATACTCACATATTCATACTTACCTTTAAATATAATATTCATGCCTCAGTATGTCAAGCAGGGTCTAAGAGAGGTTTAGGTGTAGGCTTAATCTGAAAGTCCTACCCCTATAGGCTTACCTTGAAACTCTCATGAATGATTAAATGACTCATATAAATTATTTAATATTTATAATAAACCTTCACATTCCTATATTCATTCATTTTCTTGAACATGCCTCTTCATGTCATGATTAGGCTCATGGCTAGGCTTCCTATGCAATTTTAATATCAATGACCAGTACCTTCATGCAAACATAATGTATTAGTTATCTTAAAATTATATCTTTATATTTATCACATGAAAAAATAATCTCATGAAAACACTCTCCTATGCATTTTGTCACATCACACATTTCTAGACTAGGCTTAGTCACCTTTGACATCATCCTTCACAAGATGTACCTTTGACATCAATGACAATGCTCAATAGCTAATGTTGCCTTTTGTATCATTTAATTTTGTTAAAATGATTTATATTTTGAATTTTTATGGATTTTAAGATTCCTCCTTCATACAAACTTGGAATTACCAATCATGAGAGACAAAGTGATACACACAAATGTGTTGTAGACTTTGGCTAAAGGAAGATAAGTATCCAGAGACATGACTAACTAGAACACTTAGGATTACCTCTTAAAAAGCATGTTATATCAAGTTTAAATCATCTTTATGATTAGTTTTAAAAATAAATATGGGGAATAAAGGGATAACCAATATGGAATGGTAAAATGATATTATAATGAGATGGCTTGTTTGATAACTGATCACATGGTAAAGAGGGAATGACTAAGGGGAGAAAGGTTTGTATAACAAAGTCACAATAATTATTATCCATGTTATAGAGATAAGGTATAAAAAACCATGAGAAAAGAACAATATATTCAAGGAAATAAATTAATGTATAGATAAAAATCATGTAATCATGAAAAATAATTCATAAGAGAACATGAGGAAGAAAATGACACCATAGACAACATGTAGTGAAAAATATAAATAATCATGTAAGATAAATAATACTTTGACATAATGTCAAATGATATAAAGTATATAAATGTAAAATTGGATCACACATCCAATCCAAAATGAAGTAATAAATGAAGGAACACCATGTTATGTTCATAAATACTGGTAGATTTATCCATAAACATTGTCCATAACATATGATAAATATCTAGGAAGCTAGACTCTAACTATAGTGAGGGTCTCATCGATCATTAGAGAAAGTTGATAAAATACTTCTCATATAATCTCCTTGATATAAAATTTAGGCATGCTTAAAGTATTAGTCTCATGAGGTACATTGTGAATGGAATACTTAGGATAAGGAATTGGAGTGGAATCTGTGTGACATAAAAGAGTCATCGATAGACAAGGGACCACAAGATAAGGAAGATCCATGGGTGGAGGAACCACAGGTAGATAAAATACAAGTGGATAAGGGTCTATAGGTGGGGAACCATGGGGGAAGAAGGGGGAGCCTTCGTGATAGGATGACTTATGGGAGGTGGGATAATAGGAACAAGAATGGTCAAAAGGTGATCCTAGAGATGTTTTTGAGGATGCAAAAATGATCTATGTGATAGGTACTATATTAGTTCTATAAACAATATACCTCTCCATATTTGGGAATATATTCAGGTAATACTTTTTGGGGAGGTATATTTTTTTTGTGGGATAAGGAATAATAGGATGTAAGGTGTCTATATATTGTCTAAGATTATGACAATGAGTGGAGGAAAGATTATCTATATAGTGAAAGTAATAGATATGCCTTTTAGTAGACTTTATGGGTGTCCTAACAAAGGGAGTGGAAAAAAAATCTAGGGAAGGTTGGCATAATTTATAATCTCTAGTCAAATTACTAACAAGTCTGTGAATATAAAATGTATGGTTGATCAACCCATTAGGTGGGAAAAGGAGTAAGCTATGGTAAAGAGAGAAAACAATCACCAAGGGAAGGTGGGGCTAGTGGAGAGAATGGATGAGGCTCAAATAAAGGATAAATAAGATTAGAAGTAGGGAGATACTTAGATACAGAGGGAGTGGAAATAGGATCTAGACTTGGCTCAATTAAGGGAGGGGTAAGATGCATAGAGGGTTGAAGTACAATAGCAAGCATCTCAATGTTAAGCTAGTTATAGGGGTTATAATATTTAGTGAAGATATAGGGACTAATCATAACATGATCCATAAGTATGCTTCTAAGAGGTTATTTGGAAATTGGAGGTGTGCACACCATATATACCCCATGAATAATAGGAAAATGCTAAAATTAGGAACTATATAGGATGGAATGTGATAAGACAAATGGAAAGATTGAAACAAAGAAGAATGATAACGAATGATCTCAACATCTCAAGCCTAAATATGACCTTATATAAGTGGGTCATATAAGGTATAACCATCATCATATTTATGGGAATGAATATTAATTACATAGGTAGGGATGACCTTCTCATTAGAGGTGGTGTGATGAATAGAGTGGAGAGTCTTAGTTAAGATTATGAATATATCATTGTTAGGTAGTTGAAAAGAACATAGCTTTAGAGAAGGTGGAAGTTGGGAAATGAGACAAGGAGAAATATATGAAGTTTTTATATTGAGTTTGATCTCATCAATCTCATTTTCATCAAAATCTAAGAGGTTTTATGGTATATTCCTAATAAGTTCAAGGTGACCATGGTAACCTCGCATAGAGTTGATAAGGAAATTAAATTGTTGATATTATCATAATAGAACACTCGATAAGGGTTAAAAGGTTGGAATTTTGAATACACCATAGTCTTAAAATTATTCAAAATTCAAAGGGTTAGTGTTACCTTGAATCTTATATATTGCACCATTATGAGGGAACCTTATGTATTAGTAGGTAGAAGAGGCAACAACCCTCATACAATGATTACATGGCCTACCAAGCAAGATGTTATAAGAGAGAGGAACATTGAAGATCATAACCTTCACTCTAATGAGTCTAGTTCAAGTCTATACAAACTAAACACATAGATAATAAATTTGAACATAGGAGTTAGGATAATAATAATAATCCTTTTTACTTTTATATCATACATGAATGTCACAAGTACATCAAAGCTATCAAGTTCCTATAAACTAGGAGATAGGTATAATAATATTCTTCACCATTCACTCACAAAGCTATATTCAAATATATTGTTACAATAATATATTTGAATAACTAAAAATATAACCTATAATAGAAAACTCTTGTAAATACTTATTTACCAATGTAAAAACTAATCCTTAACATTCCCCCTAGTGTTTACATGGGGATAATGTATGTCTTCAAGAACTGACCTAAATAAAATCATATGCCAATGCGTACTTTTAGGTCTGCATACTATTGTCTGAATCTTATTGTCTATATATTGTTGCACATGACCACTAATATGTGAAGGAACACATCCCACATTTACTCCATCTGACCATAATGGATGTGTCACTAGCTAATCATCTCCATAAAAAAATAAGGCAATTAGAAGATATCTCAAGATATAGGATTTATGAAATTAGCTACCCTCCTATACAACTATTTGACACATTCCATTATATCTACACTCTCCCTTTTCTCCAAATATTAGAAGAATGAAAACACACACAAGTCATAAAATTAAATACCATGAGCAATAAATCCTCATTGTCATCCTATGCAGCATCTATTAATGTTTGTTACCACCCAAATAAAAATAGCATGGATAGTTTCCACTAGCATTGAATAACTATCGTTGGCATTAGCTGATTTTGCTTAGAGTACACCACATTGAAAAAATGAAAAACCACACCACACATGTGAATAGGAATGCTCTTTTTTTATTATTCAAACACACACAAAAAATTCACCAAATCATTTGGGGCCCATCATTGGTGACTAATGAGAGGCTCTAAAACCCCCAGCGTCCATTTCCTCTAGTTTCAGAAGCTACTTACACAACATATGTGTTGATGAAGCTTAGTTTTATGAATATTTTGAGGACAAATCCCCCTACAATATAGACATCACATATGATCAAAAATGCATCCATAGGATAAATATTTTTATATCTTATATTTTTTGGAAATAGACCCAAAAAGACTTTGATTTTAGACTCTGACATAAAAATAGGACTCTTGACAAAATGACTCAACTATAAATACTTCTAAATTTTTGATATGACTCTTTTGATAAAGTATACTATAAGACTATTTTAAGAATTTTAAAAAAATTCTTAGAGCACTAAGTTTCTAATTTCTAATTACTATAGACTAGAAAGTAATATTTAATTACTTTCTACCAACTATAAAAAAAATGACTCAAGATTCAATATTGTAACTCGAAATGACTCACTAAAATTTAACTACAACTAAAATTTATTTAGACCATAAAGGTAACCATAATTTAATAAACTATTGATTTTTTTTGGTTTCATATGATCTCCCTATAGAAATTAAACACTTAATATTATAAATAAAACCTAACTAATCTATAAACTATGAACCTTGCAATTAATCACCTATCCTTGTGAACAAAATGATGAGATATTTTTGTTCATAGGATATTTTATTATTGCAAAAATGGTAGAATAAAGGGTTAATTGGGAGCTTGTGATCAAATGAATGGATCTATTTTGAAAAAAAATGAAACTAAGCTTTAAGGGACGTGTTGGTTTGTGCACATGTTTGTTGCATGGATGGAAAGTGATAGTATAGGTATATCTAAACCTAAACCCTATATAAGAAAAATATAGATTATATTGTATGGATATTTCAAGTGAGAAAGTTATGAGCTCAAGGTTAGATGGTGGTCTAAGATAAAATAGTGGGAGAAAATTGTTGCCTGGTGAGAAAAACTCTATACTTTTATATAATATTATTCCACTTCAAATGAAATATCTATTTTTTTAATGCAATTCAACTGAACTACTTATAATATCTACATTTATAATTCCTTAAGAATAAATAATAATCTTATTGTTAGATCAGGAAGCATGATCAATATGTATGGTATGAATATCAAGGAGAATGTAGATCATGATTAATCATCGATGTATGATATGAAACATGTGGAATGGATATCAGTATGAATGATGGATATACTAAAAGAGGATAGTGTGGAGACTTTGTGTACATGTGAGATGGAGCACACCAGGATCTTTATATTCTACTTTTTTCTATATTCAAAGCTACTACGAGGATTAAAAAGAAAGGCTGAGAGAAAGATGGACATAATATAAAAACAAATGAAAAACAAGATTATAAAATTGAATTAAACTATATTCTAATCTATTCTATCACAACTTACATTATTTTAACTCTCTTCATGAATTGAGGAAATAAAAAAAAATTATATGCCCTTCACAATGCTGAGATTCTCATATCCCACTCAAAAATGATAAATAAAATTGTAAATTTCTCTGATACCACATAATGAGTTTGGTTCAGGTGTGTACAAACTAAACACAAGGATAATAAAGTTGAGCATAGGAACTAGGATAATAATAATCCTTTTTACTATTTTATCATATATAAATTTCACAAGTACATATAAACTCTCAAGTTCTTATAAACTAGGATATATGTATAACAATATTCTCCACAATTCACTCACAAAGCTATATTTGAATATATTGTTACAATAATATATTTGAATAACTAAAAATATAAATTATAATATAACCACTCCTATAAATACTTATTTACCAATGTAAATACTAATCCTTAATATTCCCCCCTTAGTGTTTACATGGGAAGAATGTATATCTTTAAGAATTGGCCTGAACATAATTGTATACCAACACATACTTTAGGTCTACATACTAATGCTTGAATCTTACTATCTATATCTTTTTACACATGAACACTAATGTGCAAAGGAACAATCCCACATTTACTCCATGCCACTATAATATATGTTTCACTAGATGATCATCTCTATCAAGAAGTAAGGTAGTCATATTATCTCTATATTAAGAAGTTTTTTATAGATAGCTTCCCTCTTATAAAATTGTTTGCCACATTCCATTATATCTACACTTTTCCTTTTCTACAAATATTAAGGGAATGAAAACACACACAAGTGATAAAATGAAATACTATGAGAAATAAATCCTCATTTTCATCTGTAGTCATATAAAATATGAAAATTGGTAGCTTGAGTGTGGCTTGTGACACCCAATCCATAGGTCCCTCTTACTTGCTCTCATGACCCTTCTAAACACTTTTTTTTCTTATTCCCAATCATTTATACGCTTCCAAAACTTGATTCCATCTTATATAGGATACATTTCCCATGATGATTCCATCCTCCTAGGTCCCATACATGTAGGACAAAGTACCCAACTTAGACTATAACATTGGACCTTAGGGTGTCCATTTCTAGCACTCCTATCCAATTGTATTTTTAACTCCAATGGTCATTTCCTTCTGTTTCCTATCCTTCTTCTTGTTATTCTAACATTAATATATTTGACCCATGACCAATAGATCTCTATAAAAATCCATTCAAATTTCATTTATAATGGGTTGGAAAATATCACAAAACAAGTAAGAATACAAGACTACTCAACCATATTTCTCTATTCTCTACATACAACTATCTAATATAGCCACAAGCTTATTCAAACCCTTAAACTAGTCCCTAGCCACCTTAATGACACCTATTTTTAGCATTTTTCATCTTCATACACATTATTGCATAAAGCACAACATGTGGGAGAACTATAAATGGCTTGATCCCTCTTTAAAGTATTAGTATGTAGGTAGTGTGCCCACACAAGGGGTGTGGACAAATGTTCAATGAATCTTACACACACTAACCTCACCCCCACTTTATTTCAAAGTTTGTGAAAGCACAATGGATTCTAGGGTTTGAAGACTAAATCAACTCTATAGAGAATTATATAGACATCCAACATCCAAAATTTCATAGGCAAGCTCACACAGGGGCAAAAAAAAACCCCAAAAAGATCAGGTCTCCTAGACAAAAATGGTATAAGAGGAATATAGCACTAGACCCCAAGGTGTCCTATTTTGGTACTCTTATCCTTTCATAAAATGAAAGTTAGATCTTGATTTGTGGCACTATCCTAGTCTTTCATAGTAAATTCTAGACCCTATCTTAGTCATCTCAGTCTGTTTCCAACTAAGTCTTATTTTCTCCATATTTATTACTATTTTTAGAAAGGCTCAAATTACAATTAAATTATACAAATCAACATCTTAATTATTATAATATTATTTACTAATTTAATTAACTCAGACCCTTAACTAAATTAGGAATAATACTCTAGTATTCTCAAAATTGTTAAATCATTTGGTGAACCTGACTTACTTCATTTACACATAAAAACCCTCGAAACCCTAGGATAAATTCCTTGCTGATTTCAAAATATTTTTATGATTTTTTACTTGTCTATTTAAATTATAAATTCAAAAACAAATTTAAAACTCCATTGTAATTTTAAAAAAAATATTTTTCTTCCAAACCCTAGTTGCATATACTAGGTCCCTTTAAATCAAGAATTTTCCAATATTTCTTTGATTTTTTACCTACATATTTAAATAAAAAATTCACATAAAATTTTATAGTAATTTTCAAAAAAATATTTTTCTTCCAAACCTTAGTTGCACATACTAGGTCCCTTTAAATTAAGAATTTTTCAATAAATTTTTTATTTTTTACCTACATATTTAAATAAAAAAATTCACATCAAGTTTTAAAATTCCATATTAATTTTAAAATAATTATTTTTCAAAACCCTAGTTACATATACTAGGTCCAATTTCTTTTGAGGTATCACCTTACATGTTTTTTAGCTTCATATCCTTCTAATGCATATTTTAGTTCATTGTTTATATTATATTTGTTTAATATTTTCTTCCATTATTCAAGATATTTTTCTTATGCCACCTAAGCTCCTTGCATCTCTTCCTATGAGATGAAGTGAAAGACTTAGTGTCAACCCCCATGAACTCACCCAAATTCCCTTAACACAACCATATACCATGGATAAACAACCAACTCAAGTTCCTATTATAGATCCTACACATCCAAATTACACCAATTTCCATAAGGATAATTTCAACAAGGAGTAGTTTGAGAATAAAAATGATGATACAAACATCAATGTTCATTATCCATCTATATTTGATAATGAATTTTTCCTCAACAAAGATTTGATCCTACAAATTTTTTGAGAAATACTCAGGGAACAACCCTAAGATCATACTCTTATCTTAAAATCTATCATGGAAATAAAAAAGGCTAAATAAGTTGAGTCTTTCATTCCTTTAGAGAATTTAATTGTAAATGACACTATGGTGGAAACTATGTCTCATCAACCCCTTATAGTATCCCAACCATCCTATGAGGCACCACTAGTTATGACTAGTACATCTTTGTTTCTTAATGTGGCAACCCTTGTGTAAGAGATAAAATCTCTTCAATCCAAGGTGATACATCTTGATCAAGGTGCTTATAGACCTATACAAGCTTTGGATTCTTTTGATCTACTTCATACACCATTGGCACATCATATTTCCTCTACACCCTTGCCACAAGGTTTTGTTCAACCCAAGCTCACTCTATATGATGTAAAGGGTGATCTAGGAACACATTTGAGATATTTTCATGTAGCATGCTTAGACTATATGTTAAATGATTGGTTACTAACCAATCTATTTCTATAGAGTCTAAAGGATTATGCTCTACAATGGTTCTATAGTCTACTAAATTAGTCGGTCAATGCATTTAATCCTTTAGCTAACATGTTCCTAGCTCTATTCAGTATTAATATTGGTGATAAGGTTTCCTATGCTCAAGTTACACAATAAAAATAAAGTTCAAATGAGAATCTCATAGATTATGTTCTTCGATATAAGACTATCTTGGCTAAGATGACTAGCCACATGGCCGATCAAGAGTTACAACATCTCTTCAAACAGAGTTTTCTACCATTTTTACATGAATCAATAATGTTCAAAATATTATCTTCCTTCACTGAGCTATGTCGTACACTAAAGGAAAGGTAATTCAAACTAATTTCAATAGGAAAACTCAAGTACACAAAGACATCAAAAACAAAAAAAAAAGAGTAACGTAAAACTCCCATACAAAGTAAATGTTAATGATAGCAAGAATCAAAATCAACCTACAATCAATGTGGTTTTAGAGCCCCTTCAATGAGTGGTTTTATCTACACCTCTTTAATGAACTTTATCCAATCTACTAGTATCTACAACTAGAGTTTTACAATAATTATTGAAATGTAACATCATATCACTCCCTCCTATTCAAGAATTTGATCCAACAAAGCCTCTTCCATGGGGATATGATCAAAATGCATTTTATGATTTTTATAGGGCACCAGGCCACACAATAAAAAGATGCAATAATTTAAAACACAAGATATAGGACTTGATATATGGAAACATTATTTATCTTATCACTCTAGTTGAGCCTCCTTAGGCAAAGCAAACATAAGATAAATATTATAAAATCTTTTTAGATCCTTTCCCATAGCATTCTAAACAAGATATAAGGGATACATCAGGTGTTCACCATGCATATCATGTACATCCTCCACTAGCCACATATTAGGCACCTTTAGTTGAGTTATACCATTTGAGCAACATGATTGGTGTATACAATTCTAGAGTTCTAGCTAGACCTTCTGTCTCCTTCTCAGAACAAGATATGGTTGAGGATGATTTGTATTATCATGCACTCTTTATCAGAGCCTACATTCATAATCATCCTATTCATAGTGTTCTCATAGACATTGGATCAAGTATAAACATGTGCACTATGACATTATTATAGCATTTGGGATACTTAAAGCAAGATATTACCTTAATGGACATAGTTATCAATGGATTCCGTGGGCACATATAAAGTTCATTGAGTGAGATTGTACTTTCTCTATAGATTGGTCCAACACATGTGGCCACACCATTTACTATTATTCTTAGTGCAAGAGTTTTTGATATGTTACTTGGTTGACCATGGATTCAAAAACTTCAAGCAATACCTTATGTATTTCATAAATTCATGAAATTTATTCATGTTAATTAAGTTGTTATAATTGGTGGAGTTCTATATGAGTTACTACTCCCCACTTCAGAGCCATCTACTACTTTGTAGTGACCAGTTTTAATTTCACCACTAGTTTTAGTTTCTTCACCAATTTTAGTTCTTCTAGTTTAGATTCATACATAGTCAAGGCCTTCTTTACAAGCATAGAGATTTCATACACTTCCATGAAGGTCTTTTTTTAAGTAGACACGTTTTTAGGATTCTAGATAGTTTATAGCTATAGTATTCACACCTAGGGTAGTATCATTAAGATATCATAAATTTTACACATAGAGCACATTTTTAGAGAGATTATCTACTACCATATGGGTCCCTAAGAGCCTTGAAATTACATCCACTTATCAGAGTTATAAGGGGACCCCATAGTCAATTTCTACTATAGATATTTTAGAGAATTTATAGAATACATAGATTTTAGATCCATAGTCTTAGCTCTTCCATCGTGTTTCACAATCATGCATAATCCCTCTCCTTGATACAAGACACCATGATATGGAGTCTCCCATGAGACTCATTAGTTAGTATCATTTATTCTCAATCTTGCTTGTACATAGCTTCTTTTTGCTTACTTGTACATAGTTTCTTAGTATTTCTTGTACATAGTGTCTTTTATGATTGATTGTACATAGCTCATATCAAAAATACCAAAAACAATATAAAAATTTCAAAATACAAAAACATTCAAATATGTCAAAATACCAAAAACAATATAACATTTCAAAATCCAAAAACATTCAAATAATTTCAAAATACAAAAACATTCAACTAACTCAAAATACCAAAAACATTTTAATTGTATGCATTATCCATGCTTTACATTTCTACTACCATGCTAGAATTACATTTTATTATTCTATATTATTATTTATCAATTTATCTACATTACCATACTTCACTTGTTCTTATTTGAGTGTGTATAGTGACATACATATCCTTGATTACTTAACTCTACCCATTGAGGGGGCATCCTAATTCTACATGTGAGACATACACTAATATATCTACCCCCTAGGAGCATCTTCTACATGACTACACCATCTAGGTTATGTCATTCCTACACCACACACTCTAGTTATCATGATGATGTACATGACTTACTAACTTACATAGATTACTCTATCAACATTCACTAGTATATAACACTTGTGTATTTCTTTGCATATACCTAGTTTTATACTACATGTCTTGCATACTTTCACTTCTTGCTTTGATTAGTTAGAGGCGATTGCATTTCCAATATTTTCATACTTTCCTTTATTTCTTTACACATCTAGATGTGATTGCATTTATTAATTCCTGCTCTATGTCTTGTAATTGCCTTAGGACATTTTCCAATATCCTTTGCTTATTCAAAATCCAAAAACATTCAAATAATTTCAAAATACAAAAACATTCGAATAACTCAAAATACCAAAAACATTTTAATTGTATGAATTATCCATGCTTTACATTTCTACTACCTTGTTAGACTTACATTTTATTGTTCTATATTATTATTTGTCAATTTATCTACATTACCATACTTCACTTGATCTTCTTTGAGTGTGTATAGTGACATACATATCCTTGATTACTTCACTCTACCCATTGAAGGGGCATCCTAATTATACATGTGAGACATACAATGATATATCTACCCCCTAGGAGCATCTTCTACATGACTACACCATCCAGGTTATGTCATTCCTACACCACACACTCTAGTTATCATGATGATGTACATGACTTACTAACTTACATAGATTAATCTATCAACATTCACTAGTATATAACACTTGTGTATTTCTTTGCATATACCTAGTTTTGTACTACATGTCTTGCATACTTTCACTTCTTGCTTTGATTAGTTAGAGGCGATTGCATTTCTAATATTTACATACTTTCCTTTATTTATTTACGTATCTAGATGTGATTTCATTTATTAATTCCTACTCTATGTCTTGTATTTGCCTTAGGACATTTGCCAATATCCTTTGCTTATACTCTTCTATGTGCTTGTGGCCCTTGTGCCAACCTTGCTTGTTTCTATTATATGTGTATATGGCATGTGAACATGCCTTGTATGCTTGGTTTCTAGTTTGATTTATTTTTAATTATTTTCAATGCCATGATCCACATCATGCATTATCTTACTTTCTTAGATGCCATGATGGACATCATGCTCCATCCCTCCTTAGACACTAACAACTAACATTTCTAGTTCTAGTTCAATACATTTCACATGTTATTAAATTATTATATCTATCTAAGCATACCCCTATTGATCTAATAATATCCATTACAAACCATGCTATATCTTGAGATATATTACTAATTATCATTATTATATCATGTATTTCATAGCATAACACACTTACAGGGCTCTTTCTTCTAATGGTAGTCATTAAATGGTCTTGATTCCTACCCTCAAAAGAGGGGGAAACAAATAGGGGTTTTATCACAAAGACAAGAGTTCCTACCAGTTTAAAAATTAGCTTTTAGAACACCCAAAATAATATCCATAGAACAAACTAGGTAGAACAAACTAGGTAGATAGTGATAATTATAGAATAGTCATCAGAAATAGCCTAGGTTAAGAGCACCAATATTGGACTATAGTGTCGAATAATAGGGTGTCCATTTTTTATGCTCCTATCCAAATAGGAAAAAACCATATTTTATAGAAAAAGATAGAAAAGTAAGTATAATTATGGTTTTATTAGCTATAGTTTAGTTTAAATCAGTAGTTTCAGTATAGTTTTTCTTAGAAAATATAAATATAGGGGGCAACATGCACAACATGATGGCTCTCACTTCCAATTTTAGATTAGGTAGTTGATATAACTTCCATATCAAAATCCATGTTTTAGACACCAGTGATTGGGGGAAATGTACACAATACATTTGACTTCTTTTCTTTCTAAGTTTAGTACATTACCTAGTTTTTCTCAATAGTTATGTGCCTTATTCCATCTACAGGTGGTTGGAATCATTTTTTAGTGGCTTCCACATAATTATATTGCCCAATTTTGGAGTGTATTTCATAAAAATCTAATCTCCTCCTTCCATGTTTGGCTAAGATTGGGCTAGTTTCTATTACACATTTGGCTATCTAGACCACATTATCAGATTACAGAGCATTCATGAGCTTTAGGAGCCATCTCATACAACACACATTCATACCAATATTAGTTTATAGCTTCACTTCATAGAGTAATTATGGAGCTAAAGGACTATCTATCCTTTGTATTTTTGATCCACCTACTCATAGGGATTGGACATACAGTCTAAACATCAATTAGATCATGTAAGATCACATAGCTTCACTTAGTGGGTGATGATGGAGCTAAAATTTTGGCCTTTGCATTATTGAGCCACTCTTGAGGAATTGAGCACTCAACTTAATTTTAAATATTAATCTTGGTACAACAAATACCTAGAATTACTCATCATTATCCATCATCAGAATAAATTTACACTTCACGATGTGCTCTCTCTACACATACCCAACATCACATAACTTCATGAGCTTCACCTCTATAGGTAAATTTAGGTATGTTTTCTACTTTTACTTTATCCTAGTATTTCACTTTGATCCATCTATATAATAAATGGGGAAAATATAGTCATATAAAATGTGAAAATTGGTAGCTTGAGTGTGGTTTGTGACACCCAACCCATAAGTCCCTTTTGCTTGCTTTCATGACCCTTCTAGACACCTTTTTGATTATTCCTAGTCATCCATAGGCTTCCAAAACTTTATTATATCTCAACCAAGCTAATTTACCATGATGATTATATCCCCCTAGGTCTCATACCTATAGGATAATAGTGCCCAAATTGGAATATAACATTAGACCCTAAGGTGTCCATTTTTAGCACTCTTATCTAATTATATTTTTAGCTCTAATAGTCATTTGTTTCTAGTTCCTATCCTTCTTCTTCTTGGCCTAACATAAATAAATTTGTCCTATGGCCAATATATCTCTATAAAATCCCATTCAAAGTTCATTTATAAGGGGTTGTAAAATATCACAAAGCAAGCAAGACTACAAGTAAGACTACTCAGGCATATTTCCCTATTCTCTATATATAACCATCCAATACAACAACAAGATTATTCAAACCTTTACACCAGTCCCTAACCACCTCAAGCACACCCAATTTTAGCATTTTACATCTTCATACACATTATTACACAAAACACATCAAGTGGGAGAACTACATATGGCTTGATCCCTCTTCAAAGTATTGGTATGTAGGCAACATGCCCACACAAGGGATGTGGATACAAATTCAATGCATCTTACACACACTAACCCCCCCTCTATCTCAAAGTGTGTCAAATCATAATGGATTCTAGGGTTTTAAAACTAAATCAACTCTATAAAAAATTTTTTAGACATTTAACATATAAAATTTCATAGGTGGACTCACACAGGGGTAGTGAATAAAACCCAAAAAGATTAGGTCTCTTAGATAATAGTGGTAAAAGAAGACTATAACACTAGAACCTAGGGTGTCATATTTTGGTACTCCTATCCTTTTATAAAATAAAAACTAGATCCTAATTTGTAACATTATCCTAGTCTCGTACAACAAATTTCATACCCTATCTTAGTCATCTCAATCTATTTCAAACTAAGTCTTATTATCTCTAGATTTATTACTATTTTTAGATAGGATCAATTTATAATTAAATTATGCAAATCAGTAGCTTAATTATTGAAATATTATTTACTAATTTAATTAACTCAGACCCTTAACTAAATTAAGAATAATACTCCAATATTCCCAAAACTATTAAATCATCATCTTATGTAGCCTTTGTTATGTTTATTGCCACTCAAACAAAAATAACATAGATATTTTACACTACCACTGAAGAACTATCCTTGGCATTAGATAATTTTTATTAAAGCACACCACCCTAAAAAAATGAAAAACCACACCACACATGTGAACACAAATGCTCTTTTATTCTTATTTAAACACACAAAATTCACCAAATCATCTGAGCCCCATCATTGGCAACTGACGAGAGGATCTAAAATCTCCAGTCTCTATTTCCTCCTTCCTCTAATTTTATAATCTACTTAGCACATGTGTTGATGAAACTCAGTTGTATGAAAATTTTAAGGAGAATCCCACCATAATATAGACATCATGTACAAGAAAAAATACATCAATAGAATAAATATTTATATATTTTACAATTTTTGACAATAGACCCAAAAAGACTTTGATTTTAGACTCTGACATAAAATTATGACTCTTTACAAAATGACTCAATAATCAATACTTTTGAATTTTTGATATGACTCTTTTGACAAAGTATACTACAAAACTATTTGAATAATTTAAAAAAAATGCTTAGAACACTAAGTTTCTAATTTCTAATTACTATAGACTAAAAATTAATATTTTACTACTTTCTACCAATTATAAAAATAAAGAATCAAGATTTAATATTCTAAATCTAAATGACTCACTAAGATTTAAACAAAACAAAACTTTATTTAGACCATCGAGGTAACCAAACTTTAATAAACAATTGACTTTGTTTTGTTTTATAGGATTTCCCTATATAAATTAAACACTTAATATTCTAAATAAAACTTAACTAATCTATAAACTATAAATCACATAATCAATCACCTATCTTTGTGAACAAAATGATGAGATATTTTTGTTTGCAATATCTTTTATCATTGCAAAAAATGGGAAAATAGAAGGCAACTTGGGAGCTTGAGATTAGATAAATGGATCTATTTTGAAAAATTTGAAACCAAGCTTGAAGGGACACACTAGTCTATACACAAGTTTATTACATGGATGAAAAGTGATGGTATAGGAAGATCTGAACCTAAACCTTTTATAGGAAAACTACATATTATATTGCATGGTGATTTCAAGGGAAGAAGTCACAAGATCAAGATTAGATGGTGGTTTGAGATAAAATGGTGAGAGAAAACTATTGACTGGCAATAAGAAATCTATACTTCAATTCAAGCTTCCACCACTTCAAATGAAACCTTTATTTTTTTTAATGTGATCCAACCAAATTTTTTACAATATCTACATCTATAATCCCTTGAGAAGAAAGAATAATCTATTTTTAGATTAGGAATCATGAGAAATATGTATGGTATGAATGTCAAGGAGAATGTAGATCACGATTAATCATTGATGCATGATATGAAACATGTGGAATGGATGGAAGTAAGAATGATGGATACATCAAAAGAGGATAGTGTGGAGACTTTGTATGTACATGATCTAGATCACACCAATTTTTTTATATTCCACCTTTTTATTCTCTTCATAGCTACTACCAAGATTAAAAAGAAAGGATGAGAGAAAGATGGATAAAATATATAAACAAACCAAAGAAAATAACCTATAAAATTGAATTAAACTATATTTTGATCTATTACATTATAACTTACATTATTTTAACTCTCTTCATGAATCAAGGCAATCAAAAAATTATAGATGCCCCTCATAATGTTTAGAATCCCATATCCATCTAATAAATGATAAATAGAATCATAAACTACTTTGACACCAGATAATGAGTCCGATTTAGGTCTATATAAATAAAACACATAGATAATAAAGTTGAACACATGAATTAGGATAATAATTATTCCTTTTTACTATTCTATCATACATAAATGTCACAAGTACATATAAGCTTTCAAGCTCCTATAATATAGGAGATAACTATAACAATATTTTCCATAATTCACTCACAAAGCTATATTCAAATACATTGTTACAATAATAATTTTGAATAAATAACAATATAACCTATAATAAAACCACTATTGTAAATACTCATTTACCAGACTAATCCTTAACACATTCAAATATTGGTAGGTGGGATAGTGATAGGGATCCATACAAATCCTAAGAGATGCATTTACCATTGATCATAGCCTTAACATGTGTTGCATGTGGAATTAAGATTACATTCAGAGTATTCAAGGGTTTTAATAAATTTGAGAGAGGTAACATAAGTACATAAACCCTCATCAATCAAGGCATTCTTGAATTGGATACCACTGATTTGAATGGTTATAAAGAGGGGAGGATCATGTGTACAAAGTAAAATCCCATCAAGAATCATAGAATTAATGGGTAATTTAAGAGAGAGAAGTGTTTATTAGTTTGTCAACATGTATAAACATCTCTTCAAATTATTATAAAATTTTATCTTATAACCCAGATAAGGTAGATTCCTATCTTATTAAGGGAGGATGAGGGATGTTCATTTCAAATAGGAGCTACATAAGGTGACTATGATGACACATGGAAGTTTGCATGAGTTCAAGAAATGGAATTTGAGATGGGAGATTAGTAAGTTCCATGATAGGATCCCAATCATCATAACCCATGAGGGCACTACTGGACAGAGGTACATAGTGTTAGAGGAGTTCCTCAGAGGTAAGAGTAGAAATGCATGTAAATTTGTGTTGATAGGATGTGAGAGGTTTGATTAGGGGATGAGTTGGTTGAATATCATGAGATGAGGTAGTTGATGTAGGTTTAAACAAGTGGTATTATAATATTTAGTATCATTGGTGATGGGTAAATAGGTTGAAAATTTTGTATAAATGGTATGATAAGTTTCTATAATTGGTTCATCAAAATAGATAAGGTCTTCTTGCCCCAAATATATTAGGTGGGTTGGGGAAGAATCTTAGATAATACAAAAAGTGTGAGATAATTGGTGATTATGGGTGGGATGAGAATCAATGAAGGAAACTACCCTTCACATACTAGTCATGTCAACCACATTATCTTTGAGAGTTAGGTCTATAAGACTATCAACATTATTAGTGGAACGAGTAGGCTTATCATTATTGTCTTGGTGATTTGGAAGAGGGTATTTGTAGATATCTATGTGAGCATTATCTTTGTTCAAATATTGAGATTTGATTTGTGTTTCATGAGATTTGAAGGAAACATCATAGGATTGTTGACATTTACAAATGAGAGAATCATGGTCAAAATTGGGACCAAGGAGGAAATCCATAGCTAAGTTACACAATTTCTTAGAAGTCCCATGAGAATGACCCTAACTAACATGAAACCAACATAATTTATTTTGATCATACCATGATTCCATGGGATGATTTGGATCAATCTCTCATAGAAGAGGCCTTGGTATACATTTTTGTAACTCTGCTAAAGATAAAAGTTTATGAACATTGATGTTATTTGATGAAGAAAAGTGAGGATTAGGGTTGTGGTTTAGAGGAGAAGATTGAATATTATGAATGGTATCATAAGAATCAATGAAACCATCATTATTAACAATATTATTTTTATTTTTTATGATCATATGAGTTCCCATAAAAGGTTGGGATGTCTCAAACTAATGCATGAGGAAATCTTGGAACTTGGCTTGGTTAATGGCCTCTTTCAAAGTTCATGAAGAGAGAGTCTAGATCCAATATTTCAACTTAGGATAGAGAGCATTGGTAAATATATGAAATATTTATCATCTTCGATGTTTTTTTCACACTTTTTAGACAAGGTATACCAATATTTGATGAAATCTTGTGCAGTTTCCATCTCAATTTTTTGGAAATTAATAAAATGAGCCAAGGTATTTTTCAAGGAGGTCACTAGTTTGGAACTCTTACACTAGAGCATTAACTAGATCTTAAAAAATAGTTATGAAATGAGATTTGAGTTGGTTATACCAATCTAAAGCATCTATAGAGAGAGTTTTTACTAATATATTTGTAGTTTAAAAGGTATTTAACTTGACCTAATATTTGTATAGATTTCCAAATGTTTTTAAGTGTAGGATAGGATCGGTTGACCCATTATAGTTAATGGTAGGGGTGATACCTCCTATATATGTTATAAATTTGAGGTGTAAGAGGTTCATTTTGAATGTTTTTGATTATTTTATTAACAAGAGGAGGTTGAGGGATAATATTGCACTAGTAATCCCTAAGGCAGGGGTGGGGGCATTTTTGTTGTGTACTCCCCATGGAACCTATTGAGGGTTAGTTTGGAGATGGATAAGATGATTTTGAATTTAAATCATTTGATTGTAATTATTATCTTGGAAATTATTCATTTGATTAAGAGTTTACAACAAAATTTGATGGTTTTGAGTGGTGTTATTCACATCATGTGAATCATTAGCACTAGTAGAAGGTTTAGAAGAAGAAACACTAGTGGCATGATTACCATGGGTAAAAAATGTTGTACTAATAGAGGAATTGATAATAACATGTCTTTTAAAAGTCCCATTAGATTTGGAACATACCATGTTAGTATAGATACTTGGCATGGAGGTTGAGGAAATTAAGGAAGAAGAGGTCATAGTATGAGAAGGGGTCAAAAGAGAAGGAAGAGGTTGAGAGGCAAAGAAGATATTGGCCCCAAATACATGTGAGAATGTGGGGGAAGGTGAATGGGGTTTTTTTTTTTACCACTTATCATAAGCTTATAAATAATAGAAGGGTATTTTCCTTAATGTTGAGGAAATTCATTAATAAAGAAAAGCATTTTTAGAGTATAATCTAATTTAGGTTGATCTTCTAAGGAGAAAAGAGGGTTGAAAATTGAAGATTTTTTAAGAGGGGACCCATAATTTTTAGTATTAGTGGCCACATGTACATTAATTTCATCTAGAGTAGGAGCCACAATCTATTTATCAGAAAACCTATTGAGGCTGGTAAATATCATCATATCTGTTAAGTTCAACTCAATGTTGTCCTCAAATAAGAAGTTCATGATGAGAGAGAAAGGTTAATAAGGATAAAGATGACGTAAATACAAAGGAGATAAAAAGGATACAAAATTTTATGTCAAATTTGTGTTATAACCTAGCATATAGAGAAGAATATAGATTCATTTATGTCAAATTTGTATTGCAAATAGGGGGATAAAATAGGCAAAGAAGGATAAATAGTCATATAGGTTGACTATGTTCTATAACCTAAATTATATAAATGTATAAATAGTCATTAATGTTGATTTTGTATTGTAGATATGGAGATAAAGTAGGCTAAAAAGGATACACAGTCATATAGGTCGACTGTATACTACTGATAAGTGAAAATATAGTCTATAAGAGATTTTATCAATTAGAATGATATCATTCTAAAACATTGAATTTTTTTTTAAATATAAGTGAAGTACGAATTAAATCAAACATATAAATAATTAGATCAATGTGAGTGATCCAATTAGGGTACATGACACAAAACCTTGCACCAAAAGTGGCCAATGCAAGTTTTTTCAATACAACATGCAATGATCAGATAACAAACAATCAACCAAAAAGTAAATGCTAAGTGGTCATCCTAAGTGTTATTAGATTATTATAAAGTGTTGATTCAAATGTGATAGGAGATTTAGTTTAAATAGGCAACTAGAAATTAGTTTATGGATGGTTTTAGGATATTTGGACTGAAAGGAATCTATGTTGGCAATAGTATTATCTTGATATTAGAGCCTACCTCCTCACTTCACAATTCCATAGTGATAAGTGTCTCAGGTGTTTTTCCAATATATACCATTAACCACAAATCTATACTTGGCTAGAAAACCAAGTTAGCTTCCCCCTTGGTGATGAAATCCAAGTAGGTAGGCCTTAGGAAGATAAATGTTTAAATGCATTTTGAATGTTATATGATTTAGTAGTGTACAAAAGAGTAAAATAGTGTAACTAGAAAGGTAATTTGAAAAACCACCTATTTAAACTATGTGAGTTACTATAATCATGTAAACAACTAAAACTTTCAAGGCTTACATTCACATTGAGTTCACTAGAATGTATGCAATGGGAAATGCATAAGATATATAAATCATTCCTAGCTTAGAGAAGATAAATCCTACTTACACTTTTAATTATGGATACATTGGATGATTGGGATCATGAACAAGATGGATCTACTATACCTTGATAAGGGATATCTTACCATAATAAATTCACTAGGGAGGGTTCCAAAGCCTTGAGTTAAGTAAAACTATGCAATAACCCTAACTAGGTCCTATGTTTTCTTATTCACGAAACTATTAACAAGTATTTTAGTTCTCACCAAATCTTGTGGCACAAAGTGGGGGTAATAAAAATTAAAATTAAACATTCATAGTAGACATATACTCACATCAATGTATACAAAATTATAATGCATGGGAGAGAAGTATAAATGCATATCTATCTACTCTTACAAAGGATTAATAAAGTTAAGAATACTCACCTTTGAAGATGAACCCACTAAGCCTTAATATCTCCCTTGGATAAATTTATTCACAAGAAGTTTTTATGGAATGTAAGGATGACAAGGATAAATTGGATATAGGCTACACAACCTATTAATAAATCCAAAAGGCTTCTCTACAAGACAAGATCTATATCTCCAAATAAAGTATGAAACCCTAAGATATGATCCTCAAGTATAATGGTGGATAAGAATATGTGTAATATATTTCTCTTCTTCCCTATTCTCTTATAAATTATTTAATGGATGTGTTTATATAGGCAGATCTAACCCTAATCCTTGCTGAAAGTCTAGGCCAATAAGGTCAACACAATCAACCTTGTATCATTATTGAAAAAACAAATTAGGTATTAGTCTAGGTTTTCCAAGGGCTGACATAAACCCTAAATATTTTTTATCAATTAGAGTACAATGTCGATGCGGCCAATGGTGTAATGGAAACCATAAAAAAATATTTTAGGCTAGGGAAGGGCTAATGAATGTAGAAAATGACTAGAAGAGGGTGCAAAATAGGATAAAAAGCTTAGGGAAATGTTTTTAGGAGATGGTTATATAGATAATAAGTGGTAATAATGGATAATAATCTTATGAAGCACTAATATTCTACTCACCCCTTTCTTAATACACACCTTAAGGCATGCACTTAGAGATATTGCAACTTGATGGGTTCCTGCAAGATAAAAAGTGTTAGTAATTGATAAAGTTTGAAAATATTATGTGTATACATAGAGCATATACATGACATATAAAATATTTTATCCATCCATATTGTGACCTAAGATATCATCATAATGTGACTCCTTTCCAATTCTTTAAAATGGAAAGCACTCTAATGGTATCATAGCTTGTAATCTAGTTTTATTCACAATTGGGATGAGTTAGGTGTGGTACTATGTAGGTAGTTTGAAGAAAAGAGTGACCACATATCACTGATGGAAAAACTTAAGACCATCAAAAGGGTTCCACATGAGCATATGGTCAACTTCAACTTTAGATTCTAGAGAACTTGGGACTGATTTCCACTCCTAGTAAGGTCTAATCCTAATAATTCATTCTCATATTTATTATGAGAAAGAAAATAATGATGTGTTCATAATGATTTAATCAATGGGAGGTATTGTATTATTGGATTCTTATGAGGTCATTGTGCATATAGAGAACTACTTGATTCAAGTAGGGAAAATTTCACCCATACCCCTTATGCCATTATATCTTGAGCCCCCATGCATAATTTCATCTTCCCTACCTCACATTCTAATTCTAACCACCATTCTTATTATTTTTAGTCCCCTAATTCCATAAAATTATTTTCCCTTATTAAAGAGATTTGGAAATGATCTAGTGGCACTCAAAAGGTAATAAATTTTTCATTCCATGCTTTACCAACCTTTCAAATAGTAATATCAATTGAATAGGCCTCCCTACCAACATGTTCCTCAAACTTAGAACCAAATCACACATAATAGACTTTCCTATGCACCAAATACTAACACTATAATCACTTATAGATCTCTTTTACCTATGTAAAATAACACGGTATAAGACTATGAATGGTTCTATCTAAGTGATCAAACACATGATCAAGTCATGTGTGTGAATGGAGCAAAAAATGAGGCACTTACAATGAAAAATGCACTACCTTCTCATGAGCCTCCATCTATTTCATATCAACTAAGGTATGAACCAAAGGCATGAATGTAAGAGCAGGATGAATCTACCTTCTTAAATTAGTAGGAAGGTAAATTCAACTATGTGAATCAGAATGAAGTGTTGAGTGAAAGAAGCAACCCAATAAATTTTAACACAAGATTTAGAAAGAGAGAAATGGTGGAGGAACCTTTTTATCCAAAACATTCAACTTCTACACCCCAAGTTTAGTGCATATATTTTTAAGTCAAAACACTTATACAACCTTTGGTGCACATAGAATAAGTTACATAGAAATAAATCTAGCCCTATACTAGTGTGTTGGTGTGAGAAGAGACTAAAATTTAAAAGGGGAAAATTAAAGGGACTCAAATCAACTTTAATATAGTCAAGCATATGAATAATATTGGAGTATATGTTTCCATGTGGGATGCTCTTATTATTCCTTCTGAAAGAAATTTGTTACTAGATGCCCTAATGAGCTTCCAACCTCATGATCCATTATATAATGAACCTAGTGTGCACACAAGTCTATTTCAACTTAAGGAATAAGTGTGCATAAATAATAAGCCACCCCAATTATACATCTCTCTAATTATGTGTGAACATATCATACATAATTATATGCTAAAATCAGGACCAAACAACTCAATCATGCTAAACAAAATCATAGGCATGCTAGGCATATTTTATTCTTCCATCTCAAAAGGGGTTATCCAATTGGATGGGACAATGGTCAAAATTGTGGGAATTATCAAGGATATGAATCTCACTCTACATGCATGTTAGATCCTTTCCATTGTGTTGTTATATACCTCTCTTGAGATTTCATTATAAATGTAGGAAAATATCTATCCTTAGATTGGTCACATATGTTACTCTGAAATAGATATGGGACCAAGGTGACCATCAAAGCCAAGCCTATCTCAAAGAATCAAATCAATCCCTACACTCCTAGCTTATTTGATGTGAGTTGTACCTTATTCAATCAAGAGGGGAACTCAATTATTCATGAAACCACCACACACATTAAAGAGGTCCAAAATGACTTACTTGATGAATGGTCATGTGAGCACTATGAGTGATATCCATATGGTAATGTAGGAGAAACAAGACTAGGCACATAATGTATTTTCAAGGACACCTTATTACCTAACCTTTTAAAGGCATAATAAGACCTCGAAGGCATATGTAAATTATATTTTTATGGATCCTAGAGAAAAATGATAGAGGAGTCAGTGTTATAATGGTCTTCCCTCAAAGGGATAAATATTTCCATGTGTTTAGATTTCACTTTGGTTGCACAAACAATGTTGTCAAGTATGAAGCACTGATCCAAAGTTTCTAATTAGTGCATAAGAAAGGAATCAAGGTGATGCAATATTTTGTATATAATGAGATAGTGGTAAACTAGGTCAAAACATGGAACATATATAAAAATATTTTTTTAAGAGCTTGAAAACATAGGTCATGGGACATGATCAAAGGGTTGGATTCTTTCAATATCGATTCCGTACTAAGGGCATAGAATGATGGCATTGATAGGCTCAAAACTATATGTGTTTAGTATGATTTCTTACTTAGTATATAGAATTGGTATAGATAGCTCATAAGAGTTAAAGTTAGACTAGTAGTCCCAAATAATGCAAGTAATTGGCAAGTGTTCAAGAGTGATTAATAAATTGTCAACTTACTACAAGAAAAAGTTAAGTTCTATACCAATAATAAACCTCAACTCCAATCTCAATATGAAGATTAGAACATTCAAATAAATGGAGATAAACTACCTATGGGGTTATTCATTCTTGAAATCATCTTTAATTCTAATTACTAGCTAAAAGGCAAGAGGAAAAACATGATAGTGAAGGAAAAAATATTTAGGCTAGTGTCCATCTCTAATGATAAGCTCTTAAAACATGGTAAAGTATGATGCCCATCTGAAGCCAAATATTTAATTGAGTTAAGTAGAAGTTATGATGGCATATTTTCATGGAGCTATAAAGACCTCAGAGGCTTTGATCTAAGCTTAGCCCAACATATGATTGAGCTTGACCCCAATAGTAAGCTAATTAAGCAAAAGAAAAGGCCATTTAACCCAAATCTTGATCCCTTAATGAGGAAGGATCTCTCAAATCTCATTGAGGATAACATGATATTTATAATCAAACATTATTCATGGGTGGACAATCTAGTCTTATGTGTAAGAAGAATGAAGATATTCAATTTTGAATAGATTTCATGGACCTCAATAAGGCCTCCCTTAAAGACCACTACCACCTCCACCAATGGATAAATTTTTGAAAACATTCATAGATGTAGAAAGGTTTTCACTATTGGATGGTTATTTAGGCTATAACTAGGTGTTTTTGTGAGAGTGTGATCAGTTTAAAACCACCTTCACCACCAAGTGGGGTACCCTCACATACTAAAGGATGCCTTTTGGTTTGATAAAAGCAAGAAATAATTTATAGAAGGACATGGATATGGCATTCAAGTGGATCCTCAAAAAAATCATCTTGGTTTACCTTGATGATATAAATATTTTATCAAAGTGTGTAATGGATCATTTGGGTCACCTAGAGTAAGTCTTTGAAAAATGCAAAGAGTTTTGGATCTATTTGAACCCAAACAAGTGCATAATCATAATGCATGTATCCAAACTCTTAGGACAAATCATCTCCAAAAAAGGAACTCATAATTAACCCTAAGTTAGTAAAATCCATTATATCACTCCCTTTCCCATGTCACAATAAGGGTCTCTAAAGCTTCTTAGAAAAGATAAATTTTTTCAAAAGGTTTGTGTCAAGTTTCAAAACTCTAGTCAAGAAACTTACCTCTATGATTAAGAATATTGTTGCATTCATCTAGAGCCAATAAGGCTAAAGTAGCTTCAAGGCCATCAAGCATGACATTGAAAAATCTACTACATTGATAAACCTAGATTACAATAAGGATTTCATCCTTTATGCATTTAATAGAGCTAAAGTCATCTCAACTATTATTGCATAATAGAACAATGGTCAACAAGATTATCCTATCACTTTATTTATCTATGTACTCAAATATTATGAGATACACTATAGCTTTATAGAGAACCATACCCTCACAATAAAAAGAGTTCTTGAAACATTCAGGTATATACTCTCTAATAATAAGATCTAACTCATGGTATCACACTTGAGCATAAAAGAGTTCTTACTTAAAAAGGACATAGGTGATAAGAGAGAAATTTGGGTCACAAAGGTGATGGAATATGCCATAGACATCAAAATCACCAAGATGGTGCAAAGCAAAGGACTCTATGATCATCCAGTAGAGGATGTGAAGAATAAAGACTACACATTTCTTATACTACATGAGAGCCAACTGGAAGATGAAGGTACCCAAACAAATTAGACTGAGAGCATGAAGATCTTACTTTAGATTGACTTATATCCATAGGTCTTGAATAAATACAAATTTAGGCACTTTGGATTTCAAGACATTCCTTATGTGTTTTTTAATGGTGCACTTTTTATAAGAGATGTCAATAAAATCCTCTTGTAATTCATAAAAAAAATTAGGTGAACAAGATCTTAGAGGTTTTCCATGATGGATCATCAAGAGGTCATTATTTTTCTAAAACCACCATGGTGAAAATAATGTAAAATGGGTATTATTGGCCACATTTATTCAAAGATGAGCATGATGGGTGTGAGTTTGTAAGAAACATGCCTTATTTTTAGGCAAGCAAAAATTAGTATCCCTACCCTTGTACCTAATACAAGTTGATCAATCTTTTACACCTTGGGGCCTAAAATTCATTGGCATGATAAATCCACTGTCAAACATTGGAAATAAATGGATCCTCATGGAAAACAACTACTTCAAAATGTATATGGAGGAAATAACACTCAAAGGATCTAATGAGGTCTCCATTATAGAATTATATGAAAGCATTGTCATAAGATTTGGTATTTTAGCCACTATTATCTTAAATAATGCACTAGATTTTCTTAGAGCCAAGATCAATGAATGGGTGGTTGGACATAGCTTCCACCTAAGCACCTTCTCAAAATATTATTCCCAAGGTAATGGTTTAGCCAAATAAACTAACAAAAACTTGGTTCATATCATTAAATGAATCATGGAAGATAATTAATGATCCTGGCAAACCAAGCTCAAGCTAACCCTCTGAGCAGATCTTATAATGCCAAAAAAAAGGTACTATGGAATTTACCCTTCATGTTAGTCTATGTAAGGGAAGAAAAGATTCCCTCATCTCTTGAATTACCTTTACTAGATATAGCTCATCAATTAGAAGTGCATGACAGGGATTCCATGACAGTAAGGTTAACCAAACTGATGGATCTCAAAGAACTCAAAGCATAGGCCATGCACACTATATATATTTAGCAGGTGTAGACTAAGAGAACATTCAATAAAATTGATACTAATATAATCTTAAATGAAGGAGACTTGATACTCAAATAGGACATAGATATATCAAGGATAAAAAGCATACAAAGTTTGATGCTTTATGTAGTGGCCCATATACCATAGTCAGTTGCAAGAAAGCTAATACATATCATATTACAAAGCTAAACATAGAAGTGTTTCCCATCCCAATAAATGGTATTAACCTCAAGAACTATAACTTATGATAATGAACACCCTTTTAAATAGTAGTTTAGATGTTTTAATCTTCCCTAAGTGCCACATGCACATGATATTATTTAGAATAGTTTCATTTCCTCCAAATACTTATGTGTAGTTTTATTATCTTAGTTTTGTCATTACTCTAAGATCCATTAAAAATAATTTTTCTCATTATTTTTCCTTATGGAAGGTATCTTAGTTAATTATAAGTTTTAGTGGTATTCTCACATATAATCAAAATAAGGGGAAAGAAGAGCAAGGGATTCTATATGACTCTGTACCTAATGGATTGCTTTAAGTCTATTAGGTTCCTTCTTAGTAATAAAGTAACTGATATAGGTCACTAAAAGTGTTGACTTTACAAGTCACCCCTTCACTAGGTGATGAAATCATAAGGACCACATAAATAGTCATGTGCTTATTTAGTTTTTAGTTCTCTAAAAAATCAAGTCTACACATAGACACTTCCTATCTATGCCCACACTTGACACTTAACTTGGGTTTGTACATCAACTAAGTGTTAATCCATACCCATAAATATTTCCTAAGGTGTACCCCATGAAAATATCCTTCATCACATAAACATGGAATATAATTAAGAGCATTTGGGTCTCTTCAACTTTAATCAATGTAAGAGGTAAGTGCACAAGGAGCAGTTCTAAATCATGAAGAACATACTTAAGATCTTCCATCTTCTTACATGACCTCATTAAAATACTTCCTCACACTTAAATAATGAATTCCTATGATAATTCAAAAGAGTATATTGGTTCATTGCGAATTTCCATAGAAAATCACCCTCATCATCCTTCACAAGATCACAATCACACCATGTAGCTAACTTTTTATGCAACCTTTAGTGCACACCCTTTGCATAGATTATACTTAAATATCTATGTGAAATCACATAAAAGACTCTAAAAATAAGGGCGTACACATGGAAAAGTGCATATATGGTCCCAAAAGGGGGCATTCAAAATAGATCCATTTCTTATGTAATATGATGAGGTAGAACCCAAATATACACTATGTAATACCATGTCAATAGGCTAGTCCAAGTGGGTTGGTAGGTGACTGCCATAAATAGAGATAGTAGTTAAGCCTAATTGGACATAAAAAGGATTTTATTAGAAAAAAATCAATGTATTGAAGCTTTCATAGTTTTATAATATGATTACATGCTACCCTTGGATACCAAATGTCCTTCATTCTTAGAAAAACATTTAGATCCATGAGTGACATTCCAACTACTTCAATAATCAAATTGTCAGATCTAGGTTAGACAAGCATGGATTATAGTAGTTATTTCAAATATATTAATGATATTAAACTAACCATGAGCTTTGTTTTGAGTTTTTAAATTCAAGTCCTTACCTACCACCTCTGATAGTGAATTGATCATGTAGCACTTTGTATTGTGCTATATAAACCCTGATTTTTATTGTAAAAATGGTTGACATATTTAGATTAGTGTAACAGTGCCAAAATTTTCCCTCTAAATACCCCTATCCTAGTATCACAAATCTCTACCTATTGAGTGTGTAATATTTCCTTTAAACTTGAGATTAATAAAAAATGATTTACTTTTATTCATTCTCTACATTATGTGTACACTATTGGTTATTGATCTATATATGTGGATGTTCATCCCTCTCTTTATTGTCCTCCTTTCACACCTCTACACAAAACCAAAAGTCCTTGTAGATCATATTTTATGTATACACAAGTCTGCATAGGCATTATTTATGGACCATTTGTCATCCCTCTTATTATTGCATTATATTCCCTTACCTCCGTGTAAAACACTTATACATTGTGTCTAGTTTGAGTTTTATATATTAAACCTATTAATTTTATTATGTCATTAAGTTTGTGAGGTTATCACTCTTTTCTAGGTGCATCATCTTTTTCATTTCAGCAATCTCTTACCTTTTTTCTCTTTTTCCCCTTGTTAACTTTAGGTTTAACACTACCTATATATTTCATTCTTTTCTTTATAGGTCTATGCACTAGTCTTAAAATATGTGTATCTATAGTATAAGGAAGCTACCCTACTTTGGAGTTTCATCCCAAGGATTTAAAGAGTCCCACACTTTGGGGGATGGTCCCATTGTTATATTAAGACACCAAATAGTTCTCCAATGCGTAAGTCTAAGGTGTTAGGTGTGGAAGAGTTATACATAATCAAGCACAAGATCCATTCACACATGGGTGTATGTTTTGAGTGATAACAACACCATCATACATAATTATAGAGTCTCAACCAACACTAACTTGATGAATTTAATATCTACAGGAATGGGGGATACCTAAAATTCTTCCCAAAATGAACTCACATTAGCATTGAGAAAACACAAATAATTATACAAAACTTCTCAATTAGATTTGACATAAAAATAGAGTATATTCAAATATAACAAAAGTATATTTATGGTCCGACTTTGATTTTGACCAAGCAAAAGTAAGAGTTATGATCCAAATTTGCTTTTGACCATTTGATTGACACATGTCAAAACTGATAAACATGTAATAGGAACATGTGGAATGTGGTGGAATTTTATTAATAATGTCATACATACTATTATAATCCTACATGTTATGCATTAAGAAACCTATTATAGTTATGATAACCTAAGTTAACTTAATGTTAGTGCAAATAGAATATTATATCAACACCCCCCTTAAGTGTAACTTAAGGAGGAATATATAAAATAAGAAGTATATTAATCCTATAAAATGGGTTTCAAAAAAAATAGATGTTGAGTTATCCATGTAAAAATTTCATCGAAAAAAATGGGATACAAAATAAGATCTCTAGAAAACCTAGTAAAATAACAAAGTGACTGGAGGTGTTGAAATATGACACAAGGCATCCCAATAATTAGTAAAAAAATGTTAAATAAGGTACATTCAATGGAATATCACATAAAATGTATTGGGCAGGATAACCCACCATTGAAGACTATAATGGGTGGGCCGATATACCACTAAATACATACTATATGGGATAAAATCCATCACTAAAAAATGTGAAAGAATTATAACAACATTAGATCATTGATCCATCACATAAAAATTAACTAGGTGGATTGATCTACCACTAAAGGAATTTCATGTGAATGGATTTATGAATTACTCATTTTTTTCATGAGTGTTATAAATACACTACTTGTTGAGAAGTTTTATCATTGATTTCAAGGTTTATGTCACTGATGTGAAGGTGTCTCTCGTAAATATACATGGTGAGAAGTCTATGAGATATGAGCTTATGTGCTTGATGTGACAAGGAAACCATGTGACAAGAAGGCAACCTAATGTATTTCTACTAAGATAGAATTCGAAGGCAACCTAATGATTCCTTTATTGGTTATTGTTAAGGTTTTTTTAGTGGTGTAAGAGTTCTATCTGATGAATGTTCTTGTTTGATAGCATCATTGAGGTAAGCATGTTTGTGTCTTGAGAAGCCTAGTCATAACAAGCATATTCATATCATGAGCATGTGAATGGTGAGAATTAATATGTATGTGCATAGGTATGACATTATTTTAGGAGCATATAATTCATGTGATCAAGGTGTAGAATCATAAAATAGTGTTTAAAGATCAGTTGTCAAGCTTCAAGTGCTTGAGAAACCTAGTCATGGCACTAGTCATAACATGTAAAGTCCTAGTGAGAAGGTTTTATCATGGTGGATTTGTGAGATGGATGAATAAAGGTATAAGAGGATTTCTTGATCATGTATTTGAGGCATTTAGGCACTCATATTAGTCTTAGGGTGAGTCTACAAGGGTAGGACCTACAAATCAATTATGCACCTACACCCCTCCTAGACCCTACCTGACCTAATGAGGAATCATGATCTATTGTTAAGACACATGAAATATGTATGTCAATGGTTGAAAATGGTAAGAGTTTGTATGACATTTATATGAGGTGTTTATATCTTGGATAGTGGTTATAAGGATAGTTTCAAAGACTAATGTGGTTTGCTACTAGACAACAAAGAGAGAGATGGTGGTCAAATGAGGTTTGAAATTTAGATTTCAAGATAAGAATGAGAATGTGAGAATTTAAAATGGTGTGATATATTTTATTATGTGTTTTGACCAAGTATGAGGTCAAATTTTGATTTTTTAGGCTTGAAAAAGTGTTTTAAGGTCTCTCAAGTGCACAAGATGAAGAGTTATCTACACGAGAAGGTTTTTTAAGTGTTTATTGGCACATGTAACCTCTGCATGAGAATTTAATATATTTATGGTATATTTTTAAGGCTCATAGATCAAAATTATATGAATTAGTTATTGGATTAAGGGGCTATGCTTTATGTATTATTGTTAAGAGTAGAAATAGGCTTAAACCCTCCTAAAACCTTAATAAGAACATGATGTTTAAAATATTGATAAAAATAGACGAAAATGGTCTCAAAGGACTTGAAAAATTATTTTATCTTGTATTAAACTCTCCCAAGCACCTTCAGGTGTAATTGAGTTGTCAGGTGTGTCAGTAGACACTATAGGAAAGTACACATTTCTTAAAGATTTATTATAACATTCAGAGTTGACTAAATCAAAGCATGAAAATAATTAAATGGAGAAGGTTGATAATTTTATTTTATTTACATGGTTTTTTCTATAAAAATTATATCCCTTCGGTGTGCTAAAACCATCATCCAAGTTGACTAGTCACTAATAGACCTAATGATGGAAATAGTGAGAAATCCAAGCAGTAGTGAAATGGTGATTAGTGATGTGATATCATGGAATAGGGATGAAACCAAGTGCATGGATATGTTTTTTAGTAATTATAAGACATGATCATGTATAGTATAAGTTATATAAGTTAGTTTTTATAGTGAAAAAAATTTCTCACAAGTTGACTTGTCTAACTTAGTGAGGTATATGCATAGTGAGGTTATGAGATTGGTCTATAAGACCAATATTGTAATTTGACCAAATTATATTTATATTTTTTAATGTCTTAATTATATAATAGGATCATATAAATGAATTATAAGTCATTTAATATGTATATACATGTGTTTAAGGTCATTGTCACCATGACTGTGCTTCAAGGCAAACTGGCAGTTCTGGGTAAGCAAGTTACTACAATGAGTTTGAGGATCTATGCCATAAGTGGAAGTATATAATGTATATGGTGATTTTTTTTTGAATTTTATTTTTTATTTAACATTTTTATTGAGTAAAATTAGTTAAAATATTTAATCCAAAATGGCTTGTCTGGCTGAGTGAGGTCTATGAAAGAGAAGGTCAACAAATTGGTCTACAAGACCAATAGTTTCCATTATAGATTATGATATATGTATTAGAGGATATTATAAGTATGTTTTAGGATCATTTTCATACATTTTAATTAATTTATTTTTTTCTTTTAGGTGTTATAAGTTTAAGTTTCCATGACTATGTTTTGAGGCTAGTTGACAGTTCAAAGTAAGCTTTTTGTAGAGAAGAGTTTGAGCTCATATATCCTAAGTTTAAGTATCTAATGAATTTTATGATGAAATTAGGTCATAAATTTTATTATTATGTGATTTATTTTTATTTTTATCTATCAATTTTTTTAATTCTTCATTTATTCTAGACATAATTTTGTGTGTATGAAGGCCTATTGTGAATAGTGTTTTGAGAAGGGGTTAAAGTGTTGGTTAGAATTGAAAGGTGTTATGGATTATACATGATATTATTATAGGTATATTTTATTTTTATATGATATGTTTATTATGTGTGTTTATTTTAAAAATGTTCCAAGTAAGGTAAAGTGTAATGTGTCCTAAAAGTAGACCTAATAAAATTAGGTCTTCATGAGACCTAAAGATGAAATAAGGCCTAATTGAGGTATGCTAGACCTAAAGGGACTCAAATAACATTTAATTAATGTTTATGAGATGTATTAATATCTATTACATGTATTAAATAATATTTTAATGGTGTTTTATCGACTAAGAAGTATATGAACATGAGGCTTGTATATATACAAGGCAATTTTAGGCCTATTTGTGAATGAGAGAGCAAGTGAATAAAATAATATATTGGTGAGTAGAATGAGGTATTTTAGACCATAATAGGTATGTATATTTTTAGTGACAAATATTTTATATAATTTATATGTATTAATATCAAGGTAATATGACCTAATCAGTCTTGAAGAGACCTATTTGAGCAAAGAGACCTAGAAGGTAGTTTGAGAGGGCTAAGAGTGTGAAGAGATAAATAGGTGTTAATCATCAATTGGTTGATAAAAAATTTGTCCTAAATTTGATCAAATAAATTATGTTTATGATTTATTTTTCATTCATATATGGGTTTTATGCCTCCTTTCAAGTTAGTACTTGCTAAAGCCTAACTGAGTTAGTGCTTAGCTAGTTGGGGTTGGTGTTCCATGTGAAGTTGGTGATTCACTAAATTTAGTGTTTTTATTATAGTAATGTATTAAATTTGCATAAATAAATAGGTTTTATTCCCATTTCAGGTTTTCCACATATGTGATTTTTTCTTGTATTCCATACTTATGTAAATAGGTGTTTATACATGCTAAATCTATATGCTTGTTTGAATGGTTCATGATTGCTTGAGTGAAATTGATAAGAAATATTTTTAAATATTTATTCACACCCCATCCCCTCTCATTAATTTTTATTCCAACATTTGGTATTAGAGTAGGACTTTTGAAGTAGGCCTAATATCCTAAATGAGATCCTAGAAGCAAGGATGGCTAGTCAACAAGCTTAAGGTGGTTTCTCTACTAGTAAGGCTCCATTATTCAATGGGAATAATTATTATTTTTAGAGAATAATAATTAAGAAATATATAATTTCAATGGGTCATGACATATGGTAGTCAGTTATTGATGGATACACCCCACCTCCTACACCACCAACTAATATAGTAGGCAAGAAGGAAAGTAAGATCAACTCTAAGGCAACAAATACCATTATATGTGGCCTACCAGAGGTAGAGTTTTTGAGGGTGATTAAATATGATTCAGCCAAGGTAATATGGTAAAAATTAAATAATATCTATGAAGGAGATACCAAGGTGAAGATGGCCAAGTTATAGATCCACCAAAAATAGTTTGAAAGTCTAAAGATGAAACCATTGCATCTTACTTATTGAAGATTGATGAAGTTTTAAATGTAATTATAGGATTGGGAGAAGAATTAAAAGAGTCTAAAATTGTTCAAAAGGTATTGATATCACTAACTCCTAAGTTTGATTATAAGGTGTCTAAAATAAAAGAGATGCAAGATTTGGATGAACTAGAAATGGATGGGCTTCATAGCATCTTGACTGGCTATGAGATGAGAATAAATGAAGGAAGACCTCTTAAGAAAGAAGAAACATTCAAAGCTAATAATAAGTCAAAATTCAAGAAGTTCAAGGATGAGGTATGTTCATATGTTGATGATGATGAACTAATAGCTATGTTTTCTAGGAAGTTGAGGTTTAGATGTAGTAGGTACAAGGTTAAGTTAACTTTCAGATGTTTCAATTGTAGTAATATTGGTCACTTTGCATCCAATGTCCAAATAAGGATAAAACTAATAATGATGAAGAATATGATGAACATCATAGATATGATAGGAAGGTCTATAATCCTAATAAGTACAAGAAAGATTTCAAGAAGTATGAAGGTAGGAAAGGGTCATTCAAGAACATGAGAAGTTTCTACACCAAATAAGATAATAACTCATCAATGTGACACAAGTACATTTAATAGTGATGATGGTAGTAATGAACTTGAACACGGTAATAATGAAACCTTATTCATGGACATAGAAATAGATAATTAGGGCTACTCAAATTGGAAAGGCCTTATGGTTGATGAAGAATAAAATGAAGAAGAAGTTGGAGTGAACCTTGAGGTAAAATTAGTGGGTGCTATAGAGGATGAAGTTTCAAATAAACAAGAAACATAAACTAATATAATTAGTTAAGGATTATGAAGATTAGATTTGTTTTTTTGAGAAGAGATTGTGTAACACATCCAAGGAGTATGTTGAGATCATCAATCATATTGAAGCACAAATGGAGATAGTCATTGAAATCCTAAAGGTTAAAGTAGAAGAATGCACCAGGTATGAAACTGAAGTAAAATCCATGAAATCTAAGTTTAATCAAGCATCTAGAAATTTTAAGACATTTGTGAAGTTTGAAAAGAGTATTGATACTCTAGATAACATCCTGAGTTATCAGAAAGCTAAAAATGATAAAATAGGTCTTGGTTTCAAAGAAGACCAAAAAGAGGCAACTCAAGTCAAGGATAAAGCTAATGAAGATAAGTATATCAACGTGAAGAGACCAATTATATAATCTAATGCTATTAGGTATTCTAATTCATTCAATGGTTACTATTTTGTATGCAGTTAGTTTGGTCATAGAGCAAGAGTAGAAGACCCTCCAAGAATGAGTACTCATGGGACTATAGAAGGAGTCACATTTCACATAAGTTAAGAGGTATGAATGAGGTGGTTTACTACAATTGTCATAATGTGAGAGACATTTAAATATTCTAACCTAATAGAGTTATAAGGTCATTAAGTCAATAAAGAGGGTTGAAACATCTAGAGTGTAAGAGAGAAGTCAAATGAATGTGTGGAAACCAAGACATTAAAGGTTGTTCATGATCAATCTATAATCTCAAATGGAATGTTTGCCATGGTATAAAAAACTTGAAATGATAGATCAAGTCATGAATGTCTATTTTTAGCTCATATTGATGATCAAATATTTGATGAAGAGGTCAAGCCTATAATTCCAATCAAGCCTAAAAGGATACTAAAGGATAGTAAGTCTTATGAGAACATGGAGATCTAGGAATCTCCTAAGCTTGTGTTGTTTTAGTGCCCTATGGAAAGAGGTGAATCCATTAGGATTCATGGAGACACTCTTTAGTTATTAGAAGCATGGTGTATTTTTGGTTTGAGGGGTATCTATTCATAATATTGATTGAGATTGGTCTATGTTGATAAGTGGTCTTGTAATTTGAGTTCATTTGAAGGAGGTATGCATGGATTAAGGGTGATCATGTTCCTATAATGATTCATATTCTATGCATTGAGATTTTGTTTCAAGAATGAGTGGTTTTAGAAGATTTATCATGTATGACCCTTTATCATTAATGTCAAAAGGGGGAGAAATTTTAAGAAGGTAGATTGACCAGATTGAGGGAGTTGAAAGTGACCAGATTGAAAAATGTTTTACCATCAATGAAAAAGGGGGATTTTATTGAGAAGTGTTATCATTGATGTCATTTGATGTCAAGGTTGATGTCATTGATTTAAAGGTGCATCTAGTAAATATACATGGTGAGAAGTTTGTGAGATATGATCTTGTGTGTTTGATGTGATAAGGAAGCCATATGACAAGAAGTCAACCTAATGTCTTTCTATATTGGTTATTTTAAAGTTTTTTTTAGTGGTTTAGGAGATATGTCTAATGAATGTTATTATTTTATATCATCATTAAAGTAATCATGTTTGAGTACTAGTCTTTGAATACAAGGTGTCTTAAGAAGCCTAGTCATAACAAGCATAGTCATATCATGAGCATGTGCATAGTGATAATTAAGAGGAATGTACATAGTCATGACATTATTTTAAGAGAATTTAAGGTATGTGAGAAAGGTGTAGAATCATTAAAGAGTGTTTTAAGATAAGTTTTCAAGCTTCAAGTGCTTGAGAAACCTAGTCATAGCATGTAAAGTCATAGTGAGAAGGTTTGAGCATGATGGCTTGGTGAGATGGATGCACAAAGGCATAAGAGGATATATTAATATTTATTGAGAATGTATATGAGGCACTTCAATTTCAGGTATTTATTAGGGTTATATGAGGGTCTAAGCCTATTTCCACTCTTAACAATCATTCATAAAGCATATCCCCTTAATACAAAAAGTAATGCCTAGAATTTTGATCTAGGATCCTTACCCACCTACCATGAATATATTAGGTTATCATTAGAAGTATTCACATGCCAATTAATACTTAGAAAACCTTCTTATGTAGATAAATCTTCATCATGTGCACTTGAGAGACTTTAAAACACTTTTTCAAGCATAAACCTTCGAACATTGAACTTAGACTTTGTCAACACACTTGGGAAAATATATCAAACCAATAAAATTTCTAAAAGTCTCATTATTATATTTAAATATAAATCTCATACCTCATTTGGCCACCATCTCTATCTTTACTCTCTAGACCTTGACCTGCAAACCACACTAATACTTGAAACTATCCTTCTAACCATTGTCTGAGATCTCAACACCTCATATAGATGATATAAAACCTATTAAAATAATCAACCACTACCATTTTAATATATTTTAATTCCTTTATTTTTTTCTTTCAAGTTTTATAAGTTCAATTTTTCATGAATGTGATTTGAGGCTAGTTGCCAATTCAAAGTGAACTTTTTGTAGAGAATAGTTTGAGCCTGTATATATTGAGTTGAACTATCTAATGAATTTTATGATTACCCTAAGGTCATAAGGTTTATTAATATGTTATTTATTTTTATGTTTATTTGTAAAAAATTTGTTTGTTTTTAATTTTTTATATACAAACTTTTTGTGTGTATGAAGGCCTATTGTGAACAATGTTTGGAGAAGGGGTTCAAGTGGTGGTTAGACTGGAAATGTGTTATTAAGTATATATGAGATTATTATAGGTATATTTGATTTTTATATGTTATTTTAATACCATGTTTTTATTTTTAAAGTGTTCTAAGGAAGGTAAATTTTAATGTGTCCTAAATGTAGACCTAATAGAATTAGGTCTTCATGAGACCTAAAGATGAAATAAGGCACAATTTAGGTATATCAGACCTAAAAGGACTAAAATAACATTTGATTCATGTTTATTATATGTCCTAAGATATATTTCATGGCATACCTAAGAGGTTAAGTGTTTTTTTTTACTAATAAGTATATGAGCAAGAGGTTTATATATATACACACACACACACACACAAGTTAATTTTAGGCCTATTTGTAAATGAGAGTGCAAGTGAATAAAATAATATATTGGTGAGTAGAATGAGATATTTTAGACCTTAATAGGTTTATATAGGATCAATGATGAATATTTTATATATATTATATGTATTATTATCAAGTTTATATGACCTAATCTGTCTTGAAGAGACCTAATTGAGTGAAGAGACCTAGAAGGCAGTTTGAGAGGGCTAAGAGTGTGAAGAGATGAAGAGGTGGTCATCATCAGTTGGTTGATAAATAAGGTGTCATAAAGGTGATAAAATATATAATGTATCTTATTTGGTGCTAATTCATCTAGGAGGTTGGTGCCTCCTTGCATGTTGGTACTTGCTAAAACATAGCTGAGTTGGTGCTCCATGTGAAGTTGGTGCTTAACTAAATTTGGTATTTGTATTATAGGAATATATTCCATTTTCATATATCAGTGGGTTTTATTCCCATTTATGGTTTCTCACATATGTGATGTGTTCTTGTTTTCCATGCTTATGTGGATAGGTGTTTATGCATGCTAAATCTATATGCTTGTTTGAATGGTTCATGATTGCTTAAGTGAAATTGATAATAAAGTTATTTAAATAATAATTCACCCCCCATTATCAATTTTTATTCCAATAATACTCAATAAAAAAATAACTAATAGATTATGGGGATTCTAGATGGTAACATTATCAAGTGAAGTGCCAAAATTATAAAAGATTACATCAAACTTAAATAAACAATTTTCTGAAGCAAATGTTGTAATTTTCCAAGGGTTATCAAGGGACATAACACCCAAATAAATTAATATAACTACATAAACCCCCCATATTTAAAAATGTGTGGAGTGGATGAATATATATGTATGAGTGGTTCAAGTCCATTAATCGAACACCAAAGAATGAGAAAATCTAGGGATATTAGAAACTTTTCACTAAAAGGAGGAAAATTGATTGTCAAGGTGTCAAAGAGTATAAAAATAAGTCTCTCAAAAATACCATGGAACTAATAGTGATGATATTACATAAAATTTGAGAAAAGGTTACAAAAAAATAATGCACAGACATATGAAGGTAGATTAGGCTATAAAAACACAACAAAACCCTCATGACACTTTAGAAATTAGTATGATTATAATGACCCCAAAAACAAAAAATGAAGACATAAAATAATTGTATACACTATAATATATTCAAATAAGATACCATCTATATATCAACAAAATTCCATATCAATGTGAGATTTTTTCCAAAATAAGGGATCACTACCAAAAAGAGTTTCTGCAAAACATAGGGAACAATACTATCTAAAATGATCAATATTACATATAAATTATATTTATTATGCCACCAAAACTAATCTAAGATCCATAAAAATGATGTTGATGATGCCACCAAAACTAATATGAGATATATATTCAACAAACATGGATGGTAGTTGAGAATTTTTGCATGTGATCTAGTGCCATGTGCACAAATGGTGAATGTAAAGAATAATATGAATATGTGTCAAGATTTTCATACTTGAATAAAGTGTCTCAAGTATCTCATATATTATAAGGCATGCATAATGACCCATGTGTCTCTTAATATCCTCATGAAGAGTGGAGTGAACAAAAACATGGGAATGTGCATGAAGTGGAATTGATTAAGAACCATTTTCTATATATCCAATACCATGACCAAAAATCCAAATAACAGGCTATATAGTGGTAATAATTCCATATAAACTATTATGAATGCCCTAAATTTCTCTATATCGACCCATGGAGCATAGTAAATGGTAGTCAATCCTAATTTTGTGTTTCTATATTTTACTCTATTATTTATTTAAAAAATGAATGTTATGTAATAGGTATAAAAATTGATAGATATATTTAGATTGTAAAATATGACATTCAATCCTAAATATCAACATAAACATAGAATTGACTGCAATTGGAATTGAAATTGACAAGTGATATATGCTAAAAATAGTACGTACAACTAAATATAAGATACTTATATTTTGTAATTTTTGGTTGATTATAATTTATATATGATAATGAGAAATAGAGAAAGAAAATACTATGACAACTCAGATCTAGAGATAAGATCTATTGATATTTTTATTTAGGTCCACACTCCTTGGACAACAGTGTAAACTAGTCATATCCATTGACTATAGATTTGTCTACTTTGGTTGTGATGAATTTATGATTGTACCACCACTTTCACCTATGTATGTTGTGAGGGATGAGATATTTTGATTCTATTATATCTACATATTGTTGGGAGGATATAAACCGGAAGCACACAATTTGATTACCAAACCAAGCAACTTAATATGCGGAAATTAACCAGATTCACCAAGTAACTAGAATTCAGAATAACACAGCATATGAGAGACAATACCAATTGTATTAACACTTTATACAGAAAAGAATACAATAAAGAAGATGCCACTTCTTCTCCACCACCTTACAGAGGTTTCCCACACCTCAAGTGAATAGTAATTCTTCTCCCAAAAGCTCTCCCTCTCACAGGTCCCAACACCCAACTCAAAATACAGAGTTGGTGTTCACCTCCCGTGCTCCACGTACACCACAAGTGCTCCACGCACTCCACAAGCACTCCACGTGCTCCACAAGTACTCAAGGTACTTCAAGTAGATCTCCCATGAATCTGCAACAACCTGCAATTCAACAGACCATACTTATGGAAGGAACTCCCTTGCCTTCCTCTTGCTCTATCTGAGTACACACCTGTACTCCAAGTAGATCCTACCTGATACTTCTCCCTGTTGTGTTGCTGTCTGTATGACCTTGCACACCTGCAAATCAAACAATGGTTCTGCTCACCTGTGAACCTCGACCTTGCACACACATACACCTGCAGATCAATGATCTTACTTACCATGTAGATCTCCTATATAGGCCATGCAACTGTGACCAAGATCCTACACTCTTGAAGAACCCAGCTGGCTCTCCAATCCAGCACCAACACACCTGGTACTGAGGCACTAGGAGGAACGCACCATTGCTCTACCTCACACACAGAAGGAGCTTATAATTATGCTCTCTTACTCCCTAGCACACTTTTCCAATACAACCATGAGTCTATTATATAGATCTCATCCAAACAATGATTAGACATCTAATTACAATAATTAGATCCGCAGCTATGAGTCTAAAATTAGCACTCATCATGCAAACACTTGGTTCGTTAGCTAACTGCCCATAAATAGCTCGCAGTCGAACCACACAGGCGACCGACGCCGGTCCCTGTCTGCCTGGAGGTGACCGACGTCGGCCGATATATGACCGACGTCGGTTGCTTCTCTATGCTCTCCCACCGACGTCGGCTGATCAGACCGACCCCAACTTCTTCTGCAACTCAGCAACCTTCAGCTACCTCCTCTCTTGTTTGCATCAGTGAAGCTTTTAGCTCCATAATCCTAACAATCTCCCACTTGGAGATAAACAGCTGCACTGTACCTGTACCTGTACTCCGTCTAATCTGTTTCCTGGTTTGTATCCCTCTTCAAGCTCCCACCTGAAGACAACCCACCACACATCCCGTGGTGTACCACCTGTCATCCGAGTACCCTGCCACATCCAAACCTACAACACCTGTAGTGAAGTCCTGACCCTGCGTATCATGAATCCCTGCTGCCGGTCCCTCTCAGAATACCTGAGAACCCACTTCCCCGAATTGGCTCCTAACTCTCTGACAGCTCCCACTGCATGGGAATACTCAGGTCTATACCAGACCTCATGTGATTTCGGACACTGTACCTGTCCAGCCCTTAGTGTGCTCCGGTTCTGCATCCTAAACCTCACCAACACCTAATTCACATCAGCTCCCACTCGAGACAAAATCAACCTGTGATCTCCATGCCTCCCATGTCAAAGAATTCCGCTGCTCCAAACTCCTCCTGACATGCCACTGAACTAATCTTACCCTTAGCTCAGCAAAACCCTGTATGTACACCCCTGCTAGCTAGCATACTATCCACATACAGCAACAGAATGATGTCGCGACTCATCATCCCCCTGGTAAGACAAAACCATAGTAGTTACCCTGACATTGACTGAAGCCATGCTCCGTCCTCCACCTGTCAAAACCTGTACCACTGTCCTGCAGCTCCACAAGACCATATAACCTGGTCTTCCGTCTCACGTAACCGTTCTCTCTATTCTTCTACTAAGGTATCCATTCATCTCTATGCTTTCATACCTGCTGGCAACTCTACCAAAACACACCTGTCTAGTTCTCCTCCAAGGAATCACATCCTCATCCATGCCAAGCTCACACCTGTTTCCTGGATCCTTCCTGCTCTACAATCAGCAACATGTATAAAGAAGAGGAACAATGAATTTGAGGGCCTACTTACACCTTCAGTCCTCCATATGGGTGTTTGAGACTCCTTGACAGCTTGCTGTCCACCCAAAATCCGTTACAGTGACCGACCTCGGTCACTCCACAGTCTGCATCCGACTGACGTAGGTTCCATGCGTCTGTACCTGACTACCAACCTGCCAGCGCTGGTGTCCCTGCTGCCGACGTCGGTCCTCTGACCGACATCGGTCTTACATACTGCCGACGTCGGTCTCATGACCGACATCGGTCTTACCCTGCCCGACATCACCGGCTTCGGTCTGCACATGACCGACCTCGGCACCTGTCTGTCCGACACCGGTTCCTCCTAACCGACATCGGTACCTGTGTTCACCTGTGAGTGATGACTTTTTACCCGTGAGCTTCTTTGAATCAAAACCCATGTCCAAACTGCCCTGCTCAGAAGTATCCAGCCACATCCACTGGGTTCTGTCTGCCATCTCCTCCATAAACACCAAGGCTTTCCAGTTCTTAAGCCTGTCAAATATATCTGTCTTCCGCTTAAGAACATGCATCTCCTTCCTGCTCATGTGACCAAGCCTACGAAGCCACATCTCCGCAACAAAAGAAGAATCAGTAATATAAACAAGTAGATAAAGGATACCTGTTTTCTTACCACCAGCTAATTCAAGTGCATCCGCTATGAGAGTTCTTGTGCATCTCTCATCACCCAATCTTTCTGAAGAAATTAGCCATATCTCCAAACCTGGGACCTGCATGACCTTCATCAACACCTGTGTGTTGGCCGCCTGCAATTTCAGCTTCACTTCCCCTTTGCCAATTCTTTGGCAAGGCTTACCAGCTCCTGTACCTAGAACTGCATGGAAAGAGGCAACCGAATCTTTTATCCAAGATTCAACTTTATCCAAGAAACCTCCAAGAACATCCTGTGCAATAACACCTGCAACATCTACTTCTTCAGTTTCTTCATGCTGATCTGCTACCAACCAACAATAATCTTTTACCTGCTCTTTCTTTCCATAGGACCGTGAGTGACCATCTGTGCTTTTCAACTCCTCCATTCTTAGCTTACTATGATCTGTTGTTGCTCTACTCCCACTCGATCAGAAACCCCTGAGAGTGCCCTGTAACCAAACACAAAACTTGCTTCCTCCAACCTTAGCTCTGATACCACTTGTTGGTATCAAGCTATGAGCCAACAACCTTGCTCTGATACCACTTGTTGGGAGGATATAAACCGGAAGCACACAATTTGATTACCAAACCAAGCAACTTAATATGCGGAAATTAACCAGATTCACCAAGTAACTAGAATTCAGAATAACACAACATATGAGAGACAATACCAATTGTATTAACACTTTATACAGAAAAGAATACAATAAAGAAGATGCCACTTCTTCTCCACCACCTTACAGAGGTTTCCCACACCTCAAGTGAACAGTAATTCTTCTCCCAAAAGCTCTCCCTCTCACAGGTCCCAACACCCAACTCAAAATACAGAGTTGGTGTTCACCTCCCGTGCTCCACGCACACCACAAGTGCTCCACGCACTCCACAAGCACTCCACGTGCTCCACAAGTACTCAAGGTACTTCAAGTAGATCTCCCATGAATCTGCAACAACCTACAATTCAACAGACCATACTTATGGAAGGAACTCCCTTGCCTTCCTCTTGCTCTATCCGAGTACACACCTGTACTCCAAGTAGATCCTGCCTGATACTGCTCCCTGTTGTGTTGCTGTCTGTATGACCTTGCACACCTACAAATTAAACAATGGTTCTGCTCACCTGTGAACCTCGACCTTGCACACACATACACCTGCAGATCAATGATCTTACTTACCATGTAGATCTCCTATATAGGCCATGCAACTGTGACCAAGATCCTACACTCTTGAAGAACCCAGCTGGCTCTCCAATCCAGCACCAACACACCTGGTACTGAGGCACTAGGAGGAACGCACCATTGCTCTACCTCACACACAGAAGGAGCTTATAATTATGCTCTCTTACTCCCTAGCACACTTTTCCAATACAACCATGAGTCTATTAAATAGATCTCATCCAAATAATGATTAGACATCTAATTACAATAATTAGATCCGCAGCTATGAGTCTAAAATTAGCACTCATCATGCAAACACTTGGTTCGTTAGCTAACTGCCCGTAAATAGCTCGCAGTCGAACCACACAGGTGACCGACGCCGGTCCCTGTCCGCCTGGAGGTGACCGACGTCGGCCGATATATGACCGACGTCGGTTGCTTCTCTATGCTCTCCCGCCGACGTCGGTTGATCAGACCGACCCCAACTTCTTCTGCAACTCAGCAACCTTCAGCTACCTCCTCTCCTGTTTACATCAGTGAAGCTTTTAGCTCCACAATCCTAACACATATAAGTCATTATTTTCCTTATTTTTGCCTTGGAACCCCTAAGGGTAATTTTTTGAGCTTAAAACTTGAAAAAAGAGAAGGGAAGTGTAATGGGTTGAGTTAAACCCAATCACCTCCATTGATAATTGACCAATGTTTTTGTATCCAAATAATCTAAGGATGGAATCAATCCACATGTAGTTCTCCCACATAGAGAAATTGTGTAATATGACTATATGTATGTAACTAGAATTTTGGTTTAGATACTTGAAAATGTTAGCTATTGACTTTATTTGAAATTATTCAGACTTGATTTAAGACTACTCCTGGTGATTGATATTAAATTTTTGAAGAATGGGGAATAATTTATAAATGTATATTATTTTTAAAGACATATGCCAATTAGAAATCAAATCCCTTTTAAATAATATTTTGATTAGATTATATAGTGAAACTTTTTGATAATTTCCTTTATTCAACCTTGTGAAATATGTGGGAAGAACCAAATGAATATTTCAAATTTATAAACTATAAATTAAATGATGTGGGTATGGGGCTAATCTAGATGGATAGATCAATGGTAGATAACATATATAACTAGTGTGGACATATCTCAAAAAATTAGGGGCAATTGTCTTGAGGTTAGAATAGTTTGAGAGATGATATAAGATAATTTGAGCATTGAATTAGAAATTCTATAAAGTAGTGATGGAAAAATGAGGGGTCAAGCCTGCATATGGATAAATGGCTAGAGGAATGGTGAATAAGATTCATGTATTTGGGTGTAAGTTAAGTGGTTTAAGATTACATCAAGAATTAACATTGTCAAGTACATGTAACTAGATTTAGGTATCTACTTTTACCCCCATCACCCCTATTTATTATAGTAATGAAATTAATAAAGTAAAGTATAAAAAATACCTAAGTGTGTACAACACACTTTGTATTTGATAGGAAACTCCAATTTTAGAAGATACTTATTTTATCAAACACTGCAAGAACACATGGAGTATTCATTTTACATATTTAAAATTTTTAAAAATTGAAACTAAAAAAATTGAAAATTTAAAGGAGAGTAAGGAAGGAGTACACTTATAAAGAGAATAAACTATATTGCCTTGTATCCTATAAAATATGATTAAATTTTGGATACATATTCCCCCTTGTTAAATCACTTGGAGATATGGTTATTCTTGTTGATCCAATTTAAAATTGAGAGTGATCAAGTCACAATTTTTAATAACTAATCAAGCCCTTGAGTTGGAAAAATTCATGTTCCAACTCTCATGAATGGGAAAAATTACCCAATGTAATAATCCAAACAAGTGGAACCACAATCAGTTTTCTAGAAGTGAATGATGCCAAGGCCATTAAGTGTCACTATACTTGAACATACATCAACTGAAACAAAAAGGTGGAATCACACATTAGGTTTGATAAAATTAATTCCAAGGCTATGGAGTGGAATTAGTCTTGAATGTACATTACTCTAACATAATGAATAAGACTATTTTAGATGGATATATATTATACTTACATGACTAAAAGATAATGAATAATATTCATGCCTCCATCATGACCTCAATGTTTATAGATCTGAATAAATATTTTTACATTGAATTTGTGAACTATATTTTATTTGATATGTGCATGAACCAATATCAAGCCTTTTGAATTTTAAAATTGCATATATGTGCATGAAAAAGTATCATACCCCATGAATTTATGCAAAAATGATATAGAATTACACATATATATTCTCAATTGTAACTGTGTGTGAAACGTGTAATTGTAATCTTGTAACTATTTTTTATATGAATATGCATCCAAGTGTGTATGAATATGTACTCAAGTATTTGTGAAGTGATGCATATGCATGTCATATGCCCCCAATACGTATATCAATGTGTTAATATTTGTCATGTATCTAATTTATAAGTTATTTTGAATATTTGAAGCCTATACTCTATCATGAATTCTCATTTTTTAAATTTATTTTGAATCTTTGAAAATTGTACTCTGTCATGAATTCTAATTTTTTAATTTATTTTGAATATTGAAAATTTATTCTATCATGATTTCTAATTTCTGAATTTAATTTTAATCTTTTAAATTTGTATTATGTCATAGATTCTACTTTTTGGAATTTAATTTGAATAATTGAAACCTATACTTTTCATGAATTGTAATTTTTTAATTTTATTTGAGTCTTTGAAACTTGTATTTTGTCATAGAGTCTAATTATTTCAATAATTTGATTTTTTGAAACCTATATTATATCATATAATTTTATTTTTCTATTCATGTAAGTTTGAATCTCTAAGACAAGCCCACTATAATGTATTTTTTTTGAGATGGTAGATGTAGATTGCATGTCATTCATATCAAAAGAAGAGTTCACTATATCATGTGATAAAGATAGAATCATGTATAATCATGTCAACATGTGGAGATTATGTCATCATAACAATATAAATGTCATTGAATCATGTATCTAACTATGTTATGTGAGGCATACAAGTGTTATGTCTAAATAAATATAGTAATGAGGCATGTAACAAATTAACCATATTTGAATAAGACTACATAGTAAAAGTGCATGATATGGATCATTGTACCACTAATCAAACTTAACAAACACAATGAACACACCATAAAATGTCATGTAATATCACACATAAGGAGAAGGGATGCATACATGATACATGTTCAAATGTTGTACATATAAGGAAACATCATATACATAAGGCCAAGGGACACATAAAATTATACATATTCAAATGTCACACATATTAATCAAATTTTGCACACATAGGGCCAAGGGCCACATAAAATAAGCAAGCAATGTCTAGAATATCATGAAATAAAGTTAAAAATTATTGAAGGAGCATGTAACAAGTGAAAAATATTCTAAGTTGTTCATATGTATCTATGTCACATAATAGAAAAATATCATCTCCATGTAATGTAGTGTAAGATATGAGTAACTAGTAATACACTTGTAAGATATGTAGCTAAACATGGTAGAGATGATATAAATAAATATATCTTATGATAATGTAACCTATATAATAATATGCCACCAAGATAGGCATGACCACTAGGTAGAATGGAATCCAACATCTTTAAATCCATATATTAAATGTATGTCTTGCATCAAACTCATATACCTCATAAAATACATCTATGTATGAAAAGGAATATGCTATTGACCAAAATATGTGATAAATAACATATCTAAAAGAAGTAAACTAGAAAATCATGTCATCTCAAGTCTTAATAATTTATTTTTGATAATGTTTTTTATATTTTTAAAATATTTGAATGTTTTTGAATTTTTGACATATTTGATTTTTTTTACATATTTGAAAGAAAAAGAAACTAGCCTATGATATCATCAATGGGAGAACCATAGTGAAATACTATATTATATAGCTGGAAGGTGAATCTATTTGAACAAAAATTGATACATGTAAATGAATCAAAGTCTGAAAAGGAATTTGATGTTGTAACATAGCTATATTGATTAGTGCTCATAAAATCTCTTGTAATATGTGTAACTCTAGAGGGAGTTGGATTTGGTGGGATATGTTATATATTATGATAAGTTATTGTTATGATAAAATTGGCATAATAACCTTCACACAGTCAACCTCCTAAGGTCTAGCTGAGAAAACTAATGAATAGATAATAGGTTGATTGGCCTCAAGATTAGGTAGAGATAAAAGAATGAGATTTTGGATGATGGGTGTAAAAATATGCTAATGATGATATTATAATAATTATTTTTCATCATGTTTCTCATTGATATTAGATAACTAAGAGGATACAAAAATATAAGGTCCCTCGATATGAGCGAGGACAAGATATCATAGTTGTAGGTCTATACTAGGTATGAAAAACTAGGTGTAATTAGGCTTGATGACCCTATGGAATTGATCAAATCTATTGGGATGACTATATAAAATAAAAATCATGAATGAAATAAATGAAATATGATGAGGCTAATTCTAAGTAAGAAGATAAGAAGAATGATAGAGGTTTAGACTTGAAGATATTTACATTCACAACCTCACATATGAATAGGTCTAATTATGGGTTGTGCCTCTACATGGTATTGCTTGTCAATAATGTTGAGTTGGTCAATGATGATGTGTGTAATGGGAGTGAAATATAAAAAAATATTTTAATTTTATTGTTTCTTACACAACAAGCCCCATTTAAAAACTAAAAATAGGGACCTCTTTTTTGCTCTGGAGTCTATTATTATGTCTTGAAGGAGTTTGGTGGTTTCACTTTTTTAAAGTGGCCTCCTTGGGAGTGATTTTTCTAAAGATGTGAATATTTAAAATCTGAATGTATCCATTATTTTATTCAAGTTTGAATAATTTACATTATAAACACTTGGCATATAAATTACATTTAGGATTGCATTGATTCAAAAACCCAAATTTGCATGATCATATTAAGTCTTGGTCTATATTCATGTTTTTGTTTTGAAACATATTTAAATATTCCTTTTAGACCATTTCACCTTGGATTTATGAAAAAAATCTAACTATTTCAGAGTTTTCTATCTCTTTTTCTGAGTAATGTAGTAATTTTTTACTTTAATTTTAAGTTGGTTGACTAGGTGTTCATATAAATTTATTATTTTACTTAGTCACTTTTCTATATAATGGATAAGATTGGATTTAAATTGGTGAATTTGGGCTTCCTTTTATGATAATTTTTATTTTTTCATGATTTCATTCAACTTTTCACCTTAGCCATTTATTTTCAAAAACTTAGCCACTTGCTTTTATAAATTTGATGTTACTAATTAGGCCTTTATTTATCTTGCCCATAGGTACCCAAAGCATTTATTGTGCCACACAAAACCCTTTCACAACTCTAGGTAGCCTTGACCTGTTCAAAACATGTTTTGACACTTAGTCAATTTTTGATAATTTCTCTTGGAGCTACGTGGCACTTTTATACCTCTTTAAAGACTTAGCTAGTTTTGAAAAAAATTCCTAGAGACACATGTTAAATTTACATTTCTTTGAGATTTAGTCAATTTATTCAAAATTTTCATATGGCCACATGGCATCTTTTTGATACTCCATGGGGCTTAATCAATTCAAAATATTTTCTCAGGAGCCTCTAGCTTATCAATATCCTCTGGGCAAACAAATTAGTAGGATGTTACCACATGGTACAATCCCAGTGATCTATTATCCTAGCCAATTTCATATATTACAAGACCCTCCAATAAAATATATTAGTGGGATGCTACTACGTGACATGATATTAATGTCCTACTATCCCAAGGTGTCCATAAAAATATGAAATCTCTCAATCCTTTGAGTTAGTGGGATGTCACCACATGAAAACATCTTGATACTCCATAGACCTATGATAGGTCATGTAATCCAGAAAACCATCTAAGTTATAGGTGAGTGAGATTGTGATGCATGGCATGATCTCATTACATCATAATTACAATATTATTCCAAAGCATAAATATCCTGGTAGGCTGAGAAAAAGCCACATGGCCATGGAAATGATAGAGGTAACCAGTAAGGTAAAACCCAGGGAGGATGACAAGCTACCAAATGGCAAAGTGGGACCCACTAAAAATAGATAATATAACATCAAATGAAAAGTAATGTGAAGTCATAATGGATTCATATAGCATCAATGATGTCATAAGAGTGACATGGACTAAGATTTGTATCCCATCTGGTCATCAAAACCATCAAAATCCAAAATTTAACTATGCATCCAATCTAATGGATATAATCAATTATTTAATGGCTCCAACTGGTGAAGTAATTGAGAGGTGTGGCCTAGTAGATAAATATATCAAAAATCAAGTCCAATCCCAAACACCTTCTCTAATGAACAAAAAATGGGTAGATTCAATTAAAAATCTTTAATAAGGCATAAATCAAGGTTGTGACATGCACATTGAAATCAGGTGAGGAGCTAAAAGACAAAATTTAGCCATAAAGAGACATGGAAAGTGTTTATGTATAAGCATAGAGTGGAAATACTAATGAAATTCTAATGACCTTATACTTTTAGAGTTTAATTAGGTATCTACAATAGCATGGTTGAGCTAGCAGTTCTATCAAAACCTTAATTATGCCTTTTAATCACATTGGTGATTTCTTATAACCACCCAAATAGTGAAATGAATTTGAAACTCCTTGTAATTATGTGTCTATATAATATCAGCTTCTATGTTTTATTAAGGGTTAGTTATTTTTATTTTTAAAAGTAGAGTAGTGGACTAGACATGATTGGATTCTTCACAGTTAGTAGACCAAGTATTTTTCATTTTTTATTAGCATAGTGTTTTCCTTATTGTTATGAAAAAAAGTTTATAGTTGAATGGTTGTTGTAAATATTACCACTATTAATCAACAAGAAACATCTTGATATTTAGATTTTTGTGTACCAAATGGCTATTTCCTACACATTTTTATGGTGGTTATGTTCCTCTTTATTCACAATAACATATCCTTAGACTTTCACACCATCCTTTAGCTAGAGTTGTGCTAGGTTTGGCTCAGCTAAGGATTGGTCTATATGATATTTATTCAATTAGACACTACAACTTCATATCTATGACATTAATGCTTTTCTTCCATTTTCCTCTTTCTTTTAATAGTGTGTTAACTTATGACTAATATGAATCTAATTATAATACTAAATCATCATTTTTGAATGTATTCTATCACTATTTAAGCATTATTAAATAGATTATAGGTGGACTAATTGAGTTCCATAGTGTCTATAGATTAAGCCATCATCTATAGTCAGTTTCATTGGAGCCCCTTGAAATGGAATTATTACAATCAATGAACTAAGTTACCATTCATACTAAAACTTGGTAACCAAGACCTTGGCTAGATTTGTTCACTCAAATTTTATTTCATGAGAGATGGGAATTAACAACCCCTACCTATTATTGGTCATGTCAAAATACCTCTCAATAAATTTCAATGTTGATGTCACTTTGAATATTGTTACCTTGAACATGGGATCTAACTCTAACAAAAATAATTAGTCTATGGAGATATGGTTGCTCTGAGATTGTCATATAAGAGGAAAGTCAAAGTTGTGGTGAATGAATGAATCATAAATATTGTTTTTGGTTATGGCTTGAAAGAGTGTACTTTGTTAATAACTAATATATCATATACATAAAATACACATAAATATTAAATAGATCATTTTTTATTATTTTTATGGAAGGAATTACTCTGAATTACCTACCACTTATAGGGGGATACATCCTTATTAGATTAACACTCTAATTTATTTGTACTTATTTGGATGCATTACAATGTCCTATGCCCCTCTATTAATACTATTCTAATATATCCCACTCTTCCATTCTATACATGTGGGATTATTCCTCTATGATATTATTATTCATTACTATTCATACTACTATTACATTCCAATATTCTACCCCCAATATACATTAAATTCACCTACTTAGGTATATTACATTCCATCCCCCTTGAACTATTTTACCATTGAAACATGAGAATGATTACATATCAAAAATATTTAGAAGACTAGATGGAGGCACATTTATGCATATTTTTTTACTTCCACTTCTTACACCTATGTCGAGATATAAGTATGTAGATCAACAAGGTGAACATGAGCACCATAACCAAATATTGAATTTGAAGCAAGGTGATCATCATCTAAAATCAAGAATAAGGATGCTCAAAATAATTTTATTGGGATCTAATGGAGGATACATGCAATACTCCTTAGAATTATTATTTACACACATTATTTTTGGAGTGGCTAACCCTAACAAAGAATGCATAATTTTTTTTGAAGCATTGGTGGTCAATATGGGCTCATCGGTGGCATGCTTAGGTGCTTCTATTACTGGAATGGCTACATATAGTACTTGTTTAGGTGAATCCAAATGTGAATCAATCTCATCCAAAGGAAGAAAATTAGTATATCAGATGCTACAAGAATCCTTAAAATCTTGTCATGTAGTTACGTCCATCTCATATGCTTCAATTATAGGAAATAAATCCTCATATCATGTATTGTAGTTATTCTCCCAATCCAACCATGTATTAATTTATTCATCATAATATGTTCATATATGGGAGTGAAGTATTATATCACTATTTAATTGACTTGGATTAATACTTATTTTATTCAAATTAGCATTCACTTTTGAAATTAATAAACTTATTTGATATTTTTGGATAAAAGTGAGTAAAACAACCATAATATTGTTTTTGTTTTTAAAAGAGTAGTAGTTATTAAAAATAAAATAACTTCTGCAATACTTGATAAAATTCAAAACTTTAAATTATTTTGGAAATCTAGAAATGAGATGCACAAAACCTAGAAAAAGTTTGGTACAATTTTTTTCATTTGAGAGAAACATGTAGAAGAACAATCAATTTATTTTTTACAACAATAGTTACTAAAATTGTGATAACTTTTACAATACTTAATTAAATTCAAAAATTTAAACTATTATATAAATCTAGAAATGATGTGCACAAAACTTATAAATTAATTGGTGTAATTATTTCCTATTTGAGAGTAGCATGCATAAGAATAGTTGGGTTTTTTATACATAATAATAGTTATTAAAATGATGATAAATTCTACAGTATTTAATAAAATTCAAAAATTAAATTGTTTTATAAATATATAAATGAGGCACACAAAACCCAAAAAAAAATTGGTATGATTATTTAAAATTGGTGAGATGTATGTAAAAAAATAGTAAGGTTTTATTGAGGATCAAAAATGTAAATTTTTACTTGAAACAAAAATTAAATGATAGTTCTAGTTGACTTCATAATACCACAAAACTTACACTTTTACAATTATAATCTCCCACTCTATCCACTTTTTGATCATCAAGATCCTGTTAAGACAAGGTTAGAGCATACAATGAACAAAAAACCCACTTGCACAACCTCCTAAAAAAACAATAATACAAAAATAGCCCTAGAAAGAGCTATGATACCAAATTTTATGAACCTAATATCTCACATACATATAATACATACAAATATTGAATATATTAATATTTTACTCCTTTTATAGATGGAATCACTCTGAATCACTTACCATTTTGAAGGGGTTGCCTCCTTATCAGAGTAACACTCTAATTGATTTTTATTTGTTTGGATGCATTGCAATGGCCTATGCCCCTCTATTTATACTATTCTAATCTATCCCACTCTTCCATTCTATGCACATGACATTATTCCTCTATGACTTTACTATTCATACTACTATTACATTCCACTATTCTACCCCAAATATACATTATATTCCCCTACCTAGGTATACTACATACTTGTTATTTTGGAGGCATATGATCAAGGTTTAGGATTGTAATCATATTTACAAGGCGTGTTTTATTGTGTTTTTGGGTGGTTTTAACAATACTTTATAAATAAAGTAAACTATGCTAGTTGCTAAAAATAAATTACTTGTAATGAAATAAGCAGGTAATTTTTTTTTATATTTTTTGAATGTTAATAAATAAAATATATTATTAAATTAAATTTTCCAATAATTCATATGAAATTTATATTTAAAACTTGGAGAGACAACTTCTAAGTATTTGGAAATTAATTTTCACATGCATGCTAAAAACTAGTTTTAAAGCCTTTGAATGATTATTAATCAAACTAAATTATTTAAATTGAAATAGATGTAAATATAAATTTATGAATTTTTGAGTTTTTTTATCTACAATATTATTCATTTACTATATGATAGAAAGAAGCTAGATCTAACATGCAATTTTTGATTCATCTAGGTTGCCTATGTTAAATTTGGTGTGTGTATGTGTGTGTGAGTGAGTGTATGTCTTTGAATGTAAAATAAAAATAAACCATATTGAGTGGTTGTACCTACTATTTTTGTTCAATTTATCTACCCTATGTTTGATGCAAGACTACTATTCTTTGAAATCTTTTACATGCAAGTGGAATTGAAAGATGTAAATTATTTCTTAATGCAAAAGAGAGGAGAAGATTTTCTTTTCTTTTTATTTTGATTTTATAAATGTTTTGAAAGATGAATCTAATATAATAAAAAAACAAGCTAACCTAATCTAATCTAATAAATAAAATAAAACTAAAAATGAAACCTCCAACCTAATTAATGGTGAAACTGAGTAAAGGTAGAGAGATTTTTTTTGTAAGTATATTATCATGAGGTACCTAGATCCTTCAATTGATCAATATTTGACCTTTAGGGAACTCTCTGACAAATTAAGACAAAATAAATAAGGAAATGAGAAAAAAAAAATCTTGAAAAAAAGAATAACTAAAAAATGACTAAACTACTTCACAAATAACATAGAGTTGGTTTTTGATTATGTGAATTCTCCTCTTCAAGTTTGGGTAGAATGACATGAACATTATCATAAATTTAATAATTTTTTTTTCAAAACTCAAAGCAAATAGGATAGGAGTTTGTAATTTTTTTAATAACTATTTGATAATGTAAAATTTGGATCCAAAAAACTAAGTAAAATCATATACTTTTAAGAGAAGGATGTTGCATTGGGAGTTAACTGAAGCTTAGATTAAGTTATAAGTGATAAATATTGATAAAAATAATATTATAGTTTTTTTGGACCATCTAGAACCTGAAAACAAGATTAAAAAAAGGAAAAATATAATAAAAAAATATATAAAATGTGTGAAAACTGAAGTTTCAAACACTAATTTTAAAAATATGCAAACAATGATAAGATTACCATTAATCATGACACAAATTCCATAGTTCATGACAAAACCACCATTAAAATAATGATACCTTTGCATTGAAAATGTTTTCATCATGGTGGTTTACAAAACTACCATAACATGAATGCTACAAAATTTGTGGTTTCATCATAAAGAGTGATGGTTGCAATATAAAGAGAGGCATTTTTTCATGAAGATAAGAAAATTAAAATCATATGGCTTAGAAAGGGCCAAAAAGGTCATAAAATTAAAATGACATAGAGAACTGGGTCTAAGCTTATATATATAAATATTCTCGCACCATCATTAGATTTTTCCATAAATGTTGCACCATGTAGTTTTTGAGTGTGTACATATTTTACCCTTGGGGAGATACCTCATCATGAATTAGTGAGGTTTTTTTCCTAAGTAGTGGTGTACTAAAAAGAATAATAGGGTTAGAAATCTTACCTTACCTGTTCACTAGCTAAGACCCCCTTGTGTCTTATGAGTATAAAAATGAGAATCAAGTGTAGTTTTAAGAGAAAGTCAAAAAATATATAATTAATCAAATCATGGAAAATTATACATACCATGTATATAGGGGTGAGGATATTACTTGATCCATCTTGTTGGGGGACTAAACTCAAGGTCAAATAGTGTGTTCCTAGAAAACTAAAAAATGAAAGAAAAACATACCTTACAAGTATACTATCGAAAATAAAATGTCAAGATCATTGTAATTTTATGGGTTTATGGTTACTTAGGTAATGAATAACTCCTAAAACATGATAAAAATCAAGTTTAAAATGAAATTTTCTAAAAATATAAAGTTTTTGAAACACAACAACTAATAAAATAGGCTATATATTTGAGACCTTTCCAAAAATGGAGCTCATTTATGTATTTATAATTTATGAAATCTAAGCTCTAGATTTTTGTGATGTATTTGAGAGAGATAATAGCCAAATTGATGAGTATGAGGAGAGCATGGAAAACATACAAGTGGTAGGAGGAGCATTTTAGACACATGTCAATTCTAATCAATTTTATGTTTTTCCCCTAATTTTGAAAAATTGATCAAAAATGTATTTAAAGTTAGTGAATCTATAAAAAACCTACATAAAGGGGATTGGGGGGTTGGGTAGGCTAGGAATTTTTTTTTTTTTTCATTTTGGTATATTTTTAGGCTTTGAGGAGTTATTTTTGGGGTAGTCACGGTTGGTTAATAGAGCCACGAGTATCAAGATGAAACCACTAGTCTTTGTAGACTAATGATTATGTTTTTGAAATGGTAATTTACAAAAATTTAGTGTAAATTAGGGTGGTGATTATGTAATTGCCTCAGATGAATCACATAAATTCCATCTAAAAAATGTAATGGTTTTATAACAAAGGTAAATAAGATTATTTATGAGAAAAAAATGATGCTAATTTTTTTTAGGGATGTTTAACTTGTATTTTTAGAGTGGATACATATGATGGTGTTGAGAAATGGATAAGGAGTGGCTTTAAATATTTATAGGATAGTTTACAACCAATGAGTTGGCTATGGAAGATAGGGCATGGATTCTTAGGATAACATAGGTGGGTATTTTTTCCATATCAAGTAGGTTTCTATGTGACCTATTTACATCTTATGATGTATACTAGAACACTTTTTGGTTTGTACAGTCCCTAAGATAATGGAATTTCACTCTTACTAACATCTACAAAATTCTAGGTTTGCCAATGATAGGTTGACATGTGACCTTAAGAGAGGCCATAGATAGGGGAAAGGTTACCAACTAAGTAGAGTGATTTGGAGATGCCAACTAGGTTTGAAGCATGGGGTGAGACTACCAAGGCCAGAGTGGGATATAATATCAACCCTTCACAAGGCCTTTATATTTATCCTTTCCTTTTGATTGGTGGGAGACATGGAGACATAACTATTCTTATATAATTATTCTCCCATTATTAAGAGCATTGGGCAAAAGGGATAATAGTTTTCTTGGGATGAAGAGGTTATGGAAATAACCTATAGATTCTAATACATATATATAGATATATTTTGTCTTATTGTGGTGAATTTTCATGGTGTACAATTCTTTTAATTTTCATGCTACTTTTTGGTTTGTGAATTTTAGATGACTAGACTTGGGATGATATACCATGTATCTCTTACTTTCATAATAAATTATATGGATATGATTATATATTTAAGATGTGGAAACATAATTTTTACAAATTAAATGAATGATTAAAAACGTGAGAATGACTATTTTTTAGGTGATGATCGAGCTACTTCTCTTATAGAACAAATGAATTTCAATTTTTTTTTTAAAAGGATGAAAGGGAAATAGGATATATGTGAAATAGTGAAGGTCAAAAATTATACAAAAAAATGATAAGGAATAATAAGTAGACCTAATTATCATGATTAAGGTGAAATTTATAAATATTTATAAAATTATAAAATATTAGTTTCATTATATTCCTTTAGAGGTGACCAGTCTTCACATTATTAGTTGATGGGATAAAATTATCCTTTTGACATAAACATATTAAAAAAAAAATTTGGGGATTTTTATTAATTTTTTCTCTCTCACTCTCTCTATTTTTTGAAACTTTTTAATTTGAATTTTATTACTTTACATTGATTTTGCTTGTTGCATCCTCTACACTTAGTCTCATGTGATTATGAAGGCACATGAGCTCACCACCAAAGACCAAATGTAGCTGAGTAAGGGCATCTCCCCCAAGGATAACCCCACATAAATACTAATATGCAATGGTTGATCATCGAGGATTAATAAAAGGTGAGATATATGAAATTTATTTGATTTTCATAAGCTTTTGATTTTATATTAGTGTATTTCATTTTTTTGTGGAAGGCCCTTACCCTCAAATCTTGGCCCCATTAAACCAGTAAGATGCAAGAGCTTATTTATAAGGACCAAGATAGGAAAATAAGGTTACATCATTTGAGCAAGCTAGTTTTTTTTCTTAGAGGGAATTATAAAATGAGATTTTTTCATATACAAGCTATTAGATTAGGATGTAAGTTAGCATTTTCTAAGCTTACAAAGAAGTATAGAGGAATAAGGTACACTGTTCTCATAAGAACTAAGACAATAACCTGCATCATGTTGATTATGAAAATGTTTTATAAAGGGGAATAAGGTGATATGAAATATAAAATGGAATAATATGTTACACTTTGAAATCTCTTATCAAGTGAACTCATAGATAAACAACCATTTATTGAAACAACTGATATGCAAGATAACACACAAATAATGGAAATATAAAGAGGGAAATGTGAAATTAAATGAATATATGTAGAAATTTTTGAGGTACAAAGAATTAAAAGACTCACTAAACTTATTACCCTCTAATGTGAACAATAAAAAGGCTCCATTGTTAAAATTCTCAGTCACCAAATATAGGCCAAACCAATCAGGCTTAAACTTACAACCTTCTCCTATTTTATTATCTATTATACCATCAAGTCTTAGGATAAAGTTTCCTACCAATATAAGATGTTCAAGAACCTTATTATTAATTTTTTATCATTGTTCATATGGCATGATTAGCTCTACTTTTCCTATTGTGCTCAAATAAGGGAAATCAAGAATTTATGAGAGTTGAGTGATAAATTCTATATATTCTTATACATATTGAGAAAGAGGGAAGACCCAACATTAAATATATTTGAGTACTTATTGGAATTGATGTTGATTTTTACAAATCTATTTTAACCTTTTAAGACTTAGATAAATATAAATCCTATGTTGTTAAAGGGATGCGTATAGTAAATCAAGGTAGAAATATGTAATAAATACATCCACTAATATGTTATAGAATTGATTTAATTTGACTTTATAAAAATATTAATAAATAATTTAAATGAGAACTTAGCTAGAAAATGATTGAGATGGATGATCTAAAGGTTGAAAATTGAGGTACAGGCTAGTTTAATTGTTGAAAATAGGATCCAAGTACCAAAACCCTTTCTATATAGTATCACTCTAATTAGAAATTAGCACCATATGGAACTAGTGTCCTTATTTTTATGGTAGTTTTCTATGTGAAGAACTATTCTGAGCTTCTGGGTGCACTTGTGTCTAGGTTTATCAAGCTTATTTATATGCATATGAGTTTTGAACCCTATAGATGATTTTTTTGACTAATTTTATGAGCAAACCCAAATATTTCATGTTTTTAGGGCATCCAATTTATGTAAGTAGTAAAGCCTATTGTTAGTGGGGTAGGATGGACATCCTCAACACCTATTATGATGATATTTTCATACATACTAATACTCTAAAGAGAGATCAAGCTTGATGTAGTTCTCCACAAATAAGTGATATTGCAAGTGTAAGTTAAAATAGTATGATGGTTGATTTGAGTGATTTGAATGTGCTTAAGACTATAAATCTAAGTAATCTAAGCTTAGGAATGTTTTACATGGTAGTATTTAAAACTAAGATAGAATAAATATTGACAACCTTAATTGTGCACAACTCATCTTGAGTTTGCATGTGCAATTTGCATATTATTTCCATCTAGTGGTTAGAGGGATAAAATTCATGTATATATACTATTATGGTGTTTATGTGGGTTATAAAAGAGGTTTAGGACAACATTATGTGGGATAATACTTAAAAATATATCCATTTATGGAAAAAATATGGAAAGTACTATAGTACCAAAATTGGGACACTAGCACCATGTGGAGTAACTATCCTTATTATGGTGCTAGTATCTAGGTGGTAAAACTTAAGGCACAAAAGGTCAAGATGAAAGAAAGAGGGGTTGAGATTGATTTAAGGATGTATAGGGATGACTTTGGTCCACATAAAGGTTAGATAAGTTTGAAATTAGGCCCTAAGATAGTTCTATGTATAAACTAGGGATAAGTGGTCTCAAGTAGTACTCTTAGTACTCAGCTATCATTTTTAGGTGATTACATTTTCACCTATTTATTCTATAAATGCATCAAAGTGAAATGACTAGGTTAAAGTAAAAATAAGTGTACTTGTACTTACCTAAGAGGTGAATACCATGAATATAGATCTAAGTATGTGAATCATGCTCTATTTCATGTCATAAAAGTGAAACGTGCATAAATTAGTCCTTTACTTGAGAGATATAAAAACAAACTAAAAAAATAAATAAAGAAGTAAAATTGAGTAAAGAGATAAAACTAATAAAAGAGAGGAATGGAATTAATACACCTCACTGGGTATGTGAACTAATACATAAACTTGATGACAACCTATGTGTGTGTAATGTTCAATTAGTGAGTAGCTTGACGTAAGCTAATGGCTTTCTCAATCCTCATGTGTAGGTGTCTCAATAAATTAATCTAATTTTGATTCCATCATTGTCCACCCCTTGTTGGTGGATCATAACCTATGAATTAACTTGGACTGGACTGATGGTGTGTCTAACCCTATCACGTAGGTGGATCAAAAACTCAAGTAGACCATGAATCCATCACTACCTACCCATGTGTATTAGATTAATCTAAATCAAAACTACATGATGTAAATAAATATGTATAACTAGAGATGCCTAACTAGATATATCTAATTGGAGATGTTGGCTATGATGCCACACAAGTATATTATGTGGCTCTAGGATACTCAATAATGAAAACCATTGTAGATAGATTAAGGCATGAATCTAGTGTGTAACTTAAAACATGTTGTCTAATGTATAAAATATAGAGAATGGCATGGAGTTTATCATTCAATATAATTAATCTAATATCTAATCATATGGATTATGGATTTAGATGTAATAATATGTATCTAAATATATTAACTATAAATGGGAATGGTCATGCTACACATGATGCCTAAGTTTGAGCAAAATGGTATGAATCTGAGCTAAACTAAGTAAAACTAGTAAATCTATAATTGAACATGTGCAAACCTATACTATATATGTAATTTTTTTATCTAATCTAGATTTTTTTGAAACTAAGGCTATTGGACAATAGAATCATATCTTGGATAGTAATGTCATGTGGCACTAGTGGCCTAATTTGGGTACTAATGTCTAATTTTTCTAATTTATGTTTAGATATAACTAATCTATATGTCATTATTTCCCATTGTGTTTAGCTAAGTCTGATTTCTATAATCTAAACCTATGTGATGAAAATTGTACTATGAGTGCATCTAAATAGCCTGATCTCTATGATAAATGCTTGTGAATGCCCCCTCTTTTGAGGGGATTTGTTGAACCTATGTAAGAACTATCCTCAAAATAAAAATATCTACAAAATTTGTGTTAGCTAGAGCATATATTATATCTATATAATAATCTAATATAATGTTTATACATAACATCATAATGTAAGATAATCTAAGCATAAGTTTATAATGTGTGATGTATGTTATATCTAGTAATCACAAGGCTATCAATATATATATATATATATATATATATATATATATATATATATATATATATATATATAAAACAATGTATGTGAATATAAAATTTGAGTAATAAATAAGTAGATTCTTTGGGGGATGGGGCATGATGTCCATCATGAAACCCAAGTAGGAAGGGGAGATACATGAAATATCTCATGGCATCCAAAACTATAGTGTGTAAGAAGAAAGAGAGAAGTGTCATGGTCATGATGCATACAAGAAATCATACATACAATATACATGATGCATGTAAAGTAGGCTGTGATACAAGGGACATGGGCATATGCCACTAAATCTTATAAATCAAGACATACAAAGACATCTTCAAATGTCCATGTATGTAAACAATAATTAATTTGGATCACATCCATATAGAAGGACATGTTTAAATTTCCACATACAAAACAAAGAAAGCACACACAAGGACATGGGAACATGTCTAAAGCATACATATAGTGAAAATAAGTGGAATAGAGCCATTGTGCAATGACATATTCAAATGCCTTCGAATAGAAGAAACATAGATATACAATCAAGTCTAAACTAAGAAAGATAGAAATGAAAGTGTGTATGAACATGTAATACACATTTTTGTAGGAGCCAATATGTACATGTGTCAAGTATAAAGTATCGGTAACTAATAAAAAATATGAGTAAGTATATCATGATCAATATAATGATATAGAAATGCTAAATCTATGATGTAAAGTTTATAAATATGTAACTTGGTATCAAAATTATGTATAGGGTTCTCCTAAATGGGTAAATGTTTCAAATGAAGAACTCATGTATCTGTGTATATGCCCCTAATGGGTAGATAATATCAAATATATATTAGTGTAGTGGATTTGAGTCTTATATTAATCTAAAAACACTCAAAAAGAATAAATTAAACATGTATGTATGATAAAAACTGACTATACTAAGATAGTTAGCATATGTAGTGTCTATAAAATATAAGAAATGTAAACATGAAAAATCATAAAATCTATAATTTTTTATTATTTGAGTAAATATTTTAATGTTTTTTGTGTTTTTTACATATTATTTTATTTTTATATTTTTTAGATATAAGCTATGTATAAGCAACATGAAAATAAAACCATATATAAGGAGACAAAAAGAAGGAAAGTATGTACAAGAAGGGAGTAACAACACTAACTAATGAGTCTTATGGGAGACTCACTATCAATGTGGTCTATGTAAAAAATGAGAATGGTAATCTCTCGTGTAGTGTGATTGCTATGTTGAAGTTGAATGTTTTTGTAGTATGAATATAAGTATTGTTCATCATGGGTATCATAATAATCAGAATACCCTAGAATGCTAGAGGGAATTGCCTCATAATGTGGATTTTACCTTTCTATATTGTGTTTTGTAATAGTGATTTTTATTTTGCCCTTTGAAACTATGATTATAGTAGGCATATGTTATTTTGGAGGCTCTTTTTCTAGAATCCTCTTATGAGAATGTTTGTTGGCTAATCAAGATTTTGAATTTGCAATTGAAGTTATTACTCTTTCTATAACATTTCTTATGTATATAAATATTTTGCCTTTATAAAATGTACATATGAATGATGTACCTTAGGATGTTCAATAAATCCAAAAAAATTTTGACAAACATTATGAACTACTAGAATAGAAGTAATGTCTTGGGCCTATTTTCCCAAACCTTGACCATGATAATCAAACTATTATAGATATTTTGACCAAATCCATACTGATTTGAAAGTTGAGCCTCATTTTATAGAGGTATATTTTCATATTCTATTTTCTTCACCTATGTGTGTTATATTATTTCTTCCTCTGATTGTGCTTTGTGAACCTTCTGTTGTTATGAGTTGTGCTTTGGTAACCACTTTTATATTGTTTCTAAATTTGACCATTTTTAAATTTATGGGTGTGTCATTTCATGTTGTTTACATTATGTATCACTATTTGAGTCATTTGTATCTATTATCTATCATATTTTAATTTTCAATGCTAAACATGAATTGGTGTGGTTCTCATGCATTCTATGACATGCACAATAATATATGGATCTCCTCACTGGGTGTAGAGGAGGTAGGTTGATCAAATTATATTTAATAATTTATTTTAGTATCTCACTTGAGGTCTTATTTGACCCTTTTAATAATTTTCAATCACTTATAATAGATGCATTACGTTGAACTTTAAGATTTGGATATGAAAGAGTGTTAGGCACAATTTATCTAGGTGTAGATGTAGATATATGATGAACACTAACATATTAAGAATAATTTATACATGTAGTGTGATTTGAAAATAATGTGACTTGTGAACTAAATAATGAATTTTAATTTTATAATTATGATATTAGTTTGATCATATTGATAATTTGATCCCTTAAAGTATCACAAGTGCAAACCCTAGTTATTTTTTATTAAACATGTAGGCACACACCCTGTAGGGGAGAGGTGTGGATAAGCTAAGTATGGGAATTAGGAAGAATATTATAGGATGATTCATCTCATGGATGAGTGATGGCATGGACCTAGTTGGAGGGAAAGTATCTATCACCTTCATGTAGACTAGGAGAAGTAGATTCTTTCTTATGCATAAGATATGACATGGAAACTTGAAACATAGTTGTTAGCTTATGTGATAAATCCTATATATGTGTAAGGGTTTGCTTGTTATTGGAATTCCACATAATAGAAATATAACATGCTATGAAATATGACATATATTTGAACTAATTTAAAGTATCATGTACATATGTGTTTATGTCATTTTTGAATTCATTCCAAATGAAAGGAAAAAAAGCATGCAACAGAAGCTAGAAAACTTTGTAATAAAAAGTAATTAATTTAATTTTTAATTATTATCATGATTATATGAAATATAAATCTATTTGAGAGTCCTATAAGGCTATAAACATAAACCTAGGGTTGTATAGAGTTATGGTTTATGCAATATTTGAACTAAGTTGGGTTCACCAAATGTTTTAACCTTTTAGGACTTCAATGAATGTAAATCCTATGTTTTTAAAGGGTTGAGTATGGTAAATCAATGAATAAATATGAAATAAATATATCCACTAATATTTTATATAAATTACTTAATTTTACCTTTCTAAAAATAGTAATAAATAATGTAAATGAGAACTTAGTTAGAGAATGATTAAGACAAATGATCCAAAGGCTAAAAATTTAGGAAGAGACTAGTATAAGTGTCATAAATAGGATCCACATATAAAAAACCCTTTTAAGTAGTAAAACCTTAATTGGATAGTAGCACCATATAGCACTAGTATCCATATTTTGGTGAGTGTCCTTTGTGAAAAACTATTCTAAACTTTTGGGTGCACCTATGTCTAGGTTTACAAGCCTATTTCTACTTGCATGAGTTATGTAACCATATAGATAACTTATTTTGATTTATTTTATGATAAAACTCTAATCTTCCAACTTTTTATGGCATCCAATTGATACATGTAGTATAGTGTGTTGTTAGTGGGTATGTTAAACACCCTCAATATGTCATTACGATGAGAGCTACCTACATACCAATACTCTGAAGAGGGATCAAGTCTAATATAGTTATCCCCACATAAGTCATGTTTCAATTTTAACTAAAACTAGTATGATGGTTGACTTGAGTGTTTTGAATGTGCTTAAGACTAGAAATCTAAGTAATCTAAGCTTAGGAATGATGTAGATAGTAATATGCAGAAGTAGGGTAGAATAGGGATGATAATTATTATATCCCAAATTTTCACCCTAGATAAGTCAAGTAAACCTTCTCAAATTTTAGATAACATGAAACTATCTATGCAAATAGGTAAGCTTCTATAAGAGATATATCTCTAGATTTGAAGGACTATCTCCCTTGATCTATCTTTTAGGCTCACACGCTACACTAGACTAATAACTATTGGGGGTGAAAAGGGAATAAGAAAACATAAAACAAACCTATACTAATAAATGTGATACACCAAGATAATTCCATAATCATACTTTCATTTGCACTAAGAAAGAAGAGTGTTAAAATTGACCTCAAGTCAATGTTCTTCTAGCATAAGTATTTCTACACAGAGGTAAATTGTTATGCATATCTATAAGTGAGTTAAAATAAAGTTTGAAACTAGACACTACTAATCTCTCTCACACTTAAAATACACCTTAAAAAATAGTTACACTTCATGAGACCTATTATAATAAATTCTACTACTCACACAATGCATACAAAATTAGGTTAGAAGTAAGGAGAAAAAAGTCATCACTTATCATCCAAATGGACTACTTAACATACTTAGACAAGATTTATAGAGACAATCAACTTCTTAACTTTATTCAAAGGCAAAACAAGATGTCAAACTAGCATGGCTTTTCCATACCAATTGTGGATTATTTACAATGACAAAATGGCTTGAATATATAGAGCATAAGAGAGGAGAGAGAATAAGTGAAGTTGGATAGAAACAATGCCAGGTGTCAAGACTTGTAAACTAATTATAATCCAAGAAAATATAATTATATAATAGGTCATGAGTTCCTCTTAGATATGTGTCCATATGAAACTTGACACCTTCATGAAGTTGGCATAGAAATCTTTATTCTTTTACTTAAAACTGCCTTAGTGAAAATTCCACTTGACTATTCATAACTACCTTAGAGGTTATTGACACATATCATCTGACTTAGGAAGATGGAGACATTATTTGTGATAGTCATATGCATTCCTCAACTGATGATCCTCTCTTTATCACTTGTCACTTACCTTCTTACAGCCATTCATTAGCCTTTTAGGCATGAATCCTTACACTTGACACTAGGGTGACAAGTAGATTCATTTTATAAGTTTTAGACACATGATAATAACCTATTTTCCTTCCATTCCATCAGGTATACCTCAAAATAACTCAAGACCACACTTATCATCTTTAAATTGGGTGAACACCCTCTTTATCATTATCTTGTTTAGGACTACTTACAATGACCAAATCAACAAAGGGGTTTTCATGAATCACCAAGGTTATAATGGGATATAAGGAGTTATAATAGATATTTACAAACTTTCCACAATAGCCTTCACATGTCAATTCCCTTTTGTAACTATAAAACACCTCAAATCCTAAAGAAACATATAATTAGGCATGTCTGTACAAGTGATTATATGCAAAAACTGAGTGGTAGAGAGACTAAGAGAGTGAAAGAAAGGTCCAAATTATCTACTAGGTCAATTTACCCTTTATAGATAAATTTCTCACCATATCTTTCTCATCAAGGTATTGAGAAGGTTTTAGGAAGGTTTTAGGTCATTTGGGTTCTTAGTGATGACTCATAAAAGTTATAAGCTTAACCCTTGAATTAATTTCACAAAGATTGAGTTAATTACTCCATCAACTGTACATAACTTGTTTAGACACCATGCACATTTTATGTATAGATATGAGCAAAAGAAATTAACTTTTTAAGTTCTTGCTTGCATCCTGGATAACTATGAGATAGATTTAGCCTAAAATGACCAATTATAGGTTGTATTTTACAAAAAAATGAGTCGCATGGAATTTACATTCTCCCATGAAGGCTCTCAAATTTATCTAAAAGGTCATATGATCAAATTAATGTCATTATAATCCATGAGGGTTCATGCCTAATAGGCATTGACTAGGTTTTTGAGTATGCATCCCTTTTGAGTCATGACAGTAACTATATGATATCTTAAACACTTTATTAATCCTCAATTAAACTTTAAAAATCATCTTATATTCATTAATAATCTATCATTTCATCCTCTCATCATGGATACATTAGGTCTATAAGTTACCTTTTCTAATGAGTGCCTTTGGCCTAAGACAAAATAAAGGACACTTCCACTACTAGTACAAAAAAAATGAGACCATGAAGGTATTTATAAAATAATAAATACTATATGTGTCAATTATTAAAGTTTTATCATGTTCTAATATCCCTCTACGCCTCAAATTATCAAGACTAACTTTTAAGCTTGTGTACAGGATTTTGGTGGGCTTAATAACCTTAAGTTATGACTATCTCTGATGTTCTTGCTTTATTGAAATCACATGGTAATATGATATTACCACTATTCTATCAGTTTTAACATGGTAATTTCATCCTAAAATTATACATACCAAACAAACTTGCATCCTCCATTGGCTAGGCTAGTGTGCAGTACATGTCAAACTGTAGGTGTCAATTAGGGGATATGAAATATTATTATACATGTTCATATATGTCTAATATCTATAATTCACACCTTTTGATCTCTCCTCAGGTCACTAGGACCATATCACACCTATATTAACTCACTCTTACCTTGATACCATGTTATCATTCTCTATTCACCAATGCACTGTACGTCTTCAATTTGTTCCAAGCTCATTTTGGATTCAATGGTATTTTAGTTTATTAAGTATTTTTAGTAAAAACTTGTTTGAGTTAGAAACCACTCTATCTTCTTCTCTCTCTACCAAATAATCTCAATATTGTGTCAAGATGTTATCTTTATGTATAGACTAAAATAGATAATCCATTACTTTACTAGACCTCATATACATCCATAAACAAATGACACTATGTATCAAAAAAACATCTTTTCAAGAAGTTAACGTAAAACTTCCCATTGCAACTTTCTTCTAACTAGCACCTCTTCACCTAGATTTGACTGTCATAGCCTCTCCACCCAGAATATGATCTTCTCCTAATCCATGAATTGGTTTTGAGATATCAAAAGAATCTCAAACATTTTCAAACATGTTTTTGTCTCTATTTTAGGTCTGGACATGATTAGGTTTCTAGAAACAACCTATAGATGTTGCTTGAAGTGGTTTGGTTATAGGTAGTGACCTCACTAATTTGAATACCTATCCTCCTTAATGAATTAATAGAGTTTATTATAGGCCCTAAAGGTGATGGAGACATATTATAGATATTTTAAATCCATATAACTTGGTTCTCTCACAAATTAATGACACTTCCAACTTCTGAGACACACATACTCAACATGTACTTTGCATGCATATGATAATGAGAATGTAGGTCTATTATGACCTTAAACCATATACCTATATGATAAAATGAGTTTTATAAGACACATTGTAGTGTGATTATTCATTTAAATTAGCTTTTCAAACCTCCACTTCACACCATCACCTGTAACTATCAAAACATGTTCTACAGACCATCACTATTATGCATTTATATCATAATGAGATGAATTTGCCTATATACTCAATTTCACACATTACAAACTAGTTGAAACCAAAATTAAAATTATAATCATCCTTTTAAATTCCTCATACACCACTTTTTTAACATAGATTAATGCAAACAAATTAGAGAACCAAAGCCATTGGGAAAGCACAAGCAGTTTGTAGGCACTAATAGTCTTAGTGATTGTTCATATAAGATGGACCACCATTATTAAAACTATGGCCATGGAATGTAAGTACATAGGGACTAATAACATCCACCTATTACACTTATTCCAAATCTTGTGCTTCTATCTATCTAATAGAAAACTGTTTGACCTTCTTGACCTATCAAAGGGAATGATAGGAGAGAGAAACTAGTTATGCTCAAATTTGGACCTATTAAAGATTCTTGAAATTTAAAATGACCCATGGGTATTTGAACACACCCTCCTATATCCTTCACATGTGTTATATGTGCCACATAAATCCATATGATCATCTTAAATTGACTTTTGTAGATGGTCTTCTTATTTTAGTGTTGAACCTACATTTTTTAGTTTTAATCCTATTTTTTAACATTATCTGATAGGTGTTACATTAGTTTTCATCTTGAAACATTTTTATTTTGTTAAAAACCATAAAATTCACTTATAATGACCAAAAGTGGCATAAAATGACACTAAGGACAAGTATGACAAGGTTAAAACATGTTAAGTGACCCTTAAACTATGACTTAACATTAACTAGGACCATGTGACCACTTTCAAACCTATAAAGACCTTATAAAAAATTTGAATTTACAATGGGGTTGACCAAGTTTGACTTATGATGAAATTTGGTCAACATTTTGGTAATTTCCTAGGGGTAACATGCCTACTATACTAAGGACCAGTTACCTTATCCTATCCTTGGCAAATGGAGTCACCTATATACTTCAATTGACATTGAAAAGTATCTAAAAGTACACCAAACTCACACAAAACACAATATGAAACAAATTCACAAGATAAGACACCAAAACACACACTTGTACTCTCTAAGCACTTAGGGAAAACACACAAACAATATAAGCAAACTATAATATATACACAGTAACCTGAAGTAAACTTTCTCATCTTGGGTCAAAGATCTTGTACCCTTATTTTATTCATGATATGGAGGAGTGAATTAAGTATGTTGCCTTTTGATCTTTGTCCTTGATTTCTTCAATACTTTCATGATTTCCACTCTCTTTGGCATGATCTCAAGTGAAGGAATGATAATTGTAAACATATCACCTATAAAGGTGAACTCATCTTGCACTTAAACAACCTTCTCATTTACTTTATTGATTATTTGTGCTTGTCTCAATCATGATCAATTCTTGACTTATAGTGGAAAACTCCATCTTGGTACTTTTAAGATTGTCATAATGTACTTCAAAAATTAATGCATATTCAACAATGTACTCAACTTGGACAATAGGAGGTATAGGAATTTTAAGGGCCTCAAATTATCCACATATTTCATTGAATATTTTCCACAAGTCATCTTATTTCATGGAAATACTAGCAGCTCTATCTTATATTAAATTTTTAAATTCAAGCTCTTGTTCATACACATGAGTCTCACCCAATTTAGTTGATGCATGTCTTGGACAAGCCTTTTTGTGAATAGCTAAAACATGAGTTATCTCTTCTCTCTATTTACTCAATAAGGTTGACTTGTGTTTTTATTCAGCAAGGGGAGTCCCTATTATGAACTCTTCATCTTAGAAACTAGATTCATCTTCTTGATCAACTTCAACTTGAGCTTTCTCTTTTTCACTAATCTCTCATAAGATGGGTTATCCTTCAAGAAGGGATGAGGTGGGAGGGTGGTTAATAAGTTAATTTTTTCAAGGGGTAGTATGAGGTGTGATGTAGGGATCATAAATGGGCTTGGAAATGGAGGGAAAACTGATTTTATTACAATTTGGGGTCTTGGAAATGAGAGACTCTTAAAATAATTATTGGAGAGAGAAAAGGTTCAATTAGGCTATAGACATCTCATTTTCTTCACATAATGTCCCTCTTTCACATTGAAAATCTTCTTGGATAAACTTATAATATTGAAAAGCTATAGGTTATTTAGGATAAGGTAATGGAGCTTGAACAAACATAATGTTTTCTTTCCCGACATCAACTTCTTGGTTTTCACTCTCTTCATCTTCATTTCTTCAAGATTTCACTATTTGGTTCCAAGTTATATTTTGAAGCTATCAAACTCCCTTGGAGGCTCTTATTGAAGATATTAAATGATTTCATGAGAATAAGGGGCAAAAACAAAATGATATGTAACATAAGAGGACTCTTGAGGAGGGATAGGTATAGCTTGAGGAAGATTTCTTCCAAGAATCTATCTCTTAAGAGCTTGGATTTATTATTAAAGATCATTAATCACATATTTATAGCCTTCTTCATAGGCTTATTCATAAGGCTTCTCAGTTACATCATATTCATATGGAGAAGGAATAGGTTGATCATAGGGTTGCCATGGCTCATAGGGCTGATAACAACCTTGATAGGGCTATTGAGGGATATAGTATGGGTCATAATAAGGTTGGTAGGGAGGTATATAGTAAGAGATTTCTTGGAAATGAAAATAAATACATTTAATATGAGATATTGTGTTTACCTTATGTATGAAAAATTGCACTAGTATGCAACCAATATTAAAATGTTGGATTCATAGATACTACAAGAAGTGGATTGTTACAGCTTCCTTATTGTCAAAGCTAACATCCACCTTGAACAACCTTCTTAGACTTCATGTCCCATCAAGTGTGCCATAACTATTATATCCCATATTTTCACCCTATATAATTTAATTAAACCTTACAAAATTTGGGATAACATGGAATTAACTTTGCAAATAGGCAAGCTACTATAAGAAATAGATCTCTAGATTTGAAGGGTTAACTCCCTTGATCTATATTTTAGGCTCACACACTACACTAGAATAGTCACTATTGGGGTTTAAAATGGAATAATGAAACATAAAATCAACCTATATTAATGAATTTGATACACCAAAGATAACTCCACAAACATACTTGCATTTCCACTAAGAAAGAAGACTATTAAAACTGACCTCAACTCAATGTTCTTATAACATAAGTGTTTCTACATGGAGGTAGATTGTTATTCATATCTATAGGTGGGTGAAAAGTAGGTATAATCCTAAAAACTACTAATATCTCACACACTTCAAATACACCTTAACAAATAGTTACACTTCATGAGTCCTATTATAAGAAATGCTACTACACACACAATGCATACAAGAGCAAACTAGAAGCAAGGAGAAACCATTCATCACTTGTCATCCAAATGGACTAATTTACATAATTAGGTAAGATTTTTAGAGATAAAATCAACTTCATAACTTTATTCAAAGGCAAAATAATATTTCAAACCAGTAGGGCTTCACCATACTAATTATGGATTAGTTATAATGACAAAATGGCTTGAATATATAGAGAAAAGGAGAGGAGAAGGAAGAAGTTAAGTTGGATGGAAATAATTCAAAATGTTAACACATATAAAATATTTACAATAGAATAAAAGAGAGATAAATAATAATCCATGAGGTCCTCTTAGATAGGTGTCCATCTGAAATATGACACCTTCTTGAAGTTGGTGTAGAGATCTTCATTATCTTACTTAAAACTCCCTTCCTCAAGGAGGACTCCACTTGATTGGTCATAACTTTATTAGAGTTTATTGACACATATCCTCTAATATATTAATGTGGAGACATGATTTTTGATAGTCATAAACATTCCTCAATTAATGATCCTCTCTTTGTCACTTATCACTTACCTTCTTGAATTCACTAATTAGCTTTTTAAGCATGAATCCTTACACTTGTCACTAGGTTGGCCTATATTTATGCAAAGAGATTCATTTTATAAGTGTTAAACACCTATTCAAAACCTCTTTGCATTCCATTCCATTAGGTAGACCTCAAAAGAACTCAATACCACACTTATCATCTTCAAATTGAGTGGTCACCCTCTTTCTCACTATCTTATTTAAGACTACCTACAATGAAAAAATAAATAGAGGGGTTTTCATACATCACCAAGGTGATAATGGTATCGGAGAAGCTATAATATATCTCTACACACCTTCCACAATAACCTTCACCTATCAATTCCCTTTTGTGTCTGTAAAACACCTCAAATCTTGTAAAAAATATAGAATTAAGAACATTTGTACAAGTGATAGTACATAAAAACTAAGTGGTAGATAGCCTAAGAGAGTTCCAAGTAGTTAAAAATCATCTTCAAAGTAAATTAATCCCTTTTGTATATATTTCCCATAATATATTTCTCATCATGTTCTTAAGATGGTTTTAGGAGGGTTTTAGGTCATTTAGGTTCTTAGTGATGATTCATAAAAGTTAGACACTTAACCCTTGAAAAAATTTAACAAATTTTTATTTCAATACCTCACTCAACTATCCCTAACTACTTGATACACCATGAACATTGTATGTATATATACAATGAAAAGAAATTGGCTTCTCTAGTTCCTACTTGCATCTTGGATAACCCTAACATAGATTTAGGCCAAAATGACCAATTCTAGGTTGTCTTCTATAAAACACTAAGTCTCATAGACTCTCCATTTTCCCATGAATTCCATCATATTCATTTTAAAGGTCATATGATAAAATGAGTGTCTTTAGAAGCCATGAGGGTTCATGCCTAGTTCTAGGCCTAATAGGCATTAACTAGGTTTGAGTATGTGACCCTTATATGTGATGGTAGTGATTTTAGGATCTATTAAATAGTTTATTAATCCTAAATTAAACCTTAAAAATCATCCTAAAATCATTAATACTCTATCACTTTATCCTCTCATCATGGATGCATTAGGTCTGTAGGTTGCCTTGTCTATGGAGTGCCTCTAGTTTGAGACAAAATAGAAGATACTTCCACTACTAGCATAGATCAAATGACACCCTGGAGGTATTTATCAAGTCATAATTACCATATGTGTAAATTTTTTAATTCCAATCAAGTTTCAAGATCCCTCTACACCTAAAATTATCAAGACTAGATTTTATGCCTATGACTGTTATAGACATTACCCTGAGTTATGGTTGTCTTTGAGGTTATTTATTTATTAAAATCACATGGGAATATGATATTACCACTATGAGAGTTGTTTCAACATGTTCATTCCGTCCTACACCTCTACATACGAAGCAAAACTATATCCTCCATTGGCTAGGCTAGTCTGCAATATGTGTCAAACTGTATGTGTCAATTAGGGGATATGAAAGATTCCTATAGGTGGTCATATATGTAAAGTATATATACTTAGCTCATTTTTTTCTCCCCTTAGGTCATTAAGACCATCTCACACTTATTTAAATTAAATCCTACCTTAATACCATGCTATCATTCTCTATTCACCAATGTACTATAGGTCTACAAGTTATTTCAAGATCATTTTGGATTCAATGGTACTGTAGTTTACCGAGTATTTTTAGTAAAAAATTATCTAAGTTGGAAACCAATCTATCTTATTTTTTCTCAAATAATCAATATAATTCTTGTGTCAAGATGTTATCTTTAGGTCTAGACTACAAGAGATAATCCATTAGACTTGCTTAGAGCTCATATACCTTCACCAACAAATGACACTCTATATGATCAAAACTTCCTTTTGGTTAAGGTAAAACTTCCCATTCCAACTTTCTTATAATGAACACTTCTTCACATAGATTTGATTTTATGTCATGGCCTCTCCACATAGATTATGGTCTTCTCCTAATCCATTAATTGGATCTGAGATATCAAAATAATCTCAAACATTTTCAAACATGTTTTGGTCTCCATTTTAGGTCTGGAAATGATTGGGTTTCTAGCATCAACTTGTAGATGTTTTTTGAAGTGGTTTGGCTAAAGGTAGTGACCTCACTATTTTGAATACCTAGCCTCCTTCATGAATTATAAAATTATATTATACACCCTAAAGGTGATGGAGATATATTACAGAGCTTTAAAAACATACAACTCATTTCTCCCACAAATTAGTGACACTTCTAACTTTTGAGACAAACATACTCAACATGTACTATGCCTACATATGATAGTGAGAATTTAGGTCTATTGTGACCTCAAACCAGATGCCTATATTATAAAATGAGGTTTAGAAGACACAATGTAGTGTGAGTATTAATTTCAAGTAGATTTTTAAACCTCCACTTCATACCTCCACCTGCAACTATCAAAACATGTTTTGTAGACCATTACTGTTATGCATTTTTATCACAATGAGATGATTTTTCATATATCCTAATGTTCACACATGACAAACCAATTAAAACCAACATAAAAACTATGAACATCTTCTTCAATTCCTCATACACCACTTGGTTCACATAGATCAATGCAAATAGTTGATAGAACCAAAGCCATTGGGAATGCATAGGCATTTTAGAGGCACTAACAGTATTTGTGATTGTTCATAGCTTATATAGAACCATTATTAAAACTATAGACATGGAATGGAAGTACATAGGGACTAATAACATCCACCAAGTGCACTCAGTCTAACTCTTCTTATCCTGTCCATACTAACAAAAAATTGTTTAACCTTCTAGACATATCCAAGGGAGTGATAAGATAGAGAAATTGGTTTTGATCAAATTTGGACATTTTAAATATTCTTGAACCCAAAAATGACCTTTGGGGATCTCAACACACCCTCCTAAAGATTTCACATGTGCTAGATGTGTCACATCAATCCATACAAGCATCTTAAATTGGATTTTGTAGATGGTCTTCTTATTTTAACATTGACCCTAAATTTTTTTAATTTTAAACCTATTTTATAACATTATTTGAAAGGTGGTGTGTTAGTTTGCATATTTAAACATTTTTATTTTGTTTAAAATTTTACAATTCACTTAGAATGACCAAAAGGGGCATAAAATGGCACTAAGGACAAAAGGACAAGTATGACAAGGTTAAAACATGTTAAATGACCATAAAGTATAAATTAAAATTATCTAGGACCATGTTACCACTTTAAAACCTATAATGACCTTATAAAAAGTTTTAATTTGCAAGGGGGTTGACCTAATTTGACCTATGGTGAAATTTGGTCAATAATAACCTTAATTGTGCATAACTTGTTCTGAGTTTGTATGTGTAAATTACATCTTATTTCCATATAGTGGTTATAGGTATAAAATTCATGTATTTATACTATCTAGTTCATTTTCGAGTGCTAAAATAGGTCTATGATGACCCTAGGTGGTCTGATATTTGTAAATATATACATTTGTGTAAAAAGGATGGAAAGAACAATAACACCAAAATTGGGACACTAGCACCATGTGGCACTAATGCCCCTATTATTGTGCTAGTCTCTAAGTGGTATAAATTGAGATACAAAGGTCTAGGATGCAATAATGAGGATCTATGACTACTTTAGGCATGTTTAGGGACACCTGTGGCCCCCACAAAGGCTAGATAAGTGTGAAAATAGGCCCTAAGATAGGTTTAGGGCTAAGCTAGGGATAGGTGGTCTCAAGTAGCACTTAAGAATTACTTTTAGGTTATTAAAAATTCCAATGGTTAATTTGTAAATTTATTTCTCAAGTTTTGAAGTAACAGGGGGAAAGAAAATGGCTTCATTATATAATCTAACATCTAAATTATAATTTTCCCCTACATGATTAGCCATTGATTGATTGTATTGATGAGGTGGATCATCAGGTTATTTTTGGGGATTATCCTTATACCCCAATATTTCCACCATAATGACATGGTGGAATATAGGAGTAGATTTGAGAACCTCTAGTTCAATAGGTCTATGAGGGCTATAAGTTCTGATCTTACAAGGGTAAAAAAGGAGTTTGATATGATCATAATTTTCTAAGATGGGATGATTCCAATAGTCAACTTGGTTGAGATGACTAGAATTATAACAAAAGTCTCCTCTTTCATTTTTTATTCAATATTTTAATTTGATGAGTTTTTCATAATTTAAAAATCCTCTTTAGGACACATACGATGGATGTTATAGGCTCCTTGACTTTGTCTAAATGTGGGGGTTTCACCACATCATTACGAGGTAGGTGGTAATCAATATGAAGCCCTAGTTTCTTATAGAAGCTAGATAGAATAACATCAAAGAGTTTAGGATCCCCTTGAGTGAAAAAAAACTTTATTGAGATGTAGGTACTTGATATGTTTGAATAAATTTAAATGGACCACCTTCATCCTATGAATCCATGGTCTTAAAAAGATCATATTTTAATTCATTTTCCTATCAATCACTTAAAAATATGTCAAAATGGTTTCAGGGCCCAAGGTCACAAGAAGAACAATGGTCTAAATAAAAGTGTACTTGAGTCTCTTGTATCCTCTTAAGTGTTTCAAGTGATGGATCAATTAGTTTCCCCATAACCAATTTTTTGAAGAAAAAAAAAGGGACTATGTTAATAGGGTAAATGGATGAAGTCGAGGGATAATTCCATGGAAAATTTTGAGTAACATGTATGCATTAAATAAATAATGTGTACACATTATTTAAAATTAGGATCAATATTCACTGAGCCATAAACACATATGTGGTATATAGAGTAAAAACCAAATACATGGTATATAATGTGTAAGAATAGTGTATACAATATTGTTAGTTAGCATATAAATAAAACAACTCAGTCCAAACACCACATTTCTCATTGTTGTTTGACCCACATCTCTTCTCTACCCTAAAATGTGGAAATGCATTCAATTTTTGCTACTAGGAGAAGAAAACATGCCACTATTTCCAATTATCTCCATAAATCAATAATTCCATCATGGAGGGGAGGTAAGCAAGAAAAATTAAAACCTATTAATAAAGGAATTTTAGCAATTATTTTTTATTTTCATTATTTTTGTGTTAAAACCATTTATTTAGTTCCCTTTGAAGTGAAATATAACACCCTCCTAAACCTCCTATCCCTCCTAGTCCTACGATTCCACAAGACCCTAAATTAGTCAGGAGGATTTATCTACACACATAGTTGGGAAAAAAATAATTTTAAGAGACAATTAGGAGAATAAGGGACCCCATTTTTACCATCTCCCACCATACATATTTGGATAATACCCTAAAGGTATTATTATGCCAAGCTAACTTGATAATGAGTGAAATTGAGGTATGGGCATCTTATAAGAAGAGATGTAGGGATTAGTATGCTAAAATATTATCATCATATGAAGTGAAGGACAAAAAATAATAAGATACCAAATTTGTGCCTTACTAATTGATCCATCAACCAATGAACCTTTTCCATTATCAAAAAAATAGTTTTCAAATTACTGATGCCATCATAATTTGATAAGAAACATTTTTTAAACTGATGGTGGATGGTGTTTGATTACCCACGTTATAACAACCATAAGGTACTTTTGTATTTTTTGAGGAAACTCTATTGTGAGTTTATCCTCAACAAGATTCCTAATTAGTTTGACTAATCAAAATTTTAGGGCCAAGGAAAAGGATTTGCATAAGATATACTAGGTCCATGTCATGTAACTAATCAACCTATAAGTGTCCCTAATCAAAATCCACTTTAACTTAAGAACCCCTCTATAGTGAAGGAGTTCATCGATATTGACACTTTGCATGTACTTGGTGTGCTTACTGACACAATCATTCAACATATGAGTAATTTTTATGAAACTAATGTTGGATAGGGTGGACATGGGGATACTCCATGTATTGGGCATGCCTAACCACACCCTTGTTGATCATGTGGTTCTATATGCACTATAACTTCATATGATGAAGGTTGTACTTCCAAGGGTCTATTATAATTTTGAGCAATGAGTTTTTAGCACATACATTTAGTGTGCAGATAAAAACTACACATATGTAGGTATCCTATATATTTGACATTTTAAATTTAAATTATATTTTTATTTAAAAGGTAACAATTAATTTAAATATAAATATAATAATATATATTTAATTTTTTATGTTGCAGGAGGAGCTGGTACCATCATCTTCACAACCAATTTGTGACCCATTTACTACTACATTTATTGATATTAATCAACTAATGTTTATATATTCAGAGGTAATTTTTCATTAATATTATACTTTATGAACATGCATTTATTTATATAGATATATGATCAACTAAAAATAATATATTATTTTTTCATTTGATGACCTTAGTGGAGACTCCATATTTATGGTCTAAGACAAAAACATGCATTATTTTTTCAATATCATCTATGTAATCACTCATTAAGGTGTGTTAAATTATAATTTTGAATTTTAAATATATATTTATTTTAATAAGTTTACTGTATAGTTGGGAAAATATAACTTACATGAATTTATTATGTATATAGGGTTGTCTGATGACATATGATAGTCCCATTTAGATAATTAGTAGGGATTCTTCTCATTTTCCCCCACTTTCACACTCATGTGTGTGCACCTTGACCTATCACTAGACCTATTGATAATTAGAGGAAAATTGAGTGTGACCAAGAGATTGCAGTAAGTGCATGGTCAAATAATTTTTATATTAGATTAAAATTAATTTATGAACTTGGTTGCATGTCTAGTATATAGTGTTCTAATAATATTTGTATATGAACATGTCTAGCTACATGTGATATATGAGGGTGAAAGAATCACAATCAGAACTTGGAGGAGTCTAAATCATCTAAGGGATCTTCATATATGAGCAAGACATCCTAGGGAAAGTCTTCTTTGAGGAATGCAAAGAGAGGGAAGCTTTGTAAAGAGTCATATGTCTTACATGATGTACTTTTTGGTATGCATATATGACAATGTACACATTTTTGGCATTGTATGCCTACATTTAATTCACTTGAAATTCTATTATGTTCTTAGATGATGTAATTTTTTGTATGATTATATGAAAATATACACATTTTTGGCATTTTATGCATATATGGCATTCACCTGACATTCTACTATGTTCTTATTTTGTATGCCTTTATAGATTTTATGGATACATACATACATACATATATACACACATACGTACATACATATATACATACATACATACATGAATACATACATAAATACACACACACACACACACACACACACACACACACACACACACACACACACACACACACACACACACACACACACACACACACACACACACACACACACACACACACATTCATATACATATCTATTTACATATACACACATATATTTGTGTGTGTGTGTGTGTGTGTGTGTGTGTGTGTGTGTGTGTGTGTGTGTGTGTGTGTGTGTGTGTGTGTGTGTGTGTGTGTTTTTTCACATTTTGCGGTGATCATCTTCATACATATAATTTGGCTCACATTACTATTGTAAAACTAAATTTGATGGCTATAATTCCATATTTTAATATGATCATCTTTAATATTTATTTTGTGTAATTATTAAAAATAAGTTCCATTCCTTAAATATATGTCACAATTAAAAATATATGGGATAAAATAGTATAATGTTTGCGATAGAATCATAAAAATGTGAATTGTCTCTCATGATTAGGCTACACCATTTCATGATTTTATTTGTGATCCTTAATTGGAATGTGGTACTTTGCTTGGCTACTTGTCGATAGTCTTGTCATCCTTATTAGCTTTGTCGATGACATTTCATTAAATTTCACTATTCTAATGTGGATAACCTTCCTAAACTAGTTTTATATCATTTGACACTTATTATTCACATTTTGTATTCATTAAATTTATTAATATCATTAAGGCCTTAAAATATTTTTGTGGTTATAGCTGTTCAATTTTACTTCCTCGACTTGTATCTCTCCCTCTCCAATGCACTCAACTTGGCCATTTATTCTCTTCTCATCATATGCCAACATGATAATGTTAAAAATGATAAAACCTCTTTGACTAAATGGTCTTCTCTACCTTATGATTCTAAAATAGATTGGAAACTACTCCATATCCACCCTTGAAGAGTGAAATTCCTCATTACCTTCTCATGTAAATTGGTTTAATTCCATTATTTGTTATTTAGAAAAATTCAACACACAAATAAATTTGAGGTGCTTCTTAAATATTCATGTCAATCAACATCTTATCCTTGTAAATATTTTATCTATGACACCAAGAATGACCCCCAAAGATAGAAAGTATTATATTTTTTTTATCTCTTGACTTATATGTGCTTGAACAAAGTATTCCTTCCTAAGTTTAGAATGACCTCCAAAGATAGAAAGTATTATATTTTCTATCTCTTGACTTATATGTGCTTGAACAAATTATTGTTGGAAATATTGTCATTGATGTCAAAAGTCTAGCATTCTTGGTGATAAAGGCCCCATTGTATTTAATGGTGTTTTTAATATTCATATCTTGGCTAATGTAAGTTAATATTTATTTAATATTAATGAATATATTTTTGGTTGCATATAAGTCAAAAGAGGGCCCATGAATAATTCAAAGAGTCATGGGGTAAAAGATGAAAGAGGAATGGGACACATTTTCTCATGAAGAGTCACCATGTGAAGACAAAAGAGGTATGACACATTTTTCCATGAAGGGACACTTTGAAGAATATGAAAAGTCACCAAGATAAAGAAAAAAGAGGAAAGGATGATTTTGATTATCAAGGGTCACCATATGACTTTTAAAATGCAAGGATACAAAGGGTCATGCAAGTTTGGCACCATTTTCTATGAGGATTGAAGGGTCACAAAGGGTGAATGCCAAAGGCCATTTGGAAAGCTATAAATAAAAGCTTGAGAAGACATTTGAAATATGTAAGAGAGTGCATTGCTTGTATTTTTTTTCGAAGAGAGAAAATTAGAAGATATTATAGAGTTCTATCATTTGTTGAGTAAGCAAAATAGAGAGATAGTTGTGTTTTATACACAAGAGGGGTTGGTGTTCCTATGGGTTGGTGCTTTTATGGGTTGGTTATCACAAATATTTGTTGTGTTGGTGCTTGGTAAAGGGGTTGGTACCCCTAAAATTTGGTGCTTGAGAACTTTGTATTTTGAGTTGGTGCTCATTCATATACTTGAGATTGTTCTCTGTGGTTTTTCCCACTTTAGGTTTCTATGTAAAAATTTGGTATCTCTCTCTCTCTCTCTCTCTCTCTCTCTCTCTCTCTCTCTCACACACACACACACACATGGTTTACTTCCTTAGAGTTAATTTTGGCAACATGTTATGTTGTTTTCTAGTTGTGTGTTTTTATTATTTAAAAGTATCAACTAATGTACCATGTTTTTTTTTAAATCAAATTTCATTAGTTATTTATATCTTGAAATAAATTTAGTTTAACATTTTTAACTTTTATGCTTGTGGTATATCACATTGTTGTTTGTTTTAGTTTTATTACATATCTTGAATGTGTGATTAATTGGTTAAATAAAAGAAATAAGAGTAAGTAAAAAGATATATAATATAGTGATTCACCCCTCTCTTATTATATTTTGTGCTTAATAATAGGTATCCAAGTAGGTTCCTTTTGAAAAAGTTTTACAGCTTGAAAGCATGATTGTTGTATCACATGAAGGATTTTATATAAGGAACCTTTGTTTAATGGGATGAATTATTTTTTTTAGAGTATAAGGATGAAGACTTATTTGATGGACCTTGGATTTGACATATGGCAAGCAATCATGGAGGAATATGAAGAGCCACATACACTTGTAACTACTCTGATAGAAAAGAAGGCAAGTGAAAGTAATGCTAAAGCTTTAAATGCTATTTTATGTGGTTTATGTGAATAAATTTTTTATAAAGTTATGTAATGTAAATCTACTCATGAAAATTGGGTAAAAATTGATAATATTTATAAAGGTGATTGAAAGGTTTAGCAAGCTAAGCTTTAGACTTTCACGAGATAGTTTGAGAGTTTGAAGATGGAAGAAGAAGAAAATGTAGAAAGTTATCTTTTGTAGGTTGATAAAATAGTTAATTAGATTTAAGGTCTTGGAGAAAATTTAGAAGAATAAAATATGGTTCAAAAAGTTTTGAGATCTCTACCATTGAGATATAATGCAAAAGTTTTGACAATTAAAGAGATGAAGAATTTAGCCAAGCTAAAGATGGATGAGCTTCATGGTATTCTTACGGCATATGAGATATGGACTGAATAAGATAAACCCTCAAAGAAAGAAGCTACTTTCAAGACATCAAAGAAAGAGAAGGCTAAGATTAAATAATCAAGTGATAGTTCTAGTGATGATAAAGATGAAAATGGAGCTTTATTCATTTACAAGCCAAAAAAGGGCATAGGTAAATATCAAGGAAAATTACCTTTTAAATGTTTTAACTATGGAAAGATTGGACATTTTCTAGCTAAATTTACAAATAAGGGTAATGATGACTATGAAGAAGGAAAGTCTACATACAAAAATAATTTCAAAATTAAATTCAAGAAGGGATTTGAGAAGAAGAGTTTGTATTCTAAAGATCCTAGCTCAGCTAAAGATAATGGAGTCAGTGATTCAGAAGAAGAAGAGATTATATTCATGACCGTGCATGAAGATGCCTCCATAAGTAAAAGTATAGATGATCAAGAAGAATAATAGGATGAAGCTGAAGTGAATCTAGATGGAGAACTCATTTATGCCTTAGAAGAGTTTAAATCTCTTGAAAAGAAGAATAAAAAATTAAAGCTCTAGATTGAGAAAAATGAAAATGAGTCAAAGGAAATAATTGAAGATCTACAAGCACACTTTGAAGAAACCAAGAAGAATAAATAATATCTAATGGCATAGTTGAAAATAGTAAGTAAAGAATGTGAAAGGTATGTTGTTGAAATTGTTTATTTAAAAGCAGATCTTGTGAAAATAAATAAAGCAATCAATGATAATAGAGCAGCCAATGATTCAAAATTTTAGAATAACACTAATATTTTGAATAAGATATTAAAAAATCAAATATCAATGTCTTATAATATAGGTATTGGATTTGAAAAAGAGAAAGAGGAGGTCACTACTTTCACAGATAAGGAAAAAGGAAAGAGTTATGTTGAAGCTCTTACAAAAGTAGAAATAAAAAGGGAAGAAGTTAAGAATATAGAGGCCATCTCAAACAAAGAAGGCTAGAGGGAACAAAGATACATAAGGTAATTAGGTCAGAGATACACAAATAGGTCCTATTTTTATGGTTAATATTTTCAATGTAATGGATATGATCATAATAAAATATAATTTTGAAAAAAGGCTAATAATATTAGAATAAGGAGAAGGAAATTCATTCAGAGTCAAGAAGAAGCCACCACTCTTTTGCTCCTCTATCAGGCTTTAATGAAGAGGCCATAATATGTTACAAGTGTAATAAATTCAAACACAACTTGATACTATAGAAGCATGTTTGAGTTAGTCAAGAAGGACCAGAGTTTCAAGGCTCCATTCATCAAGATTAAAGTTCAGACAAGTTCATGATAAAAGAAACAACCTAAAAAATCTATGTTGGTGTAGACAACTTTGCATGCAAGAAATGAAGAAAATACATGGTTAATTGATAGTGGATGTTTGAGGCACATGATAGGAGACAATAGAAATTGCATAACCTTGAAGAACATTAATGGTGGCATAATGAAATTTGGAGACAATACTACTACCAGAATTGCTGGAAAAGGTACGCTAAGTTTGGATAATGGTAGAACTAAAATTGAAAATGTTTTGTATGTAGAAGGTCTTAATCATAATCTTTTGAGTGTAAGTCAAATGTGTGATTAGGGGAATACACTAAAGTTTAATATATAATGTTTTTAAATTAGAAGAAAATATTTAGATGTGTTGGTTGCAGATGGTCAAAAAATAGGGAATAATTTGTATATGCTATTAGACATCAAAGGTCAAAGATGTTGTTTGAATCAAATTGAATAAAGTTGGCTATGGCACAGGATAATGGGGTACATAAATTTTTATAATATTGTCAACATTAGCAAGAAGTAAGTAGTCAAAAATATTTTAAATATTACAAAACCATCTAACACACTTTGTGAACCTTGTCAGCATGGAAAGTAGGATAGAAGGCAACTCAAAATAAAAGAGTACTTGACCACTCAAATGCTAGAGCTTGTTCACACTGATCTGTGTGGACCTATGAGAACTCAAAGTACTCAAGGTGAGAAATATTTCATGTTGATTATTGATGATTTTTCACGTATGACTTAGGTAATTTTTTTAAATAAAAAATTAGAAGCTTTCAGACATTTCAAAGCATTAGTTGAGAATGAAACTAGTTTGAAGATTAAGTGTCTAAGATCAGATCAAGGAGGAGAATTCATGTTAGATCAATTTATTGAGTTTTGTGAAGACCATGGAATAAAGAGACATTGTTTAGTATCTAGAATTCCATAGCAAAATGGAGCAGTTAAAAGGAAAAATAGAATAGTTCAAGAGATGGTGAGGACAATGCTAAATGAATCCAAGATAGCAGATAAATATTACATAGAGGTAATTTATATAGTAGTACATATTTATAATAGATCATTATTGAGAGTCAATAGTGATAAGACTCATTATGAGCTATGGAAAGACAAACTAGCAATAGTTGAGTATTTTAGAGTTTTTAGTAGCAAATGCTTCATAAAGAGAACTAATGAAAAACTTGGTAAGTTTGAATCTAGAGCAGATGAAGGTATATTTCTTGGTTATTCTTGTAAAAGTAAAGATTATAAATGTTATAAAAAAAGAACCAAGAAATTTTTTAAAAGTGCAAGTGTTAGGATAAAATAATATGGAACATAAATAATTAGTGATCTAGTAGACATTCCTAAAATCATTTAAGAGGAAGATTTTGAAGAATTAGATGAAGATGAGAAGAAGAAAAAGGACACCAAAACTCCATTAAAATATGTTTAGATAAATCATAATGAAAGTGACATCATCAAGGACATAAATGAAGGAATTCACACCAGAAGAATGATGGTAAGTGAATCTGAGCAAGTTAATTTCTCTTTGTTATCCAAAATTCAGCCTAGAACTTTTTCAAAAGCTAGACATGATAAGCATTGGGTTAAGGCTATGGATGAAGAATTAAATCAACTATAAAAGAATGATACTTGGGAATTAGTGCCTAGACCAAAATATCATAATGTGGTAGGAAAAAAATGAGTTTATAGAAATAAGATGAATGAAAATTGAGAAGTGACCAAAAATAAAATAAGATTAGTATGTAAAGGATATGCTCAGATTGAGGGAATAGATTTTGAAGAAAATTTTTCACCAGTGGAAAGGTTAGAGGTTATTAGAATGTTTCTTGTATATGCAATGTTTAAAAATTTCAAAGTGTTTCAAATGGATGTCAAATATATGTTCTTGAATGGGAATCTAGAAGAAGAGGTCTAAATTGAGCAGCCTGAGGGATTTATTCTCTCAAATATTAGCAGTCATGTATGTAGATTAAAGAAAGCATTGTATGGATTGAAACAAGCTCTCAGAGCTTGGTATGTAAGAATTAATAAGTACTTACAGGATCAATGTTTCAAGAGAGGATTTGCTGATAGTAATCTCTACATCAAAATAGAAGGTGAGCATCAATTGATTATTGTGGTATATGTTGATGACATCATTTTTGAAGGAAATATTGAAAAGATGATAAAAGAATTTTTTGATAATATGCAAAAATAATTTAAGATGTTTATGCTTGGATAATTGCCATTTATCTTAGGATTGTAAATATTTCAGTCAGATAAAGGAATTTTCATATCTCAAAGTAAATATGCCAAGGAAATATTGAAGAAATTTGGTTTTGAGGATTACGCACCAGTTGGCACACCAATGTGTATAGGAAATAAGGTGAGTAAGGATGAATATTCACCTATTACTTATCAATATTTGTATAGATCTATGATTGGTAGTATTTTATATTTAATAGCATCAAGGTTAAACATTATGCATGTAGTAGGTATGGTTGTAAGATATCAGTCAACTCCAAAAGATAGTCATGTTCAATTGGTGAAGAGAATATTTAGATATATCAAGGGAACATTGGATTATGGATTGTGGTATCCTACAGGTAGAGATTTCACTTGGGTTGCTTATATATATTTATATTGGGTAGGGTGCTTGGATGATAGAAAGAGTACAAGTGGAAGAGATTTCTTCCTTGGTGATAGATTAGTATCATGGCTAAGCAAGAAGCATAATTCAGTATCACTTTCTACAACTGAAGTATAATATATTGTAGTGGTATTGTGTTGTACTCAAGTGCTTTAAATGAAGCAAAATTTAGAAGATATCAAGGTAAAGTATGATGAAACTATTTCTATTTTTTGTGATAACACAAGTGCTATAAATATTTTGAAGAATCTATTGATTCATTCAATAACAAAACATATTCCCAGTAGATATCACTTCTTGAGAGAGCAAGTTGTAGATCAATAGGTTAAGATAGAGTATATCAGTACTATAGAGTAGATTGTAGATATTGTCACAAAGGCACTACCAAAAGACACATTTGAGTATTTGTGAGAGAAGTTGGGAGTAATTTATTTTACTTCCTGCCATTGAGGTTCAACATCACTTGAGGGGGAGCTACGTGTTAGCTCTAGGTAGGCCCTTTGCCATTGATGTCAAAGGGGGAGAATAATAGGTACAATTATAGGTGTAGAAACAAGTGCAAGGAATAGGTATAGGTTGTTATAATAGGGGGAGTTACTATATATTTTTTAGATGGTAGTATGTATAGGTTTTAGGATGTGGTAGTTTTAGTTTGAAGTTTCCATCAATGATAAATGGGGAGATTATTGGAAATATTGTCATTAATGTCAAAGGTCTAACATTATTGGTGATAAAGGCCCCATTGCATTTAATGGTGTTTTTAATATTCATATCTTGGCTAAGGTGTGTTAATATTTATTTAATATTAAATTAATATATTTTTGGTTACATATAAGTCAAAAGAGGGCCCATGGAGAAGTTAAAGAGTCACGGGGT